>CM042241.1:8859023-8964023 GCA_023566225.1 Romanogobio albipinnatus
AAAAGGATGGATATTAATTGTTATATTATATACAAAATTAAATTATGAAAAGGCATCGAATTGATGTCTTAATGAAGCAGGTTAGTCAAAGGCCAGCCGTCACAAAATGTGTCTTGGTTAGGATGAGTAGATTAGGCCCTGATTGAGCCGCGACCTTCAGCCACTTTCAGCTCAGCATCAAGAGCGAAGATATGAGAAACCGGAGAGTGTCTTCTTACGAAAAGCCAGACGCATTTGCATCTTAAAAAACACAATAGTGATGGTGCATGCATAATGGTGCTGAGCAGATGGAGATGAGCTTGAGCGCTCTGAGAGATTACGTTTTTTCAAAAACACAGAGAAAATGTCAGGTCGTAATGAATAAACAGAGACGCTGGGGCGAAACTGTACGCTACAACACAGATCTAGACTTTGATACTTTGTTAGCACCGCTACACAATGGCCGCGCACAAAAATTACAACCTGTACGAAGATGAAATGGTTCAACCTTCCCTCATGAGAAACACATTATGGGTTGTCTGCGCAGAATAAAGCTAGGTTTATAGGATTAGCTCTGTGTGGTGCAAAATCGGCAGCATTTTGGCAAAGCTAACGCCTCGGTTTAACCTTGCTAGCCTGATGAACACCCTCGAGACCTTTTTATCCAGTTCAGCTCCACCAGCGGGGGACGCATTTCTGTCCTCCAAACCGCTCCCTTAGGGATGTCAGCCAGCATCCGAAAGCCTTTTCCCTCCTCCCAGTGGAGCACGGACTCTGGCTAGCGTCATTACTAAGAAGAGTAGAGAAATGCCCTCCAAGCATAATTACTGTGGCTCTCAGTGGCGAGCCTTATCTCTGAATTAGTCGTAATTGTATGAACTGTGATAAGCCAGAACTGTGGGGAAGAGGAATAAAAGAAATGTGAGCCAAGTTCTCCGTGTGCATAGCTAAGGGCTGTTATTAGCATAATGGACATGTTCAGTTGAGAACGAAATGCAAGCTGGGTGTTTTAAGAGTTCACTGCTGGATATCTGTATTATGGGGTGACGGTATTCAGATAAAGCTCTGGGAAAATAGTTAGAAGAGCAGTGGATACGGCCTTACTTCTCCTAAGAGTCATAAAGGAAGCAGCAGGGGGCCAAGTGCTAGCACTATATATTTGGCATTCAATGGAACAAGTTCACTCTAGAAATCACCTTGACAAAATGAAGTAACTTTCTGTCATGGTGCGAGGGCCAGTGCGAGTCCCGTTAACTACGCAAAGAACATGGTTTGAAAGAGGCTGGTTGGGTGAGAGCGAAAACGTAAGGAAGTAGTAATGCCAAGGTGAAAAGTGTGAAAGAAATACTTTACAAATTGGGTATTTAACAAATAGAATTAAAGGTCCCGTTCTTCGTGTTCTTTTGAAGCTTTGATTGTGTTTACAGTGTGCAATATAACATGTGTTCATGTTTCGCGTGTAAAAAAACACCCAATGTACTCATCTGTACACCGCTGTTTTCACTGTCCTAAAAACGGCTGATGAGTTCCTTTATTCTATGAAGTCCCTCCTTCAGAAATACGTAACGAGTTCTGATTGTGCCAGCGGTTCCTGTGTTGTGATTTGACCGCAGCTTAGCGCACGTGGAAAGGTCACGCCTCTTAACGGGAGATATATGCACTCAATGATCTCTACAGCGTCCCTGGGAAAGCCAAACAAAGGTGATTTGACTCGGGATGAAAATAACAGCGTCTCGACGACATGGCGACAAACACACTCAAACGCAACAATTCCTTTTCTCCACACGACACGTCCTCTTCTCCACGTGGGACAGCAACAAGACCACGCCCCCTTTTTCGCGTATTCTTGTGGGCGGAGGTTAGTCTGTTCTACTGACGTCATTAATGAAGGAAGTACCAGGATGTAGTCCAAGCCGGCCGTTCGCTGTAGGCTTTGAAAGGGAACTTCTGTTAAATAAAATATCTCGCTTGGCATTGAACTTTGAGCTTTATAATTTTACAGGTATTATTTATGCTCTAACAGCAACATTACACACTAACTAAAGTTTGAACAATGGGATCACGAAGAACGGGACCTTTAATAAAAGGCAGCGGCTATATAGATGCTATTTACACTAAGTAAAAATATTGATATACTCTATTTACACCATGTAAAAATAGCAGTTCTTTGCAATATGTGTAAATAGTAATTACCTGCTATTTATACTTTATTTCGGCAGATACATACTATGTGCACCTCAGTATTGTTGTACATTAACAGGATGCAATTAGCCTGACGTCGTCATACTCAATTCTAGTCAGAATATGAGTCTGATACTGCTCCGTTGGGCTGTGATTATGGGGCGTGTTTCAACCGAACCAGGAAAGACCTCAATTGGATAGACCTACAACCAATCAGAGCAACGGAGCGACGCATAACGTTAGTTGTCAAATGTCAACAGAACTCAACTGCACTGTGTTGCCAAGTCCGACTCCGCGGGTTGAAGCGACCCCAATTATGTGATATACAGACCCAGGAATGCGAAATTTAGCAGCCGTGCCAAAATAACACATATTTTACCCCCCAAATGCCATTTTTCCCGGAGAACCCCCCCACCCGGAAAGCTATTGGGCTTGTTTTTGGCTAGTTTTGAGAAGCAGCGAGTTTTGCTGTAAAAACTTGGCAACCCTGTCCGCACGCACGCTAGAATAAGTCACGTTAGAAGAAGAAGATGAGTGTAAACGATCTTTGCCGGTGTTGTAAAAAAAGTATTTACGGATACACAGAGTACTTACCAACACGATCATCATTTCTGAGAGAAATAGTAAAGGTGAATGCATATACGAACAAGTTCTCCGTTTAGGATTGGAACAAATTTAACCCAAGCGCCTTTGATGACGTGGATGATTACGTTACTGTTTATCATCTGTCCATCATCGTCTAAAGCCCGCCCTGACAATTTCATTGGTCCGAACAGTTTCTGTTCGGGCATAATTACTTCTCTATGGATCAAGTCCAGACCAAACTGCCCGTGCAAAATTGTTTGTGGGCGGGGCTAAGTTCGTCTGGCATCCAGGCTAGGATGCAATAATAACAGAGTGTAAATTATTATTTATTAAAATGATTAAATGGATGCCACCTTGATGGGCCAATAAAAGCCCTCCCTACATGTATCCCTAACCTTACCCAATAAATATATTTCGTTAGGCACTTTATTTCCACTTTTAGAACATTTTACAAAATTTTTATTGAAAGTAAATGCCTTTCCGATATGATATGTGATGGGAAAAGGGAGAAGAGCGAGCTCTGCAAAAGGCGGATTCGAACCTGAGTAAAGGCCCTTTCACACCGGATGCGTAACGTAAAAGCGAAGCGGAAAAACGAATATTTTGCGTAACAAACCAGGCATTGTTGGGCGGAGCTATTGCAAATAGCGCTTGCCAACAAGGCACGCTATTTGCACTTGGTGCAAATAAACACTCCGTTAATAAAATATTGATTATATTTCCTGTAACAGAGTAGTGATGGAGACAACGTCAGTTTTTTTTCCCCCTCCCAGCCATGTAAAGAATGAGGTTTGTCTAGACTAGAGAGTGTCTATATGATTAATTAAAATTGCAGCTCTGTAATGATACAGTTATTCCATTATAAAATAAAATAAAAATAAAATCACTGACTAGCCCCTGTAAATGATGACAATACCTTCCGACCCCACGAGAAACAATTACCGTCCGAATAGGGCTTCAGCCAACTCCTTCACCACTAACGGAGCGAGTCAAACTTTTCCCGAACCCTGTGGAGAGGAGGGCCACAACATCATGGCCACCAACAAAACTCAGCAAAGATTGTTCTTGCTCCGGCTTTAACTTCTGGATATTCGGCAGCGGTGCCACAACGGAATTGAATGGCTTCGCTCGCATCTTTCTGTGCTGCCATTACTGAACTACAACTAAACTTACTCAAACTAGCGAACAAAATCAACGTCATCGTTCTCAGCCACTCCCTCTGTTCGCTGATTGGACTGGTAAAAATTTGTTCGGAGAAAACCTAAGAGTATACCGCAGTCCCAGACGGAGTACTGAAGGAAAAGGAAAATTGAGCGGAAGTACGTAGGGGGGCGGAGCCAGGCTAGAGGCTTTTTAAGTCATGTAGAATCTGCGATCTCTGACCCAGTTTGTTTGCTGGCTTCCATGGCTGCTGCAATACGTTGTGTTTTCTGCCAACTGGCAACCCGGTGTCGAAATACTATTGGGTAAACTGGCAAAACAAAAAGAGACATTCCGACACAGAACACGCATTACAAAGTAGAATAACTTGCTATAGCATTGTTTTTCTGAGAAATAAGTATGTGGATATTATGGTATGTTTATGCTTTAGTACAAAAACTTACAAACAGCACCTTTAAAATAGGAAGGATCATTGTTTTAAGCATGGAATTTTAGTAATGGAGGGAGATTTTACTCTTGAATAAAACATTTTTGAATGATATTGTTTGGTGATGCTATGCTGTTTGCATTAATGCAATATCAATATGGGGGAAATATTTGATATGCTTGATGCTGCTCTGTTGCACTATACTACTCTGCATGTTGTTAGGGTGTGTGTGTGCAAATAGCATTTTACTTCAAAAGTTATGTTATTCTCTCAAATTTCTTTAAATCCTGGGCCACAGACAATTCATGATACTTAGTCAAATTTCGCTAGGCCCCCTAAAGCGCGAGGCCCTGCACACTTTGCGCAGCTCAGTCTCTGAATGTTCAAAGAGTATCAACATGCAGACAAGCCAAAATCTTGACCAAAAATAACATCACAACATCGATTTTTGGTCCAGATCTTATATTGACAATGCAAGAGTCCAGCACTCTGTAAAGTCTCCTCCAGCACATCCCAAAGACTTTCAATGAATGAATGTAAGGTCTGGAGCTGCCAATTCATGTGTGAAAATGATTCTTCATGTTCCCTCACAACCATACAGTCTGAGCCTGATGAATCTTGACATTGTCATCCTGGAATATGGCCATGATGTGTCTTCCTGCATGATTGTTTAAGAGATGAAAAGCTACACACTCCATCAATTAGGGTTAGAAGAACTGTTGCCAAACATATAACATGCAAGAAACACAATAGTGATCCAATTATTGACTCTTAAGCCCGGGACACACCAAACCGATGAGCTGCCGTCGGGCAACATCAGGCCATTTTTAAAGCGTTGCCTTTCCCGAGGGTTGCCTGTTTTTTGTTGTCCCGATTCAGCATGTAGAATCGGTGTCTGGCACATCGATGAGAGAGAGAGAGAACTCTGATTGGCTGTTCAGTTTAGTGAATGAGTCAGTGCATGAAAATAAGAGAAAAACAGCAAGCAAAAAAAATCAAAACGGTACAGATAGAAGGCAGTTCTAATTTTACATCATGTTAACAGAGTGTTGCTGGGTGAATTTTTGAATATTAACATGAGCGGAGTGGAATAAAGAAATTGATTAGCAGGATTGATATTCAAAACGGTAAGCACACGCCGCTTTGTTTACGTATCACAGTATTCACGTATTCGGTTTGTGTATCTGCAGCATCGGTTTCCTTTTTTGAATGGCGAATATAGATGAATATATAAGCAGAAATAGACTGTTGTCTCATTTACACGCAGGCACAGAACACACATATGCTGCTTGACAGTCAGCTGTAGTTCAGTCTGTGAGTCTCCCTGATGCAGACGGCGCGAGGCAACAACAGTCGGCTTTCATCAGCGCTAGTTCTTTTAAGGAAATTATGTTAAAACCAGTTTATTAACTACATATTTCAAGCAATATCAAAGAAAACTTAGTTGGTCTTTGTTATGAAAATCTTTTTTTAAGTTCAGTTCGTAAAATGTTGACACAAATAGTGCTTTCTTCCAAGAACGACTGTATTGAAAGGTACAGGCAGTCTACTGTACTCCGCCTCATTGTGCTCTGTTTATACACACTACTGCAAGTGTGGGAGTTCTGAGCGAAGGCGCTGGGGAAAGTGCCCTTGGGAAGTGTGTGTGTGTGTGTGTGTCCACAGGCCCTCACAATGGGCTTCGGTCTGCAGGGGTTCAGCAGGTGAACTGATGAAAATGTTTGATGTCAGCTCTGAGCCGCTGTGATTAACACAGTCAGGGTTTCCGTATCTGAAAAATGCAGCGATTATACTTCAAACACAAACCCACGCACAAATCAATGAGAAAATACAGGTGTTCATGGGTCTGTAAACCAGTTTGTTGCTGCTTACTTAGACAAATGATAGTTATTAACTTCTGCTAAACGGACTATAAATGTGACACTGATATCCCATCTCAAGTGTTTTCTCCTCTAAACAAGGATATAAAGCAGGTTTGTAGATACTGATACAGCTTTTTTTATCGAAATACCGCTGGTAATGGTAAGGGAACTCACAGAATGTTTCGCGTTTCCAATGTTCCATTTAGGATAACCTACCTAAACAAACATGAAACATGAAGCATGACAAACTTCATTTAGTCTTGTAGTTTTGAAAACATATTTTCAGCCATTTACCATAAGTAGAATTAATTATATTAAAGTAACAATGTTACATGCCAAAATATCAAGCCCACTGACACGTCTGTCAATTCAGTAATGTATTTTCTAAAGTTAATGTGAACTTCCAACTTCAATGTTCAGTGATGTGAAAATAAACAATACATTGACTTTTTTACACTTTTACTAAATATCTGACTAGCCTGGATGCCAGCCGAATTTACCCCCGCCCACAACATTTGAGGTTGGGAAGTTCGGTCTGGACTTGATTCGTTGTGGAGCAACTATGCTCGAACCAGAGCTGTTCGGACCAATCAAATTGTCAGGACGGGCTTTATACGATGATGGACAGGTGATCAGTAACGTAATCATCCACGTCACCAAAGTGTGATTGGGTTGAATTCGTTCTAATCCTAAACGGAGAACTTGTTCGTATATGCATTCACCTTTACTATTTCTCTCTAAAATGATGATCGTGTTGGTAAGTACTCCGTGTATCCTTAAATTATTTTTTACAACACTTCTTATTCTTATACTTCTTCCAGCGAGCGTGCAATTGAGTTCTGTTGACAACTATGCATCGCTCAACATACTCTGTTGCTCTGATTGGTTGTAGGTCTGCAGAGGCATTTCCGCCCCATAATCACAGCCCAATGGAGCAGTATCAGACTCATATTCTGACTCAGAATCTATAATCTGACACAATAATGTCTTAAAATCTTAACCTAACCTAAATCTAAACCACAATACATTGCATATATTAATATATATCCAATGAATGTTGAGTAACTTCAAGGATAGCATGCAATGAATCAAATACAAATTCAACTGAGGATTCTATTGATTCGGGATTGAATGACAATTCAACAAAGAATTCAACTGACAATTCTACTGAATCGAGACCTGTAGGTTCAGTGTAAAAAAACAAAAAAAACAATACCCACACAACACCTTTTCTCTGGTGGAAACATGTGCCGGATTGCTCCTCGGTGCCGATATAATGACGGTGGGAAAGGTGCATAAGATCTGCTTTACCCATGCAGTGAAGCTAAAGTGCTTAAGATGAAATACAGATGGTAGACGTGAAAAATAATGTGGTCTATGCAGAGACTCAGCTACAGTTGAGTTACTCTCCATTTGCTTGAATTTTGAGCAGTTAGCATAGACAGAAACAAACAACATAGGTCTTTATACTATGTCATTGAGGATAATTGTTGCATGAGAAAAGGAAATTAACAAGCCATGGAGACTTGTTAGGCATTAACTAGGTAATTTTATAGAGTGTGGCAGTGTGCCATAGATTTCCTTTCTAGACTTAATGCATTAATTACAATTAAGCTGCTGAGATCACAATGGATTATACTGAGTTTAGCTATATGCTGGTCCATAACACTATTACCTCCCAAAGGTAAGGTGGACAAAGATAAGGTGGTCAAAAAAGCACCAAAATACATGAATTATATATTAAAATTGTGTATTAAATAACTTACATAATATATATATATATATATATATATATATATATATATATATATATATATATATATATATATATATATATATATATATATATATATATATATATATATATATATATTTTCGTGAAAGAAAGGTGATTTAAGCAATTTTGAGCGTGGCATGGTTGTTGGTGCCAGACGGGCCGGTCTGAGTATTTCACAATCTGCTCAGTTACTGGGATTTTCACGCACAACCATTTCTAGGGTTTACAAAGAATGGTGTGAAAAGGGAAAACATCCAGTATGAGGCAGTCCTGTGGGCGAAAATGCCTTGTTGATGCTAGAGGTCAGAGGAGAATGGCCCGACTGATTCAAGCTGATAGAAGAGCAACTTTGACTGAAATAACCAGTCGTTACAACCGAGGTATGCAGCAAAGCATTTGTGAATCCACAACACGCACAACCTTGAGGCGGATGGGCTACAACAGCAGAAGACCCCACCGGGTACCACTCATCTCCACTACAAATAGGAAAAAGAGGCTACAATTTGCACAAGCTCACCAAAATTGGACAGTTGAAGACTGGAAAAATGTTGCCTGGTCTGATGAGTCTCGATTTCTGTTGAGACATTCAGATGGTAGAGTCAGAATTTGGCGTAAACAGAATGAGAACATGGATCCATCATGCCTTGTTACCACTGTGCAGCCTGGTGGTGGTGGTGTAATGGTGTGGGGGATGTTTTCTTGGCACACTTTAGGCCCCTTAGTGCCAATTGGGCATCGTTTAAATGCCACGGCCTACCTGAGCATTGTTTCTGACCATGTCCATCCCTTTATGACCACCATGTACCCATCCTCTGATGGCTACTTCCAGCAGGATAATGCCCCATGTCACAAAGCTCCAATCATTTCAAATTGGTTTCTTGAACATGACAATGAGTTCACTGTACTAAAATGGCCCCCACAGTCACCAGATCTCAGCCCAATAGAGCATCTTTGGGATGTGGTGGAACGGGAGCTTGGTGCCCTGGATGTGCATCCCACAAATCTCTATCAAGTGCAAGATGCTATCCTATCAATATGGGCCAACATTTCTAAAGAATGCTTTCAGCACCTTGTTGAATCAATGCCACGTAGAATTAAGGCAGTTCTGAAGGCGAAAGGGGGTCAAACAGTATTAGTATGGTGTTCCTAATAATCCTTTAGCTGAGTGTATATATATATATATATATATATATATATATATATATATATATATATATATATATATATATATATATATATATATATATATATATATATATATATATATATATATATATGTAATCATTCAAAATGTGTATCCACTGAAAAAATTAATATTTTCTGTCCATTTTCCAGTAAAACTTAAAATCCATCAGAGATTTCCATATATTCTTTCTTGCTTTTGTCTCTCTTAACTCCAAGTTCAGTTGGCATGATTCTCCACATGACTCCCAAATTTCTGAATTATTAATTTAGCCCTCATCAATCATTTGCAGAGCTGAAATCTTTATGTATTAAGAAAAATGAAATTGAATAATTTATTCAAGGCTGAACACAAGCTATTTCAGGAATGACCTTTACTGGAATTTAGCCAAGACACACAGGGCCAAGTTAAATGGTCTGGAGATGTTTATCATTCGGTCATATTTTTAGAGTGTTACATCTTTCGAAGTCTATCATATGTGTACAGCTTTGTTTGCCATTCATCTGAGGGAATTGTGGGAAAAAAGCCTTTCAGCAAAAGCCTTGGTTTTTCTCTGATGTTTCACTTAAAGAATCCGTTTTCTCCAATCCTAATGGGAATTCTGGGAACATCTTGTGCAAGAAAGGAATATGCAAATATCTAGCCATGGTAATCAATCAAGAAAGGAACAGGAAAGCACACATGATGTGCTCATTAGGAATAAAATGACAAGTTTGTCTTTTAATAAATATTTAACAGCTCTCTAAAATAACTAAAAGAATATCCAAACACATTTCATGCCAGATAAATTGACTTGAGAAGCAATATTCTGTACGAATATTTTAATCAAATTGTCAGTGTTGACAGAAAAAATGACGTTGGAAATGTTAGGACATGCTGTGAGATTCCTTACACACATTACAGATTAATAGGACTTTGTCATCACTAGGGTTCAATGTCACTCACATTCAAGGCACAAAAACCATGAAATGGACCCTTACTGGCCTTCCTCAGTGTTATTAAACGATAAAGAGTTCAATTCCAACATGAACTCTGAGTGCTGGTTCCATTTCATTCACTAATGTTTGCTGTGATAAAGGCCAACAGGTCAGCCATACAGGCAGGGAAGTCAAGCACCCTTTTTTTTTTTTTTGAGAATATACAGACACGACCATTCAAAAGTTTTCACAAAGGCTGCATACAATACAGCAAAAACTGCAATATTGTGAAATATTTTTACAATTTAAAATAACTGTTTTCTAATTGAATATACTGTAAAAATGTAATTTATTCCTGTGACGCAAAGCTGCCATTACTCAGAAATCAATTTTGTGATCAAATAACAAGTCTTATTATTATCAATGTTGAAAACAATTATGCTGCCTAAAGGGGTCACGAACTGGCTTTAAAAAAAAAAAAAAAAAAAATGAGATGATATATATATATATATATACTGTATATATACTGTTGTCTGAGGTCAACTAATGACGTTTGTGTGTTTTTTACATTCAAAAACATCATAATGAATAAGTAATAGGCTATTTTCTACCCTGGTTTTGAGTCTCTCTCATGGAACGCTCGCTTTTTATGGGCGTGCCACACAGAAGACTTGGAAGTAAATGCCCACTGCTATGATTGGATAAGCTTTGCATATTATAATGAGCTCCGTCTCCCCGTGAGTACACATGGGGAATTGTTTTGAAAGCGTGTGGAGAAATGGCAACCGGAATGATTCTCCCAAAGGGCTTGCAAAATGTCTTTATCAAACAAACACAATGATTTATCTCTCATCCACAAAAAAAAATAAAAATTTATTACTTGGCCTATCTGATCGGTGGATATAAGCTCAAACTGTGCATCACTAACACACACACACACATGCACAAGCCTCACTGCAGAGTTAGAAGATTGTATTTTTCCTTAAAATATAAAGTCAAGAGTGTGAACAATGCACATCAAGAAAGGAATGTTATTTCACTATTTAAGATTCACCGGCCTGCAGACGGGCTTACGTTTTGGTAGCCCGTCTGGAAAACACATAGCCCCAGGACGTTGGGCTTTGCGAGCCTCGGCCCATACATGTTCTAGTCTGATCCAGAATCGCAGCACAATGAACCAACACATCAAATAAAGGATTCTCCAGCCTGTGACAGTGTGGTAAGTTATGTTCAGTTAGACACGTACACATAATCAGTAGATATCAAACGATCTGTAACAATGCAATACTATCACATATAAAAAGCTTGTTTTACTCACATTAGTGTGTTGCTTCATTCCTTCATCTAATCTCATCCTGTCTGCAAATCCAGTCTCTTGTTTACAAACGAATCCGTGGTTAAATGAAGGAACAAACGCACAATGTCTTCCCCCTGTGAGCTGGATCTTCATTAAAAATAAAGTTCAACCAAGCATTCACAATATTCGATTCCGAAGGAAGCTTTTGCAGCGACTGTGTTCTTCCACAACCAGGCACAGCGTAATATCTTGCTATCTTCGGCATGTTTATTGCTCGGTAAACGCGATACGTTTAGCTCTACGAAGGCCCATGTTATTTATGTTACATTTCTTGCACGAGTCGGTGGGCGGGACTAAAGAATCAGGTGTTCTTCTTCTTCTTCTGTTGAGGTGGCGTTTCAACACACTCTGACGTCACAGCTTGGCACATTCTGAGATCGAGCGTTTGTTGGGCCTGGTGTCAATTAAAGCTTTTCTTTGACTAACAAGGATGTTTTCAGCTCCGAAACTTACAGGATATTCTTATTTAACGATTAACGTTTATATATAAAAGGAAAAGTGAATGAAAAGATGATTTCTCAATTCATGACCCCTTTAAATTTTGGCGGATCTCAGGATTCTTTGAAAATGTCACTCTATAATAGTTCATTTTCGCCACATTGTTTAAGACAAATAATTGTTGGTCGCACTTTAGGTTAGAGTCCAATTCTTACTACTAACCAACTATTAACTACACTCTAAAAAATGCTGGGTTAAAAATAACCCAAGTTGGGTTGAAAATGGACTAAAACCCAGCGGTTGGGTTAAATGTTTGCTTAAAACAACCCAATTGCTGGGTTAGTCCATTTTCAACCCAACTTGGGTTATTTTTAACCCAGCATTTTTTAGAGTGTATGACTTTTGCCTCAAGCTCCTAATTACTGCTTATTAATAGTTAGTAAGGTAATTATTAAGATTAGGTATTGTAGATGTAGAGATGTAGAATAAGGCATTCATATGTGCTTCGTAAGTACTAATAAACTGACAATATCCTAGTAACATGCATGCTAATAAGCAAATAGTTAATAGTGAGAAATGAGCCCTAAACTAACGTGTTATAATGGCTTAAATATTGTTAATTATCAAAATGAATTGCCTTAAACGTTGGCTCAGAAATCTGGTTCTGACACTTCTGCATTGAGGTATATCATCCAAAGCATTTCCCCCATAAAATCTCTAGCCAACATTTGAAGAAGATCTCTTTCTCCTGGAGCCAATGTAGTATCCTCTGAGAAGTCCACAGACACACATCAGCAAAGCCTGAGGGACGAAAACAATTAGCATCTCTAATTAGTGTCCTAAATCACATTTCAACATGCTTCCCATTGATGTGATGGACTGAAGCTGAATTACCAGAGGCTTTAGTTGAACGCCCACCTATAAAAGAATTTACTGCAGAGCCTGGCAGCCACCCAGTGTGTAAATAAATCTCTGGGAATGGCCGTCGTTTTTTAGCCCTACTAAAGCCCCGGAGGGCACATCACTCTGGGGGTTCGGCCCTCTTTAATATTTAAGCCGCTTAAAAAAGTTCATTAGAGAACACTGATCGGTCAGTAATATCCAGTCAAGTCAATGAAGCTTGCAATACTGCTAACAGTCTGTCTTTTGAGTGGATCTGAATTTCAATAGAAAAGAACCAGTGCTTCTGTTTATGATTACTTTCTTGGCCTTGACAGTGGGAGATGCATTATTGCCAGAAATCAATGTCAATGGCTCATCAAAACCTCCCCATGTCGAGAACCGTGAGGGAAACTTTGCAGTCAAGCCTCTTGTCATCAAAACAAAGAAGCAGTGCTGTGTTTTATTAAACAGATAAGCAGAGGAGCGAAAATGAAATTGACTGAGAAAAAGCCTGTTTTCTGACTAAAGAGACTGAGAGCTTCGCTCATGACAATATACTACCCATGTGACAGTGACAAAAGAATATTAGCATTTCGGAATCGATAACCCTTATTTTGAACAAGTGTGAAAATGAAAAACATATCCTTGTCCGTCTAGGTGCATTCTAGGTTTCCTTTCATAACGGCGCAGTGTCAGGCCTCAAGATTGCTTTTTTTAAAAATAAAAAAATCAAATCAAATTTTAAAAAAAATTATAATAAAAATAAATAAATAAATAAATCAAAATCAAAAAATCTAATCATATATATATATAAAAAAAAAAAAAATCAAATCAAATCAAATCAAATCAAAATAATAATAAAAAAATAACTAAAATAAAATAAAATACAATAAAACAATAAAATAAAACAATAAAATAAAACAATACAATTAAATAAAATTAAATAAAATTAAATAAAATGAATAAATAATAAATAAAATTAAATAATAATAAAAAAATAAATAAAAAAATTTAATTAAATTAAAAATAAAAATAAATAAGTAAAATAAAATGAATTAATAAATGAATAAATAAATAAATTAAAAAAATTAAAAAAAAAATGTTCTGATCAGGATCCATTTAATAAAAAATGTGTTTAAATTATACACCATCTTGTAACCTGCATTATTTTTTTTTACAGAGACTTCACCACAAACCAGGGTTATTATCATTAACTAAAACTATTGAATTATTGTTAAATAAAAAACTAAAAGCACTTAAATAAATAAAAAAATAAGCACTAAAATTATTAAATAAGAATAAATAAGAATTAAATAAAAATAAATAGAAATCAAAACTAACTAAAATTGAAACTGAAATAAAAATTAATCCTACATTTAAATCTTTATAAATAAAAAACTAATATTCCTAGGATATCTAAGTCCACTAAAGGAGGGAGGGCTTTTTCACATTTGGCTCCTAAACTCTGGAACAGTCTTCCTGATATTGTTCGAGGTTCAGACTCGCTGTCCCAGTTTAAAACTAGATTAAAGACGCATCTCTTTAGCCAAGCATTCACATTATAATTACCTTTTATACTACAGTTAAATCGGATCAAAAGCATTAATATAATATTCTGAACAGCAGCTACGCTAATTATTTCCCATCTGCTTTTCTGTTGTTATCTCGGGACACTAGTCCCGAGGTAAATAGTTTGTCAGCTCCAGTTTGTATCCAGCCGCTCATGGAGACTTCGGATGCCCCAACACCTGTGATGAGACGACTCCACGCCTGTGAAGAGACGACTCAACGCCAGCTTTGTTATGGCCTAAATTAATACACGACTGATTAACTTTTTCGAACGTTTTTCTTTAACATTGTGTTTCTAACATTTTTACTGTACATTTATGAAATGCACTTTCTGTAAAGCTGCTTTGAAACAATGTGTATTGTGAAAAGCGCTATATAAATACATTTGAATTGAATTGAATTGAATAATAAAATAACAAAAATTACATAGCAAAATATTAACAATTTTACTAACATGAAAACTCAAAATATATAAATGAAAGATATTTTCAAAGTATTAGTCTTACAAATCTTTCACTGTGATTTCACATTGATCACATGAAAGTGATTCAAAACCTAAACTTGTATTCAAACTTACCAAGTTCAAGTCATATTTAAGGCGATATCAAACAATAACTGACTTGTCTGAACTTTCCTAATTGCCATCTCATCACTATGTGCTTGCTGAGGTGTATCTCTGTCAAAAGACAAACTGTAGTCTCTATAGCTGCTCCAAACCACTCTTGCTGCTTAACTGTTCTGTGCAGATCCGGCCCAGCCTTCATATTCTGATAAAAAAGGGCTTATGATATTCTGATCTCCAGATATGGCTTGCATGAGTTATGCACAAAAATGTCATACTTTGGGTTAGAGGTTTGTTCTGCAAGTGAGCAATAGTAACAGTGATGCTAACCTTAGTGAATAATGACACAACAAATGTAAATACGACACTGATTTAAAGGTGAGGCTTTGTACAGAAAGCCTGCCTGTGATGCCAGAAGACCATTAAGATCTCTATCAGTGTTCTTTCACGTGTATTGTTGGGATGAAGAGAGGTAACAGACTCCTTTTGTTGCTCAGCCCAAACCTGTCAGCAGATAAACAAAGACTGGCATAGTTCTGCGGAGGTTCCCCGTCTCCGCATCGATGACTAACCATGTGGGTGAAAACCTCCGTCATCCATTCTCACCGGCAGAGGTCCCGATCCAGAAGACAATAGCAATTTAAAGATAGCATCTTCACAAGGGATATGCTCACACTAACAAGAGTGATGTCCTCTAAAACACACTCAGCTGTAAACTACATCAGCGCCAGGCTTCGGTTCACCAGCCCGAGAGGAACGACTGCACATTCAGCCGGCACAGATGTTGGCTGTGTGATATTTGATGGCCCGCTCTTATATCAAGTGCTTCAGTTTCAGGCTCAAAAGGTCAGTTTGTTTGTGGTCGTGTGTACGTGTGTGGCTGGAAGCTGTGTGTCTGTGCTTGCGTATGACTCAGGCCGAGTTTCCTCGCTGCGCTTCATTAAGCTACAGGCGAAGAGATCTATGGCTACAGTGAAATGTTACACATGGCTATTTGAACTCCTTACGGTCGGTTGAAGCTGTTGAACAGCACAGCAGCGACAAGATCCGCCTTTACTCACCAGAGCCCTACCTTCAAAGCTGAACTACTTTTAACTTCGTGTGGTGAGAAAATGTGATAATGATCAATATTAAAATCTATCTATCTATCTATCTATCTATCTATCTATCTATCTATCTATCTATCTATCTATCTATCTATCTATCTATCTATCTATCTATCTATCTATCTATCTATCTATCTATCTATCTATCTATCTATCTATCTATCATCTATCTATCTATCTATCTATCTATCTATCTATCTATCTATCTATCTATCTATCTATCTATCTATCTATCTGTCTGTCTGTCTGTCTGTCTGTCTGTCTGTCTGTCTATCCATCCATTGTATCCACCCAATCCATCTATCCATCCACTGTATTAATCCAGCCATCCATCCATCCACCCATTCATTGTATCCATCCACCCATTCATTGTATCCATCCATCTGTCTGTCTGTCTATTCATCCATCCGTCCATCCATTTGTCCATCCGTCCATCCAATCCATCTATCCATTGTATCCATCTATCCATCCATCCATCCATTGTATCTATCCATCTATTATATCCATCCAATCAATCAATCCATCCGTCCATTCATCCATCTGTCTATCCATCCATCCGTCCATCCATTTGTCCATCCGTCCATCCAATCCATTTATCCATTGTATCGATCTATCCATCCATCCATCCATTGTATCTATCCATCTATTATATCCATCCAATCAATCAATCCATCAATCCATTCATCCATCTATCCATCCATCCATCCATCCATCCATCCATTGTATCTATCCATCTATTATATCCATCCAATCAATCAATCCATCCGTCCATTCATCTATCTGTCTATCCATCCATCCATCCGTCCATCCATTTGTCCATCCGTCCATCCAATCCATCTATCCATTGTATCCATCTATCCATCCATCCATCCATTGTATCTATTCATCTATTATATCCATCCAATCAATCAATCCATCCGTCCATTCATCCATCTATCCATCCATCCATCCATCCATTGTATCTATCCATCTATTATATCCATCCAATCAATCAATCAATCCATCCGTCCATTCATCCATCTATCCATCCATCCATCCATCGTATCTATTCATCTATTATATCCATCCAATCAATCAATCCATCCGTCCATTCATCCATCTATCCATCCATCCATCCATCCATTGTATCTATTCATCTATTATATCCATCCAATCAATCAATCCATCCGTCCATTCATCCATCTTAAAACAAGATGTTGTCCAGCCATGATTCAAAGTTTGTCTTTACTTTTCTAGTAAAAAAAAACAAAATAATTATTTTTAATTCTACTCCCTACATTCATCTCAATACCCATGTATTCATCCAGCCATCAATCCATTTTATCCATCCATATATCCACTGTATCCATTCATTGTATCCATCAATCCATCTATCCATAAACTGTATCCATCCATCCATCCATCCATCCATCTGTCCATCTATCCATCCATCCAATCCATGCAATCCATCCAATCCATCTATCCATTTTATCCATCTATCCACTGTATCCATCCATTGTATCTATCCATCTATTGTATCCATCCAATCAATAAAGCCAACCATCCATTCATCCATCTTAAAACAAGATGTTGTCCAGCCATGATTCAAAGTTTGTCTTTACTTTTCTAGTAAAAAAAATAAAAAATAAAAAATAATTGTAATTCTACTCCCTACATTCATCTCAATACCCATGTATTCATCCAGTCGTCCATCCATTGTATCCATCAATACATCCACTGTATCCATTCATTGTAGCCATCTATCCATCTATCCATCCACTGTATCCATCCATCCATCCATCCATCCACTGTATCCATTCATTGTAGCCATCAATCCATCCACTGTATCCATCCATCCATCCATCCATCCATTGTATCCATCCATCCATCTGTCTGTCTACCATCCATCCATCCAATCATCTATCCATTGTATCCATCTATCCACTGTATCCACCCATCCATCCATCCATTGTATCTATCCATCTATTGTATCCATCCAATCAATCAACCCATCCATCTTAAAACAAGATGTTGTCCAGCCATGATTCAAAGTTTGTCTTTACTTTTCTAGTAAAAAAACAAAATAATTAATTTTCATTCTACTCCCATTCTACTAGTATTTATAACAGAAAGAGACCATCACTATGACTTTTGTTAATCAGTATAATCCCTCTCTTTCACTCATTGTATAGATTACCAGCCCACACAATGTCTCAGTAGCACTCACGAGTTGAGACTTTCACCATAGCAATGCGATTTCTTCCAGCCATCCACTCATAGCTGATCATTAAAGAGCATTACTCTCTCTTCTTGATGGAGTCGACAGTCCCACACATGACCTTCAGCTGAGTGGTTTTAATGTTTGTTCAGCCTTTTGTTTGGCCTTTTGCAGAGCTCCAGAAACAAAACCATTCACCTGCTCACCTGAAAGGAAGAAACATATACTCCAGAGGTCGTTGTGTGATAAGCATCCGTCCAACAAAGCCTGATAAATTAAGACCTGACTTTAAGGGAATGCACTACAGATTAAAGTGATGGTTTTGTCTTTCCACAGCATCTACTGTATATAAATATGAAATAACCTTTTCACAAATGGCTCGGACAAATTACCGACCACTGAGACCTAGAATAAGAATTGTTTCTTGAGCTGCAAATCAGCATATTAGAATGATTTCTGAAGGATCACAACAATGATGACTGGAGTAATGGTGCTGAAAATTCAGCTTTGCTTCACAGGAATAAATTACATTTTAAAATATAGTAACATAGAAAATGGTTATTTGAAATTGTAATATTATTTCACAATATTACTGATTTTACTGTATATTTAAACCACAGGCGTTTGAATGGTTGTGTATTATAGCTATAATTCGGACATAATACATTTAGTAAAAATAAAATCTGATTAAATGTACCATGCACATTTAATATGCAATATCTCTACAATCACACATCTTACCGCCAAGCCAACATTTCAGTAAAAACAAATAAAAAGCATATTGACAGTAATACAGTTACAATGGAAAACTATGAGGCAAACGCACAATGATTGGCGCCCACAACACCGGGCATCATGTACTGACAAATAGACAAGTTTAAGAAAAGAGTCTGTATATGAGAGAAAGCGCTGAGGGAGGATAAAAGTACAAGAAGCCAAGTAAGGCAAAAGAAACAGATGGGAATTCAACAGAGAAAAGAAAAAGGAGAGTACAGAGATATAACAAGAGACAACAAAAGTCGGATTCTGTTCAATATCAAGTTATAGCCATATCTATTTGGAATCCAGATGCACTTTAAGGAAAAGCCTCAGGTTTAGCCGCTTCGTTTTTCAAACCAATGAGTACATCAGTTGGCTTGGCCCATGATACAGGTTGAGATCAGACACAGATACTCTCAAATCTTTGCAGCGTCTCAAAGGAGCGCTGAAAGAGCCGAATCAAAAGAACCATCAGAATAGAAGTCTGGGAGAACAGGATCAAACACACTCGCGCTGAACAAATGGAGGAGGCTGTTGCCGTTTGACCAGCCTGAAAGGTGCACTTCACCGCCTTCAAGTCACAAACACACACACACTTACACAACTCTCAAGGCATCAATAAAAGCAAAACTATTTTCTGAATCCTGGAGCACAGTGTATTTGGGGAATTTCAGTAAGTCAGACAGAGTTTTTATTTATGTAGTCTTTGAAACCTGCTTTACTTCCTATATCATTTATTTATTTTTATTTTTGTCTATCATCATTTTTCTATTCAATACTCTTCTCAGAGTTTGTGTTATTATGTAAATAGGCAAAAGATATTGATAGAGCCACATCTCATAGTGTACCTTTAAAGGGTTAGTTCATCCAAAAATAAACATTCTGTCATTAATTACTCACCCTCACGTTGTAAACACAGTGCAGCACTTCCGGGTTCAACGTCAGAACGCCTGCTCAGTATTGGCCTGTTTACCCTGAGTAATTAAAGCTGCAGTCCCTATAGTTTTTCCTCTTTGTCGCCATCTCTGTTCGCAATCTGCAATTGCAGCTATTCACAGAATTATCAAAATTGATTAAAACGCGATGATTAAATCTAATGATTGCTTATCATATCACGTCAAACATATCACGTCAGCATAGCGTGACTACATTTAAAGGGTTAGTTCACCCAAAAATGAAAATTCTGTCATTAATTACTTACCCTCATGTCGTTCGACACCCGTAAGACCTCCGTTCATCTTCGGAACACAAATGAAGATATTTTAGTTGAAATCCGATGGCTCAGAAAGGCCTCCATTGGCACAATGCACTGTACACTCTCAAGACCCATAACAGGTACTAAAGACGTCATTGCAAAGTCCATCTCACTACAGTGGTTCTACAATACCTTTATAAAGCTACGAGAATAGTTTTTGTGCTCCTAAAAAAAATCCTAAAAAAAAACGGCTCGACCGCGTCCTTTGCCAGTAGGACATCGATCTTTGACAGCAAGACCTGAGCATCGCTGCTTCGCACGGAGGCGAAGAGGATGCCCCTGTACTTAAGAGGCTGGTAGGTGAACTGAATCGCGTAGCAGAGTCTGATGATATGGATGAGTCAGCAAGACAATCTGGGGAGCTGTAGCCCCCAGAGACTAAACAAGCGGGACCAACGGCACCACAGACGTACCCGGGGTGGGGCAGCGAGGTGGAACTGACAAACCTGATTCGGGAGGCCCAGAGGTGGCCCGGAGTGTTGTCTGAGTATTCCAGGGTGGGGCAGAGTGTGGGTGAGAAGGCCTGGAGGTGTCCTCGAGCCACACACTGCTGCCCCCTGGCGAGGGGAGGGGAGGAAAGGAGAGACAAGGCCCGGGGATGTCGCACACTGCCAACCTGGCCCTCTTGGTGCCCAGGGAGAGAGGAAACTGCTCTGAAAATGTGGGTACTGCAGGACTCCGGAGAGCCAGCGCCTCCTGAGAGAGCATGGATCACCCACGAACGCAATCTCACATGTTTATATGTGAGAGAGATTGTGGCCGTCAAATGAGGACAGGAAACAACCGCATCCAGAAACAGACGGTTTGAAAGACATCTTGAAAAAGAAGGAGGGTCAAACCGTGTTGCTCTTTTAGAAAAGGAAAACAGCTCTTTTAGTGCTGAAGCACTCAGGGAGATGACCGCGGCTCACGCAGTTCAGATAGTGCAAGCCTGTGTGAGCACTCAAAAATGGAAACGCCCAGCCAACCAACAGAACCAGCTCTTTATCTCCTCTGAAGCGGCCACCTGCTGAAACGCGCCATCACACCCGCACTGGAACAGCAGTCCTTCTGATGAGACTCGAATAACACTCTTCGTAGAAACAGCGAAATGATGCACTGTTCGGCTCCGAAGTAGAAAGCAATGATTAAGCATTCCACTTCCTTATTTATACCCGCGCTGCGGGGTGGTGCGTGGTATGCGTGAATCGCATGCCAATCTCCATTGACTCGTTTTTAACACACTCGAAGTAGATTGGTCTCTGAAATCAGATCCCAATTCGTCGGTCAGTTCCGACGTACGTCGAACATGACCGACTGAAAGGGAACTCCACATCCAACTTTCTCACACGCAATATAGCCTACTAGCTGTGACACCTTCTTTATATGTACAGATGCGACGTAATGACGCAAAGATATGCTTGAATTTCCCACGGAAATCCACCAGTACCACTGGAATTAAAAACAAGCTTACCGTTGTAAATCGAGCTAAGATAAGCTGATAGTATTGAACACTAGCTGGTTATGTACTTGCTCCAATTACTTTGGATAATTTTTAACCCAAAAAAGTTACGGACTGCAGCTTTTATGACTATTTTTTTTTCCCTTTATTAGACTATGCTAACATTAAATGCTTTTTTACCAGATTCAGTGCATTGCAGTGTTGCATTTATTGTTGATTCTGGGAGGTCCGATCAGGGCGTTCTTATCCAGGACGTGTCTAGATGAAGTCCTGGGTGGTGGAGCTATATTTAAAGAGGTCCACACTGGTTCCATTTTCTCCATCCAGTCATCATCAGCAGAAAAATCCCTCTCTACAATTACATTGCTTGGTTATTTTCCGCACTTTAGCTAGAACATGACGGCTGCGCAAATGGATTTTTAAATATCAGTCACATTCTTTATCATCATATTTCTTTTTGTAATTTTAGGGAAGAAAAAAATACAGACATAATTGAAATGCGGGACACTGCTTACAACTTGCAGGACGCGGGACAAAGGACCCAATTTCGAGACTGTCCAGTGGTCACCCATAGCTCCAAAACCCATGGCTGAACCGCTCCATTGCTCTACTGTAATGGGGCATTTGGGCCCTGGTCACCGTAGCTTACATCTCTCTGCCCGTAAAGCCACAGAGAGATTCAAAGGTGTAAATGAAAAAGAGCGAAAGAGTCTTGCTCCATTATCTCTTTATCCCTCTCACAGACTCAGGGCTCACCATGCGACTATATTGTCCTGACTTTTCTAAAACTAAGGTAACTGGCATGGGCACCGCAGCCCTGGCATGGGCTCCATTGTGTACAAGCTGTGCCACTGCCAGGTAATGGAAAAGTGTACCAGTCATTTGTCCAGACTCAAGCTGAGCAAGTCTTCTAATGGACCATAGTTCTGGAATACAAGACACGGGTTCATACTGGGACATGTAAGATGGAAGACAGCTGTCGTGGGGTGAAAACCAACTGGTAAGTGCATCTGTGTCAATGCTGCAGGCAGTTTGCAATGAGATTTTCAGAAAAAAAAGAATCTCACAGCTGTCCCAAAACTCTTTTATGTTCAATGCTTGTGTTATCGACCTTAAAAATAAAACTGCCTACAACTATATCTCTGTGGTGACAATGCACATTCAAACAAACTTTATAGAATAAAACCCAACAGCTTCCTTTCAAGTCCTTAAAAGCCTTTTATTTTTTTGAAACCGATAAATAGACAGAATTGTGTGCTTTTAAGCCATTTACGTCAGCCAACACTCTGACAGGTTCATGTTTTTGGCTAATGCACTGCAGTTATATTCGTGACTATAGTGCTGAACGATGCAAATTTTACATTACAAAAACCTTCAATGTGGCGTATAATAATGAGAAAGCATCTATTGCATTTCGACATAAAACAGCAGAAAATGCATGTGCAATATATAATGAAATGGAAAACACTATATTAGAAAATCTAAATAAGAGATCAACGTTAAAGATGGCCTGCCACGATTATTTATATACTATAGTATTTATTAACATTTTGAATTCGTTTTTAGTTATATATTTTCAATTCTCATTTTACCTTAAAGGAACATGCTGACTTTAGCTTATTCACCGTATCCCCCAGAGTTAGATAAGTCCATACATACCATTCTCATCTCCGTGTGTGCCATAAGTCTGGCGCACCCACCACTAGCCTAGCTTAGCACAAAGACTGGAGGTAAATGGCTCCATCTAGCCGACTGCTCAATAAGTGACAAAATAACGCCAACATTTTCCTGGAAATGCACTGTTTAAAGGGTAACTGATCCCTAAAACAACTTTTTTTAGTTAATGATCTGCAAGACTGGGGCTTTATAAGTGCTGTTCATTGATTCGAGTAAATGTTTTGACATTTGGGTATAAAGTGTTTTAATTCTACAATATATGATCTACATCTGAGAACATCTGAGAACTGCCCTCTTGAATGGTGGCTACTGCAGTTGAATTTTGTTTACCATCAACGTTATGTTGGTTCTTCCAACGGCTCACTACCCATGCCCCTGGCACGAGCTCACCACGCCCTAATCAATCCGTCACTGTGGGTCTCAGGTGCACATTCAAAACAGTTCAATGTTATATTAGGTGTTTCTTTGTAATTGCTTGTGAAAATTCCTAGCCATTTCTGAGTGAAAAATGATTCTACACCAAATGTATATCAGTGTATGTCACAGTTGCATCACATGAGAACAGCAAATCAAATCAGTATATTAACTAAAGTGTAAAGAACACACGCCATAAGACCTACTAATCAAAACATCTCTATTACACCATGACCAGCGGTCACGCCGCTGACGACAGCGAGCCCTGAGCGGTGGGTTACAGCTCAGCTCATCACCTGCTTTCACAGAACGACAGAGAAAAGCCTCGTTCCCCTGGTACTGAGAGACCATATTAAAGGGCATGTAAGTTAACCTGTCCAGTGGATTGTGTAAGAGTACATCAGAAAATCCCAGTGAGTATAGTAGGGATCATGGAGGTGAAGCAGGAGGTGGGGGGATATAACAGATGACAGCTGAAGAGAGAGGAGGGGTGAAATAGCCACTGTATGACAGACAGCACTAAATTACTGTGTCTTGATGGGCTACACAGGGCAGCGGAGCAGTTTGTGTGGTGGACAGATGACATGGTGTACACAATGAGGAAAACCCATCTCATCATGGCCCTAAGATTGTTAAAAAGGCATCCTTTTCGAAACAGACAGAGCAAATCGTTCAGACAGAATCTGGCCTTTTACAATAGTATAAAACTCAACAAAAGAAGCTGCTCATTAAAAGGTGAATGATGTAATTTATGTGCCACGTGAAATAAAAACGCACACAATATATATCTAGATGTTTATACTTTCACATTTAAAAAAAAAAAAATGAGTTGAGTTTGTCCATGATACATTTTTGCCGCCAATATATTACAGTGTTCTGTGTGGTTGTGTAAGGTGCTCTGAATGGTGACTAATGCCAAATAGTAGCAAATGGCCTTTAATTCATAAATTATGACATTTGTTTAGGTCAAATTATAGTAGAATTATATGTTCACCCCAGGAACCATTACAAAATTTAAAATGCAATTTAAGACCCCTTTAATTATGAAGTCTAACTGAAAAGAAAAACATTGTTTTGTTTGTGCTTAAGTTCATGAATATGCGTAACAGGTACAGAAAGTTTCCTGTTAATTGCATATTTTTTGTTTATTAGAATTCACCCAAAATTGTTTGTTAACATACACCTGATATATAACTGCCTAATTGAAATGTGAGGGCTTTCCCCTTTAATTGTGATGATGACAACGAGTTAAAGTCATTTCTTGTTCTGTCCCCTCCTCTTCCTCTTTGCATTGGTGAGGTTATTTTGGGCATATTCCTACATCTTCACTCCTATTTCGGTATATAATATTATTTTACTTATCTGTATGGTTATTTTTGTAATTTTACTCTTTTTGAGTTATTTTTGTCTTATAACTGGGAATGAAGCACATGGTAACAGGTGTACATCATATTCATTTCAGGAAACGAGGGTGACTCTGTTACATTTATTTTCTTTTTTGATGTGATTTATCTTTGCTCTTTGCATTGGTAATTCACTAGAGAGGAAATGTGGGTGACTCTCATTTATAAAGAGGCTGTTTTTATTTGTTCTTCATCAGGAATAAAAGATCAGCGAAACTGCGAATGCTGTTCTTCCTAACACACACAACACAATGACGAGAACAGACCAGTTACACTTGGTTATCCTACTGCTCATAAAGCAAACAATTCACGACTATAGGCTTAAGAGATAACCAGCTTGAGAAAGGATCTTAAGTTGACTATATGAAGACGTTACTGTAGCTTTTAATAGACACAGTACTTCCTTGAAAACAAATTCCAGCAAAGCGCTAGAACAACCATAATTAAATGACCATTCACAATAGATAATGCTTAATGCACTCTGTTAGAGACCTTACTCACCTGTTGAGTAATAAAAACGTTATCTCCATGTCGCTTTTACAACATTTCATATCCCTCAGTTCTCGTGATCTCCGAAAAGCCAAGCCGATGTTGATTCTTGTTTTATTACGAGCTCTGTCGCATTCTCTTTTAGCCAGCTGACTCTCCTCTGTTCTGCTTTTCTTTCTTTTTTTATGGGTGAGTCCCCAGAGATTCGGGATTTAGCGTGAGGTTAACCTTCCACACTCATTGTGACAACTAGCATAACTTATTCCACTCCCACACCATACACGTGTCAAAGTCAACTTTTCCATATCAACAGAGACACACATGGGCGAGTTATGTATGTATGTATGCAATTTCTCGCCAAAACCATCCTATCAGCTCTAAAGTATAAACACCAGAGTAAGACAAAACATGTTTTGGAAGAGGGATTGATGACGTAATTAACTCATTATTTACATTTTGTTCATTTTGAACAAAAGTTACATAGTGTATCGTTGCTTAAAATACTCTCAGTTATTCCTATTGTCATACATTTCATTTCTGAAATGCTTAACCACTGTGTAGTCATTGCTTGAATGTTTTTCATCCATCGCATGATTTGACTAAATGCATTGCATACAACCTCAGGATACAACTATAGTTTTGTGTATTTTTACCATGTTAAACATAGTACTGTTATGAACTGTTAAATCATATTCTGTTATAGCACTCTAATATAGCACTCGCATTATATTTAGTCATCAACACGTTATGAACTAAAGACTTCTTAGACTAATTTGCACACTTGCTCCCTTCAAACTAATGCTAAGAATGAAATGAGTTACTGCACTGAATTGCTATGTAATGCAACTAAATTAAATAATCATAATGTGCATCATTTAAATGATAATTGCATGGATCTAATAACATGTTAAAGAGAAATATAAAATGCATGCAACTTTTTGCATTGCAGTTTAAAAGCCTTAAACAGCTTCAAAAATGGAGATTAAATTATTAATACAAACCTTAAAAAAAGATGTTCAAATCATTGTCATATGTCTTAAACAAGCATGTGTAATCTGTGGCACATTAGCTATTATTTTACTCTGAGGGTTGTTGCGCACAATAATGAAAAATGCACACTTCACCTTTAAACAGATAGTACTGCACTAAAAAAGCCATGATGACATTTTCCTACACCCCAGTTCAGTTTTATGTCCCACTGAGTCTAGAAACCCATTAGTTACAGTTCTGTCCCAACAGAATACCAATGTCCAGGCCTTCACACCAATGGTGCACGCACTCATGGGATGTTGCACGCTAGTGGTCACCATCCACAATGCACTACCGTACAAACACATGGTGCGTTAGAGACCAGAAGCCCCTCGGCCTCTCCCACGCATTGCTTAGCTCTCCAGCATGGCATAAGAGCTCAGAGGCATGAAATTAAACACAAGATGCTGCAGTTTTGATCCCAGGCCAAGTCTGAACGGTAATATAAAACTCTGATCCACAGCGGAGGAGGGTTACACAGAGCACAGAGCTTTTTCTTCTTCAACATCTCAAAAGTGAACAATTTGCAACTATGAATATTATTTTTCTCTGTGTGAATCACTGAATCATTTGCTCAAATAATTCCTTAAGAAATAGGACTGATAAAAGTGTATTCAAATTTGCACTTAAGAGTGTTATAAGCATAATAAGAAAGCAGATCTATTACAAAACATATTAAAGGATTGGTCCAAAAGCACATATATTAATTCCAAAAATGAAACAACACTAAAATTACATTGAGTTCACTATAAAGAAAGAGCAGTGCAAGTCTCACTTTTGATTCAGACAGACTTCAGAAATGTTCATCACATCGTTATACATCAATGAGGATGTCAAAACCTTGTCAGTCTTGACCAATGTCCTGAAGTCTATATCGTACAATCTAACATGAAAGACGTTGACACTGAACAGTCTGCCTTTGCTTTTACCCAAGAGCTATGGGTCATATTGTAGAATCTAACAAGCAACAAAAGGGGGCGATAGAGTTAAATGTCTATGCCATTAAAGTCAGCATGAAATGCAAGTTGCAATAATCTTTTCTTCCCTATTGTGACATATATACAAATAAAACTTAATAATAAAGCTTCTCAAACAATAAAAAATGTAGAGCGGACTTTTGATTGTGGTTTGCTATTTTGTCCATTTTGATTTCATGGTGATTTTAAACAGGATGTGTTATTACTGTGTTATTACTCAGATAGTTATTTACATGTCACCAGTTCAATTGTAACTAAGATTCTCTTCAAAATGTTGGTTTGCATGACAAAATTTGACCTACAAGAAATAACTGCAATGCTAATGTCACTATCATGTCCATTGTGTACACACTAAAAATATTGCGTTTATTTATGAATTATGTTCTGTAGGGGTGGGAATCTTAAGGCACTTAATGATCCGATCCGATTCGGATTCTGGGAGTAACGATCCGATTCCCAAAATGATTCTTAACATACTTTTTTGGTAACTAATTATCCTGCTGTGCAAATACATGAACTTTACATTTTAACCAAAATTGGAGTTATTATGCTTTTTGTTTATAGTAAGAATATCTGTTTGACAGTATTGTCATATTAAAAATGATTATGAAGATTTCTTTCAATATTTTTATGGCCCCACTTTATATTAGGTGGCCTTAACTACTAACTAAAAATAAGTACAATGTACTTAATGTGTTCATATTGTGTTGCAAAACATCTTTGCTGATATTGAGGTGGGATATGAGTAGGGTTGTGGGGACAGGTGGGACAGGTGTGGTGGTATGGGTAAGTTTAAGGGTAGGGTTAGGGACAGGTGTGGTGGTATGGGTAAGTTTAAGGGTAGGGTTAGGTGTAAGGGAAGTGTCAACTGTGTAATTACAAATGTAACTACAGAAATTAATTACAGATGTAATTACAAGCAGGTATCTTTTAAAATGTAAGTACAATGTAAAAACATGTATGTACACAATAATTGCAATGCATCAAGTGATTAAAGGTCCCGTTCTTCGTGATCCCATTGTTCAAACTTTAGTTAGTGTGTAATGTTGCTGTTAGAGCATAAATAATACCTGTAAAATTATAAAGCTCAAAGTTCAATGTCCAGCGAGATATTTTATTTAACAGAAGTTCCCTTTCAAAGCCTACAGCGAACGGCCGGCTTGGACTACATCCTGGTACTTCCTTCATAAATGACGTCAGTAGAACAGACTAACCTCCGCCCACAAGAATACGCGATAAAAGGGGGCGTGGTCTTGTTGCTGTCCCACGTGGAGAAGAGGAAGTGTCGCGTGGAGAAAAGGAATTGTTGTCGAATCACAACACAGGAACCGTGCCACGTTCGCTAAGCTGCGGTCAAATCACAACACGGGAACCGCTGGCACAATCAGAACTTGTTACGTTTTCTGAAGGAGGGACTTCATAGAAAAAGGAAGTCATCAGGACAGTGAAAACAGCGGTGTACAGATAAGTAAATTGTGTTAAAAATACTGTTTTTTTTTACACGCGAAACATGAACACATGTTATATTGCACACTGTAAACACAATCAAAGCTTCAAAAAAACACAAAGAACGGGACCTTTAATTAAAATGTTAGTACATAGTAGTTAAGGCCACCTAATATAAAGTGGGTCCATTTTTATTTTATCAACAAAGTTATATTCAGGATTAACAAGCTCTGAATGAAACATGGTAAGCCATACAATTGCAAAGAACAATCATTAAGAAAAACAGTTCTCACTTTACAACTAAAAGTATGACTTTTTCAGTTTCTTTAGAACATGTTAACAAAAAAAAGTCTTTAAAGCAAAAAAAGTTAAATTTTATTTATATAGCACATTTAAAAGCAACAGAGTTACGCCAGGTAAGCAGGTCGTAGTTTGTCCATTTTATCTTCAATCACATCGACGAATCTGCCAGTTTGTCCGATAAAGCAGTCAGCAGAGTTAGTAGATTAACGTCGGTGGACTTGAACTTGAAAAACGGTGTTTACTGACGTCTTTCCGCGGTTTAAACAACTTTTCTTTTAGTGTTCATTGATGTTTATTTGATGCTTATCAATGAACTACAAGGAAGAGATAGTCGGTTCACACTATTTGTGGTTTACATTTCTTTAAAAAAGACAACATTTTAAAGTTGAGACTTTGTTTCATATCAAAAGCAGTGTCCTCAGTGTCCTCTTTGCCCCGCAATGTATTTTCTCTAAGTGAGAACATGTGTATGTGGCATGAGAGCGCCATGGCGTGTCGGGACATATCAACAGTACAGTAACTAAAGGGGCGGGGCTTTGCGAACGGTCAATTCACCAGCATACGAACATTCGTCTATCAACAGGTTTTTCTGTTTGCCCAGTGATCGCGTGCACAGTGTTGAAGTTGCAGTTTGAATTGAACACAGAATCGATTCTGAATCTTTGAGAATCGATTCTGAATCGTTAGAAACCGAATCGCGATGCATCGATGCATCAACCTTTTCTCCCACCCCTAATGTTCTGGCACATTTTGAAATGCGAGAAAGCATGAAAATTGGCTAGCATAACTTTTCAAATATTTCCAAATTACTGGAAGCTAACATAGCTTGTTTAGAATTAAAGTAAATATTTCACTTATTCAACAAAATCTGCATTTCGAAAGTTTATTAAATAAAACTGATGGGAATTTATTCATGCAACATGTGTAGCACAAGCCCCCCAAAAAAGTGCAACAGTTTATTCTCTAAAACATTCCTTCCTTTTCATTCCCCACAGATTAAACACCCAGACAAACCTGCCCACAACAGCAGGACAACAATTAAGCCCATTTCCTTGTCAAAGTCGTCCCATTCAGGTCCCTCATTAGCAAAGCAATTCAAACCTTGTGATGTCTGGTTCTGTGTGTCTGCAGCTATTTGACTTCATTACTGGATGGCTGCTAGCGGTGAGGACACTTAACCCCTATTACAGCTTTACCTCCTGAGCCTGAACTAAGAGATAATTAATCTATTTACACAGAGGAAGAGGAAAGAAGGACTATTGCTGGAGCTGTTTAAACAAATATCGAAATGTTTAACCAAAAACGATATGTTCATTTAATGTGCATCTCACTTCCACGACACTTTCAAAGTGAAATGACCAGTAAGTGGCTCGAAAGCACGTTCAGTTTGTAATGTATTGACAACTCATCAATGAAATATTTCGATAATGTTATAAAGTTTGAATAAATAGATAGGAGTGTAACGGACGAAGGCCAGTAACAGCTGTGCGTGTCCTTGTAAGCGTGCCTGCCTCCCATGTAGGTCGTGTAGGAACGGTTACATTTGGTGCAGTGACCCGGATGCGAGTGAGATTTAGGGGGGTGAGTGTAACGGACATAGGCCAGTAAGAGCTGTGCGTGTAAACCTCACTCCCCTGGCCTTGTTAACGCCTCCGCCTCCCATGCCGGAGACCCCAGTTCGAATCCTGCCTGGAGCGGGACGAGTAGGACAGGTTACAAGTACACAAAGATTAAATAGATTCAGTTTACAGCGTAGACCTCTGTAAGGATTACTGTCAAATCCAACTGCTAGATAGTCTCAGCCTCAGACGTCACGCCCCCGGGGAAAGTTGGCTGAATGTCTGATGCATATGGCACACTTATCTGGAAACACTCCAGAAGTTTCGAAATCGTCATCTGATTGGTTGAACATTACAGGAGGTCCATGAGACATGTGTGTTGCGTTCTTTAACGGTCCGCCTGGAAACAAATGCCACTACTCCAAACTCCCTCGTGGAAGAAGAACGCCGTCGTGTTTACAACTGTGACAATGAGCGCTTACCAGGATCGACTAAACACTGGATTTTCTAAAGTATGTGAAGTTTCCGCGGCTCCATTGTTGCAGTAAACTTGAACAACGTTCCTTAATGAATAATGTATAGATGCATGGCGGTCTGTTGCAGGGACATCGACTTTACATTTTCACACCCAAAACATGACACGGAACAAAACAAACTGTGATTGGTTGCGTCACATGTCAGTCAAATGTCCTGTTGGGGGCGGTTCTTGACCAATGAAAGCTGCGATAGAGTCCAGACCTTCTGCCGACAGTCTGAAGTTCTGGCTACTCGAGACTAACTGCTCTGCAAAGGAACGACGGCTTGTGGTACCATCACAGAGGGGGAAAAAATCCCTTTCCAGAACATTTTCATTCAACGTTCCCAGCTGGTGGAACGATCTTTCCAACATCATCCGTAATGCAGAATCATTGACAACATTCAAAAGTCAACTTAAAACTCAGCTCTTCCGTGAGCACTTAACCTCATAAAAAAAAAAAAAAATCCTCTTTCTTCTTTCTCTTTCTTCATCCCTCCTCTAGCCTGTGCTACACTGAGCAATGTACACGGTCTCAGGATTTCAGGCTCTTATTGCGCTTCTCGACTCTTCATGACCAATCGCTTCATGTTCTCCCAAGTTGTAAGTCGCTTTGGATAAAAGCGTCTGCTAAATGCATAAATGTAAATGTAAACTGCTAGATAACAATTGGTTTTACATCCGTTTTTGAGTTTCCCCAACTAAAGCCATTAATGTTGCAGGATATTTTGCCACTCAGTCTGAGGCTGAGGTTCAATGCATACCCTCTGGAATGTTAGCAAAAGCAAATGTGAGATACGAACGCATTTGCTGAAGCAACAAGGCCATTTAGCTTTCTTATATAAGTCTTTGAGCTCTTTTATCGTTTTATCATGTTTCACCATGATACCAGGTGAGCTACCAAGCAAGTTTCCTACGTCAGAAAAACCATATGGAGCTGATTATGTAAACATCAAAATGTATTTGTTTACAAATCACGCACTATGATAAAAGTGTTCGGAGATCATAACATAGGATTGTGCAAGGGACCATGCAGAAAAAGTCTTTCTTAATCGATAATCTGCCTCTTTAATCAAAATGTATATGAAAAGGAATCAATGTTATTGCCTTTTTGTACTTCCACTATAGTGTTCATTTCAGCTGGAAACTGCAGTAAATTGTATGTGTAGGTATGTTTTTTTATTGTATTTAAGTTTTACAAAAATACAGCTAGAGGCATGCTTTCCAATGAGCCTGGGTTATATTTGACCTACCAAACACTTATTTGCCACCATCAAAAAAATTTAAATGTTTGAATTATATGGAGATTTTCAAGTTATTACAAAGTTTGGTATGGCATGTTGCTTAGCTAACAGCATGATACAATACAATATGGACTGTAAAACTACTTTTAGCTAGTGGTATATTAAGATGATCACATCATCCTAATGAAATATTTAGTTTCTGTTTCTGAAAGCAATTCAAAATGAAAGTATGAAAGAGTTATGGAAGTTTAAATTTACTGTAAATGAAAAAATACTGTACTAAATATTTTTTATTTAATATAAATAAAATTACTATAAAATCAAAGCCATATGTCTAACCAATTTGTGTTCCAAATTTGAAGTTGATATCACAAAAACTGAAGTTCCCATGAGATTTTGTTTAAGTGCTGTACCAAAAATAGCCACCGGGTGTCATTCAAATTCCATTTATTGTTTTTTTGATGCATTTTCCTGTAAATTTCTGTCCAAATATCACTTCCATCACAAAACAGTCACCAAATATGGACCCTTGAGACTCAGACCTTTCCGACAAAATGTGTTTTGTCAAGATTGGAAAAGATTTTGAATATAAAGTAGTTAAAATAATTGTTGTAATATGAAACATGACACCGCCCACTAGGGGGAGGAGCCCGCTAGAATAATTTAGAGTAACGTTTCCATGGTAACACAATGTCCGATTTCAAAACGGTTTTCACAGGATGAATTTGGAGTTTGTAAGCTTTCAAATGATACCTAATTTATGATAATTACTTAAATATATGATACGGAAAAAAGGCGATCAAAAAAAGAGCACCAGGCGTCCCACCAAAATCAACATAAAAAGAGGTTTACTTCGGTTTGAATAAAAAGCAAAACTACCACCTCTATAATACACAACCTTTTTCAATGTTTCATGGGATGCAACAAGTACTTCCATAACTAATACAAAGGTTAAGCCATACAAATCTCTAAAATAAAGGTTTGCTATTTCATAGGAAACCTTAGATGGTGGACCTTTTAAAGGTGCGTAGAGCCGTCCATAAACACAAACATGGTTGCCAGGAGTTGTAAGCATGTCACATGATGGCTGACCAGGGGTACTGTCATAGTGAGATAAAAGTGGAAAGGCATTGGGAGTGAACTATAGTTAACCAAGCCGAATATATTTACCCCGTCACAAAGAGCGCCTGACAAAGCAGTTGACACATGGACAACAGAGGCAAAATGCTATAAACTTAAACAAGGCATTAGAGAACGTCTTATCTTGGCTTAAGTACTTTAAAAGAAAACTTAGTTGAGTTATAGGCCCTCTGAAACAATTTGCAATCAACTTGCTTCCATTTATAACCACATCCATAATAAGAGGTTAAGTATGAGCAAAGTAACTGCTGCTGCCAATTATACAGAGACAAATGTACGTAACAACAAATGTATTTGCTTCCTCTAAAGTCTACTCAACACATGTTCTCCACCAAAGTGAAGTCCTAGTGATTTACTCATTCCATGCCATAATATCAAGTTGAGAGCAATTTGCTGATAGTATTACTAGTATGTTAGAGGATAGTTTATTGGGGAATGATGTATATTCATGGCCCACTGTGAGGCAAATCGCACATTCCTGGCTTCTCCACGTTATTGCTTTGACAATCATACCTCATCTTCAGGACAGGCTATTTATTGTGCGCTATTGTGCTAGATGTAAATATCCTCTCTCAATGGCATATCAAATATCTTGTTTGTGTTGAGGTGTTGTTGCGGTTGTCATGGAACAGTAAGTTGCTCTTGTGACTAGGGGTTACATGGGAAAGCCGTGCTGCATTAGCAATGAATGTTGTTTTCGTCCATGAAAATCCTAGTGCATAGCAACACACTTTGATAAAAGCATACAAAGTGCCTCTTAAGACATCACAAGACTCTCTCTCATGTTGCATGTAAGATTTACCTTCATTACTCAAATATCAAAAACCCTTGTTTCTTAAAATCATATACTTGCCAGTATTGATTTACTCCTATTGTGCTGGTTTGTGGTTCATTAGCACGCAGCAGGAGGTTAAGCTAGTCAATATCCTCAGAAAACACTCTCTGCTGAGTAGTTAGGGGCAATTTAGAAACTTCAACCATGAAAGCAGAAATCTTTGCTTATTAATTAGCCAAGAATAAAGGGGAAAGCTTTAAAACATAGCTATTAAAAATATAAACAATAAAGATTTTGCTTGCTATTGTCTTATAAAGCTCTGTTTATTAAACAAGATAAGTACACTCTAAAAAATCTTGGGTTATTTTTTCTACCCAAATCCTGGGTTGAGCCTTTTGGGTCATTGTTTTGGGGTTATTTTTTCAGTGTTTGGGTAGTTTTTGTGTTACCCAGCTCCTGGGTCAGACGTTATAACCCAGTGTTGAGTTATTTATCGCTGGCTTTTTGCGACCTCTTCAGGAGAGAGCAGTGCAGCTCCGTTGAGTCTAGAAAATCGCAACTTTTCATTTTCCATCTGTCTTAGTACACAATGTAACTATACACATCACAACATGTTAATAGGAAAATGTTGGAGTTATTTTGTCACTTTTTGAGCAGTAGGCTAGATGGAGCCATTTACCTCCAGTATTTGTGCTAAGCTAAGCTAGCGGTGTGTGCGCCAGACAAAGTCATTGCACGCATGGTGATGAGAATGGTATGTATGGACTTATCATTCTGAGACGCGCGCTTAGGACTGTGCATTAGCTTTGTCCAAGCTGAAAATGTCATTTTTTTGTCATGATTTGAGCGTTTAAAAACTACATTTATGAGACAGTTGTTGTCAAATTGCATTGGTGATTTCAAATATGAAATTTAATCGTAAGCTTGGCGAACAGTTTTGGAGAATTTGATGTTTCCACAATCAAAGAAATAGGAGCTGCACTTGCATGCCCGAGAGGCGTTTCAAAGATGGCCGCAGAGTCAAAATGACTTGCCTTAAAGGGACTTTGGTTCTGTCCCATGTTTACCCAGCCCTTGGGTAGAAAACTATGTGTTTTAGGAGTGTACAATAAACAAATTCTATATTTCAATTCAACTTTCAATATTTAGTGAGCTACCGATATAAAAACACACACCCAAAGGGAAAGCAGTTCCAAACAGTACATTCAAAATAGGGGAAAAAGCAGAAATTCACAAAACAATATTTATTAACTCAGCAACATAGTCTGCATAGTAAAAGTGCATTCGAGATTCCAAGTCAAACAATCAGACCATAACATAAGTTGAGTGATAACTCATAACATTAGATTCTTGTTCGGAATGGCACATATTCATGGATCAGTGTGTTTTTAAACCCCTGGGACAAAGTCAACATTATTTTAGCAGTATGTGAAGGTCCAGGTGTAACAGAGGAAACATCACAATATGAAGAGGTTTGTTGTGGTCATGACCTCTGTCTCAATTGCCATGTTCACCGAAGAGAAAAAACACAGCTCGGCAGAGAGTGACAATGAATCTCTCATGTCTGTAGGAGATGGTGGTCCAGTGGGTTAAACCACTGAACTGATACGCAGAAGGTTGCTGGTTTGATCCCAGTGGTCACCACCAGTGTGTCCTTGAGCAAGGCACTTTACTCCATGTTGCTCCAGGGGGATTGTCCCTGTAATAAGGGCACTGTAAGTCGCTTTGGATAAAAGCGTCTGCCAAATGCAAAATGTAAATGTCTGGATCAATGTTTCTGTGCCACAAGCATCACCCAACCAATATCTATGATAGCGATTTGTTAGCATTCCCAGTCAACTCGATGGAAGTAGCTTGGCTGGCACTTGACAAACTGGAAGTACTCGCCCTGCTTGCTTGAAATCTTAGCTAAAAGCCATTTAACTTAGTTTTCAAAAAAAAAAAAAAAAAGTAAAATTTCATCAACCCTACCTTTCCCTGTAGCAGTTTCATAAACATATAATCACAAACGCATCTTTGTCATCTACAAAAGAAGGCAGCTAACCACTGAGCTTTTCATGACACTACAAAGACAACATCCATTTTTATTTCCCTTCTGGCATGCATTGATGCTAAATTTGAAAATTTATAAGATGCCTTAGTGAGAAAGCATCTGCCAACAGCACATACTGTATACAAACACAAAGGCAATAAGGAGTCAAATAAAAATGGAAATATGTTTTATCCACCAAAGGAAATCTCTTTGCAAAGTCTTTGAAGTAAGATTAAACTGTCTGACCAAATGCATCACATCCTTTGCAGAATATTTCCTAACAAACGTTTCAAGAACATCTTGTGGGCGTGTAATTGTTGTGACCTCTTTGCACATTTTTATAACCTACTGACCTAAATAATCCTCCAGATGTTGTTGATCTACTGGACAGTTATCATGAGCACACAACCGTTAAGTCAGCATGAAACGGAAGTTGCGATTATCATTTATTTCATATTGTGACAAAAAAATATATATATATTTGACAAATATTATGTTTTTATTGAATATTGTAGTCTTTATTATAAATGATTTATTCGTGCACATCATTATTAAAAAAATATATATTTATTTTATTTTAATGTATATATTTAATATTCATATTCCCTCTTAATGTTTAATCAGAATATCTTGGGCATGTTTTGTTTTTTTACTTTTGTTGTTCCACTCAGATATACGTCACAATAGGGAAGAAAAGACTTCCGTTTCATGCCAACTTTACAAGGACTTTTAAATAAAAAAAAAAAAAATGTGCATTGATAAATCAACATATTGAATTAAAATATTGAATATTTATCATTAACACTGCAAATTCCATAAAAAATAAGATTAGTCTATTTTGATTTCATGGTCTGTGTGTTAGAATTGCTTTCCTATCTTTTATATTAAAAATACAGCTTCCTCAGAACCACAAATGGATTTATAGTCTAATATGACAATATTAAAGTGCCATTATTCTCTATTTCTTTAAAAAAATATCTATGTACCAGTGCTTTAAATAACTGAGAAACCAAATCCCTGATCTGAAGAAGATGAAAACCCTTTTTTTATCTGCTAAACTGCTATGCAGGCAACTCAAGAGCTTCTTTTACTCTTTTGTCCACTTAAAGGCCGAATAAGGTCCAGAATAATATCTACACTGCAGAAAACATTTAACAAAAGTAGTTGATAAAACTAGATCACTTCTATAATGATCAAAATAACTGTCTGCACTGTACAGCGACTCCAGCCAATTTAGTGGCCATGCACATTTGAGATAATAAAATCATCTGTGAATAACCCTTTACTACCCAGAATAGCCTGGACATCGACACAAGTTACTGTTACACAAAAATCATAGTTAATAGTGAATATGTGTTCCCCATACTCAAGTGTTACCAAGAATTTCGCCTAGGGCGTCAAAATGGCTAGAAACGGCCCTGACGTCAGACTTCATAGTGAAATTGCATTGGCTCTCGTATTTTGACGCCTTGGGAGTGAGAATGGGTTTTATAATTTTGAAAACATTATGTGAACGTTATTTTTGAATATTCTTTAAACATTCTGAAACATTCAGAAAATGTTAAACGAACATCAAACTAGAGGTCTGTGCGGGCCCAACCCGACCGATCCTGCTAAATTTAGACCTCGTTGCCAGATTTAAACTCCCCCAAAAGAAAGAGAGTGACTGGGATAGCAAATATAAAATGTTGGCTGTAAAATTATTTTATTTGTTATGTTTTTCGTATCATGATACTGTCAACACCGTAAAAATGTCACTGAGAAAAATAGGCTAAATCAAATACGACATCTGTCATTTAAAATTAAAAGCCAAACTACAAAATATCTCTCCTCCAAAATCCGACCACAAAGGCTGAATGTTCTCTCTGAAGGTGGTCTTCGTGGACGGGATGCAAAGAATATATATTTCCATGTTCAGGGCAGGGAAGTGGGAACTGTGAATGCCACCATTGCAGAAAGTTTTGTTCACTTCAAATTCAAGCGCGGATACACTTTTGTTGTCGGATGTCGGGAGCGGCCGGGCTATTGTCAGACCTCCCGCTCCCGTCCAAAGTACACCAGAGTTACTGACCATCAGGGCCGTTTCTAGCCATTCTGACGCCCTAGGCGAAATCCTTACTGGTGCCCCCATTGCAACATTGGTATTACTGGTATTAATTAACAAATACATACATACCAAATAATATTTGTATATATTTGTTAATAAGGATTCAAATTAATAGCCAGATGCCCGTATAGCCCTAGGCCTATAATATATAGCCTATATTTGTGCAGTCCCTAGTTGCTAAGAAAATGTTCTCAGACATAACTACATAATTATTATGTGTTATTAGTACATTTCACATGAAAGTAATAAGAATAAATACTGATTCAGTGTGGTTTTTGTTACTCATTGATGCGTGAACTTCCCCTTTAAATAACGCGACGCTTTGCCCTCTGTGTGTACGACGCTGCTTGCATTAGGCACTATTAGAACTGAATGAATCGATTCAGCATTCAACACCATCCGTAAAGATACGTTAAATTCGTCAACGTGATTTAATAAAGGATGTATTCATGTTGTGAATTTGCACATTTTATTATACCATTTTTAAATTGGCCGCTAAAGTTTTATATGGGCCAATTACAAAACACACTGATTCTTTTAACAATGCATTGGCGCAAAAACCTTTTGGAGGTGCAATTAAGAGAAGAAAGCTTCATAGAGTCAAAATATAACTGATAATCATGAAATGCTGAAGTAAGTGTGCAGTTATATTTTGCCTCTAACACACACACCGAGCAATGCTATCTGCCCATTCACAGCGGGATTTCTAGACTGCCACAAATACTGCCCTAACAAAATACAGATTTGTACCTGTTATTTTAATTGGCCGTTAGTTTGAATTTAGCTTTATTTTATGGTAAAAAAAAAAAAAAGTGTTACCTTGCCAAAGCATTGACCGAGTTCATTGATGTTGTTGAGCCAGCGCTCCAAACGCCAACTTCTTTGACAGTAGCCTACTCTGATCGGATGGCATATAGGAATCGTCAGATTGGCAGTTCTCTGATCCAATAGTGTGGGGGAACTAGTGGGGGCGGCAATAACATTTTAAGGTGGCCGTGACACCCTTTACACACACACATCTAGTACCAGATATGCGCTTATTGGCGCCCCCTACTGATGGCACCCTAGGCGACCGGCTAGTTTGCCTATGCCTAAAAAAGGCCCTGCTGACCATTACATCTTTGATTTGGAAATGTACTCCCGCACCGCAAGAAAACTGATCGGTTTTGCCGACCTCTACATCCAACTAAAACGTTTAAAATAATGTCCATGGACATTCTATAAATAATGTTTTTGTGTCTAACGTTTTTAAAACATTATTAAAGACCAAATAACTTTGAACAAATGTTCCATTAACATTACTGGAATAATGTTTGTTCATAACTTTGAGAGAACATTGCCAGAACGTTCTGGGAACGTTCCCTGTTAGTTAAAGGTCCCGTTCTTCGTGATCCCATTGTTCAAACTTTAGTTAGTGTGTAATGTTGCTGTTAGAGCATAAATAATACCTGTAAAATTATAAAGCTCAAAGTTCAATGCCAAGCGAGATATTTTATTTATCAGAAGTTCCCTTTCAAAGCCTACAGCGAACGGCCGGCTTGGACTACATCCTGGTACTTCCTTCATAAATGAGTAGAACAGACTAACCTCCGCCCACAAGAATACGCGAAAAAGGGGGCGTGGTCTTGTTGCTGTCCCACGTGGAGAAGAGGACGTGTCGCGCGGAGAAAAGGAAGTGTTGCGTTTGAGTGTATTTGTCGCCATGTCGTCGAGACGCTGTTATTTTCATCCCGGAGTCAAATCACCTTTGTTTGGCTTTCCCAGGGACGCTGTAGAGATCATTGAGCGCATACATCTCCCGTTAAGAGGCGTGACCTTTCCACGTGCGCTAAGCTGCTGTCGAATCACAACACAGGAACCGTGCCACGTGCGCTAAGCTGCTGTCGAATCACAACACAGGAACCGCTGGCACAATCAGAACTCGTTACGTATTTCTGAAGGAGGGACTTCATAGAATAAAGGAACTCATCAGCCGTTTTTAGGACAGTGAAAACAGCGGTGTACAGATGAGTAAATTGTGTGAAAAATACTGTTTTTTCACACGTGAAACATGAACACATGTTATATTGCACACTGTAAACACAATCAAAGCTTCAAAAAACACGAAGAACGGGACCTTTAACTTATTGGTATAACAAAACACAACTGTTTTTAACTGTTATATAGTTCAAATCCATTGCATTTGTTGGTGAGTTGAGAGCCCTGTTCCAGAAGGACAAAGCCCATGGGAAATGTCAGACTTCAGGAAGTTCGCCTAGTCATAACTCTCTCTAATGACTCGTTATAGCTTTTGCTAATGTTAGCACACAGTCTATCTCTCTGGAGGAGTCAGAAGAGACTAGATGCTATTTAAAGAGGATGTTCACATACTACACGTCTAAAAAATCTTTACAAATATAACTAAAGCACACCTTGAGGCTTACTGGTGTATTATTTGTTAGACTGTGTTTTTTCATAAACACCTTTTAAAAAAATGTATCAACTAAAAAACTGTTTATTCTTTATTCTACAAGGTATTTATTCAATGATGGAGCACATCTGTTTATTCAGGGGTAACCTATCTTAGCGTGCCGCATGACTAATATCAGATTATGAATATGATTCACTCTGGGGAAATGGGAATGGCTACAAAAGGCACACTGAATATGTAACAGCTGCATCAAATTATCAGATACATTTTGCGAAAGGACACAGGTATTAGTCACAGTTATTGTGACTGAAGAGGGAATATCTTATTCAGACCTCGGAACATTCACAAAGCACAAAAATGTCAAATAAAACATACTGTCACCTGCAGAATTGAGCCAAAATGGCTGCAGACAGATTGAAATGATGGCCATGAGGGACAGCTAGGACAGTTCGTTTTCAAAATGATTTAGTTTTGGGCAATTTAATCCGTTAATCTAACACAATTATTTGCATACATACTACATACATACATACATAAATACATAAAAAAAGTATCTGATCCGTACTGTAATAAAAGCTTTTCCTACCAGTCAAAAATGGCAAGATGCAACGCAGTGGACAAAGGGATTCATCTACATGTGTCAATTTAAGCAACATTCAATAGCACACGAGGGGATTCTGTAGTGAGATCTGTGGGTAAACAATGAATGAACAATTTACAACGACAGGCTGAAGGCTGAAATTTCTCGTCAAATCGACGCCTCTGAATATAAATCATTATTGCAGTATTGCAGGCTTACCGAACACCAATTGTATAATGTCGTTTATGTAATTTAAAAATAAAATTACATTCTAATCGGTGGAAACATAACAACAATTTACAAAGTTCTTACCAAATGATGCGAATAATTGTCATCACAGAAGAAGAGATGATAGATAGAGCCTGTCTCAATCTCTTCTCCACATCATTTACTTTCCACTGAATAAAAAGCGGCAAAAAATCAATTGTTATGAAATAAGTCAAAGATGTAAAATATGGATGATTGTTTCCGCCACAGATTACAAAAATTAAAAGGTAATTGCAACTTTTTGTCACACAATTCTTTTCTTTTCTTTTTTCGCAATTGTGGGGAAAAGAGATATATCTCACAATTCTGACTTTATATCTCACAATTCTGACTTTATATCTCACAATTCTGACTTTATATCACACAATTCTGACTTTATATCACACAATTCTGACTTTATATCACACAATTCTGACTTTATATCACACAATTCTGACTTTATATCTCACAATTCTGACTTTATATCACACAATTCTGACTTTATATCACGCAATTCTGACTTTATATCACGCAATTCTGACTTTATATCACACAATTCTGACTTTATATCTCACAATTCTGACTTTATATCACGCAATTCTGACTTTATATCTCGCAATTCTGACTTTATATCTCACAATTCTGACTTTATATCTCACAATTCTGACTTTATATCTCACAATTCTGACTTTATATCTCACAATTCTGACTTTATATCTCACAATTCTGACTTTATATCTCACAATTCTGACTTTATATCACGCAATTCTGACTTTATATCTCACAATTCTGACTTTATATCTCACAATTCTGACTTTGTATCTCACAATTCTGACTTTATATCACGCAATTCTGACTTTATATCACACAATTCTGACTTTATATCACACAATTCTGACTTTATATCACACAATTCTGACTTTATATCTCACAATTTTGACTTTATATCACGCAATTCTGACTTTATATCTCACAATTCTGACTTTATATCACGCAATTCTGACTTTATATCACACAATTCTGACTTTATATCACACAATTCTGACTTTATATCTCACAATTCTGACTTTATATCTCACAATTCTGACTTTATATCACAAAATTCTGACTTTATATCACACAATTCTGACTTTATATCTCACAATTCTGACTTTATATCACGCAATTCTGACTTTATATCACACAATTCTGACTTTATATCACACAATTCTGACTTTATATCACACAATTCTGACTTTATATCACACAATTCTGACTTTATATCACACAATTCTGACTTTATATCACACAATTCTGACTTTATATCACGCAATTCTGACTTTATATCTCACAATTCTGACTTTATATCACGCAATTATGACTTTATATCTCACAATTCTGACTTTATATCTCACAATTCTGACTTTATATCACACAATTCTGACTTTATATCTCACAATTCTGACTTTATATCTCACAATTCTGACTTTATATCTCACAATTCTGACTTTATATCTCACAATTCTGACTTTATATCACAAAATTCTGACTTTATATCTCACAATTCTGACTTTATATCACGCAATTCTGACTTTATATCTCACAATTCTGACTTTATATCTCACAATTCTGACTTTATATCTCACAATTCTGACTTTATATCTCACAATTCTGACTTTATATCACACAATTCTGACTTTATATCTCACAATTCTGACTTTATATCTCACAATTCTGACTTTATATCACGCAATTCTGACTTTATATCTCACAATTCTGACTTTATATCTCACAATTCTGACTTTATATCACACAATTCTGACATTATCTCACAATTCTGACTTTATATCACACAATTCTGACTTTATATCTCACAATTCTGACTTTATATCTCACAATTCTGACTTTATATCTCACAATTCTGACTTTATATCACACAATTCTGACTTTATATCACACAATTCTGACTTTATATCACGCAATTCTGACTTTATATCTCACAATTCTGACTTTATATCACACAATTCTGACTTTATATCACACAATTCTGACTTTATATCACGCAATTCTGACTTTATATCTCACAATTCTGACTTTATATCACACAATTCTGACTTTATATCACGCAATTCTGACTTTATATCTCACAATTCTGACTTTATATCACACAATTCTGACTTTATATCACGCAATTCTGACTTTATATCACACAATTCTGACTTTATATCACGCAATTCTGACTTTATATCTCACAATTCTGACTTTATATCTCACAATTCTGACTTTATATCACACAATTCTGACTTTATATCTCGCAATTCTGACTTTATATCACGCAATTCTGACTTTATATCTCGCAATTCTGACTTTATATCTCACAATTCTGACTTTATATCTCACAATTCTGACTTTATATCTCACAATTCTGACTTTATATCTCACAATTCTGACTTTATATCTCACAATTCTGACTTTATATCACGCAATTCTGACTTTATATCTCACAATTCTGACTTTATATCTCACAATTCTGACTTTGTATCTCACAATTCTGACTTTATATCACGCAATTCTGACTTTATATCACACAATTCTGACTTTATATCACACAATTCTGACTTTATATCACACAATTCTGACTTTATATCTCACAATTCTGACTTTATATCACGCAATTCTGACTTTATATCTCACAATTCTGACTTTATATCACGCAATTCTGACTTTATATCACACAATTCTGACTTTATATCACACAATTCTGACTTTATATCTCACAATTCTGACTTTATATCTCACAATTCTGACTTTATATCACAAAATTCTGACTTTATATCACACAATTCTGACTTTATATCTCACAATTCTGACTTTATATCACGCAATTCTGACTTTATATCACACAATTCTGACTTTATATCACACAATTCTGACTTTATATCACACAATTCTGACTTTATATCACACAATTCTGACTTTATATCACAATTCTGACTTTATATCACGCAATTCTGACTTTATATCTCACAATTCTGACTTTATATCTCACAATTCTGACTTTATATCACACAATTCTGACTTTATATCTCACAATTCTGACTTTATATCTCACAATTCTGACTTTATATCTCACAATTCTGACTTTATATCACAAAATTCTGACTTTATATCTCACAATTCTGACTTTATATCTCACAATTCTGACTTTATATCACAAAATTCTGACTTTATATCTCACAATTCTGACTTTATATCACACAATTCTGACTTTATATCTCACAATTCTGACTTTATATCTCACAATTCTGACTTTATATCACAAAATTCTGACTTTATATCTCACAATTCTGACTTTATATCACGCAATTATGACTTTATATCTCACAATTCTGACTTTATATCACACAATTCTGACTTTATATCACAAAATTCTGACTTTATATCTCACAATTCTGACTTTATATCACGCAATTCTGACTTTATATCTCACAATTCTGACTTTATATCTCACAATTCTGACTTTATATCTCGCAATTCTGACTTTATATCTCACAATTCTGACTTTATATCTCACAATTCTGACTTTATATCTCACAATTCTGACTTTATATCTCACAATTCTGACTTTATATCTCGCAATTCTGACTTTATATCTCACAATTCTGACTTTATATCTCACAATTCTGACTTTATATCTCACAATTCTGACTTTATATCTCGCAATTCTGACTTTATATCTCGCAATTCTGACTTTATATCTCACAATTCTGACTTTATATCTCACAATTCTGACTTTATATCACACAATTCTGACTTTATATCACACAATTCTGACTTTATATCACACAATTCTGACTTTATATCACACAATTCTGACTTTATATCACACAATTCTGACTTTATATCTCACAATTCTGACTTTATATCACACAATTCTGACTTTATATCACACAATTCTGACTTTATATCACACAATTCTGACTTTATATCACACAATTCTGACTTTATATCACAAAATTCTGACTTTATATCTCACAATTCTGACTTTATATCTCACAATTCTGACTTTATATCACAAAATTCTGACTTTATATCTCACAATTCTGACTTTATATCACACAATTCTGACTTTATATCTCACAATTCTGACTTTATATCTCACAATTCTGACTTTATATCACAAAATTCTGACTTTATATCTCACAATTCTGACTTTATATCACGCAATTATGACTTTATATCTCACAATTCTGACTTTATATCACACAATTCTGACTTTATATCACAAAATTCTGACTTTATATCTCACAATTCTGACTTTATATCACGCAATTCTGACTTTATATCTCACAATTCTGACTTTATATCTCACAATTCTGACTTTATATCTCGCAATTCTGACTTTATATCTCACAATTCTGACTTTATATCTCACAATTCTGACTTTATATCTCACAATTCTGACTTTATATCTCACAATTCTGACTTTATATCTCGCAATTCTGACTTTATATCTCACAATTCTGACTTTATATCTCACAATTCTGACTTTATATCTCACAATTCTGACTTTATATCTCACAATTCTGACTTTATATCTCGCAATTCTGACTTTATATCTCGCAATTCTGACTTTATATCTCACAATTCTGACTTTATATCTCACAATTCTGACTTTATATCACACAATTCTGACTTTATATCACACAATTCTGACTTTATATCACACAATTCTGACTTTATATCTCACAATTCTGACTTTATATCACACAATTCTGACTTTATATCACACAATTATGACTTTATATCTCACAATTCTGACTTTATATCACACAATTATGACTTTATATCACACAATTATGACTTTATATCTCACAATTCTGACTTTATATCACACAATTCTGACTTTATATCACACAATTCTGACTTTATATCTCACAATTCTGACTTTATATCTCACAATTCTGACTTTATATCACACAATTCTGACTTTATATCTCACAATTCTGACTTTATATCTCACAATTCTGACTATATCACACAATTCTGACTTTATATCACACAATTCTGACTTTATATCACACAATTCTGACTTTATATCACACAATTCTGACTTTATATCTCACAATTCTGACTTTATATCACGCAATTCTGACTTTATATCACGCAATTCTGACTTTATATCTCACAATTCTGACTTTATATCACACAATTCTGACTTTATATCACGCAATTCTGACTTTATATCACACAATTCTGACTTTATATCACACAATTCTGACTTTATATCACACAATTCTGACTTTATATCACACAATTCTGACTTTATATCACACAATTCTGACTTTATATCACACAATTCTGACTTTATATCACACAATTCTGACTTTATATCTCACAATTCTGACTTTATATCTCACAATTCTGACTTTATATCACACAATTCTGACTTTATATCACACAATTCTGACTTTATATCACGCAATTCTGACTTTATATCTCACAATTCTGACTTTATATCACGCAATTCTGACTTTATATCTCACAATTCTGACTTTATATCACACAATTCTGACTTTATATCTCACAATTCTGACTTTATATCACACAATTCTGACTTTATATCTCACAATTCTGACTTTATATCTCACAATTCTGACTATATCACACAATTCTGACTTTATATCACACAATTCTGACTTTATATCACACAATTCTGACTTTATATCACACAATTCTGACTTTATATCACACAATTCTGACTTTATATCTCACAATTCTGACTTTATATCACGCAATTCTGACTTTATATCACGCAATTCTGACTTTATATCTCACAATTCTGACTTTATATCACACAATTCTGACTTTATATCACGCAATTCTGACTTTATATCACACAATTCTGACTTTATATCACACAATTCTGACTTTATATCACACAATTCTGACTTTATATCACACAATTCTGACTTTATATCACACAATTCTGACTTTATATCACACAATTCTGACTTTATATCTCACAATTCTGACTTTATATCTCACAATTCTGACTTTATATCACACAATTCTGACTTTATATCACACAATTCTGACTTTATATCACGCAATTCTGACTTTATATCTCACAATTCTGACTTTATATCACGCAATTCTGACTTTATATCTCACAATTCTGACTTTATATCACACAATTCTGACTTTATATCTCACAATTCTGACTTTATATCACACAATTCTGACTTTATATCACACAATTCTGACTTTATATCACACAATTCTGACTTTATATCTCACAATTCTGACTTTATATCTCACAATTCTGACTTTATATCACACAATTCTTACTTTATATCTCACAATTCTTACTTTATATCTCACAATTCTGACTTTATATCACGCAATTCTGACTTTATATCTCACAATTCTGACTTTATATCTCACAATTCTGACTTTATATCTCACAATTCTGACTTTATATCACACAATTCTGACTTTATATCTCACAATTCTGACTTTATATCACACAATTCTTACTTTATATCTCACAATTCTGACTTTATATCACACAATTCTGACTTTATATCTCACAATTCTGACTTTATATCACACAATTCTTACTTTATATCTCACAATTCTTACTTTATATCTCACAATTCTTACTTTATATCTCACAATTCTGACTTTATATCTCACAATTATGACTTTAATTCTGACTTTATATCTCACAATTCTGACTTGCGAGATATAAACTCACAATTGTGATATAAAAAAAAATATTTTAAAATGTGTTATTCTGTGGCGGAAACAAGCTTCCATAATAAACAGCTAACAAACGAAAGAGAATAATATGAACAAAATCTAAATTCTCAAAATTGCAACTTTATATCCAACAATGTGACTTAATTTCTTATTAACTCAAATGATCTTCTTTTTTCAACACTGATGTGGAAATGAGCTGGTAAGTCAGTATATATACTGTTTTCTTGAACAAAAAAAGAAAGATCAAGACTAATAACACTTCTTTTGGAAAACAAAATGATTTTCACCTTCAACTTCATAAACCAATTTTAAAGCTGCGTAATATGTTAAAGATTTTATACTCTTTCCTACCTCTGTAGATAAGGTGAGGGGGACCTGGGGATCGATTCTAAGGCGATACGGTGAACATTTCCAGAGTCCTGACCCAACAGCACATGGGAGGTAATTTTGTTACTCAGAAGAAAAGCTCAAAGGTCACTGACCGATCAATACTACACACAAACATCTAGCACTTAAGCACCTATGAGAAAACACAGCCACTGGAGTTTGTTTTGTACCATTTTTCTGTATTTAAAGGCTTAAGAGACTGTAGACAAAGTTTTAATGCACCCGTGTGGATGATGTAAGTTCAGGTGAGCGGCACAGTAAACCATCTCTTACAACAAAGTGCAATGGTATTACCATGCTTTACAGCTAAATACCCGTCTTGCTGAAATAACTAACTTTATAATGAATAACTACTGGAACATCACAAACCGGAATCCTTTCAAAGGAGCAAAATTTAAAAAGGAAACATGGATGTTTACCAAGTTTCCACCAATAAACTGCTAGTATTAATGCTAATTCGATAAATTCCCCGTGTGAAACAGAACAAACCTCACTTGGTGGACTGTAGCTCTACCTAATTAAATTAATCCGCCTTTATTAAAAAGGAAAACCTTCCAAAAATGTCTCAACACTCCAAGGAAATGAGAGCAAACAATGCCGTTCTGCTTAAGTTTCAAAGTTGAAAGACTTTGATGGAAATAATCAAACAGCATTCTACATTTTTGCAAGTCATCAGGAGGTCAGAATGTTCAAGTGAATGCAACGTTACCCAGATAGAGAAATGCTTAATACCTCAGAATAGAGAAATAGAAATATGCCTTGCTTTCTTCTGTTGAAAACAAAGGAAGACACAAAGAACAATGGCAGCAGCTATTTGAACTAAGTGAAGATAGAGATAACTGCTATTTACACTGTTTAAAAGGCAATAGATGCTATTTATACTATGTAAAAATAGTATTGTCTTTGCAATAAGTGCAAATAGTAGCTAGATGCTATTTATTAGAGATGTTCCGATACCCTTTTTCCCTTCCCGATTCCGATACCATGGGTCATGGGCGTCAGTTTGGTTTGAAATGTGCTGGGGACAGAGACGCATTCAGAAGTGCATTTTCAGAAGTGCTGGGTACAATGATGCATACATTTTTTTTTGGTCATGTTTTGAAAGACGATGTCCTGTAGCTTACTAATGTAAATAAATAAAAATGTATACAAAAATCATGTGATGATGTCCGGCTCGTTTTATGAAGAAGAAAGCCGTACGTTTTCAAAAAGCATAGACATATGATATGACCCACTAATCTGCTTCATAAGTACCATCTTGACAATATGACATGGCCATGACTTGGTGTACCTAAACGATGATTAACAAATTTCTCTCTCATGTTGCTCCTCATAACCACTGAAAACGGAAAAAAAAAATCTAACCCAAGATCGGGCCTCGCTCTACATTATCCCGCTTATTACTAGCCTGACGTCGTCATACTCAATTCTAGTCAGAATTTGAGTCTGATACTGCTCCGTTGGGCTGTGATTATGGGGCGTGTTTCAACCGAACCAGGAAAGACCTCAATTGGATAGACCTACAACCAATCAGAGCAACGGAGCGACGCATAACGTTAGTTGTCAAATGTCAACAGAACTCAACTGCACTGTGTTGCCAAGTCCGCGGGTTGAAGCGACCCCAATTATGTGATATACAGACCCAGGAATGCGAATTTTAGCAGCCGTGCCAAAATAACACATATTTTACCCCCCAAATGCCTTTTTTTCCGGAGAACTCCCCCACCCGGAAAGCTATTGGGCTTGTTTTTGGCTAGTTTTGAGGAACGTTAGCAATTGGGCGGGTTTTGTTGTAAAAACTTGGCAACCCTGTCCGCACGCACGCTGAAATGAGTAACGTTAGAAGAAAAAGATGATTGTAAACGATCTTTGCCGGTGTTAAAAAAAAATAATGTAAGGATACACAGAGTACTTACCAACACGATCATCATTTCTGAGAGAAATAGTGAAGGTGAATGCATATACGAACAAGTTCTCCGTTTAGGATTAGAACAAATTCAACCCAAGCGCCTTTGATGACGTGGATGATTACGTTACTGTTGATCATCTGTCCATCATCGTCTAAAGCCCGCCCTGAAAATTTCATTGGTCCGAACAGTTTCTGTTCGGGAATAATTACTCCTCTACGGATCAAGTCCAGACCGAACTGCCCGTGCAAACTTTTTTGTGGGCGGGGCTAAGTTCGTCTGGCATCCAGGCTAGCTTATTACATGGCTACCCAGCAAATAAATCAATAATTTGACACAAAATATTGATTTAAAAAGGAGTTTATTGATTTAAACACGATTGTGCTTCCGCTAAAGAAAATAGTCAGTTCCGTCTCTACGGTAAAATAGGCTCTTCCGCTGCCTGTATCAGTGGCAGTGTCCATAGCACGAAAGAATTGTAATTTATTGTTGTAGCCTGCAGTTCATAACAGCCACGGGTAACGGGTGCCATGGACCGCTCATGTTCGCATCAGTGGCATAACTTTAACCTTGATATTACGTACCCTGGTGCACAAATATCATAACTATCTATAATAGGCCTACTGTAATATATTGTATGTTATACTGTAATACATATATTCTAGAAATGTATTAAAAAGAAAGACGCTTTCAGCCTTACTCAAAGGCCGCGGAAACAGACGTGGGTTCGTTACGCATGTCAATCCATTCCCGGCGTTCTTATTTTGCTTCTTATTATGTATTAAATATACAGGCAATTAGTTTATGAAACCTTGATCAAAATTAAAATACAATTTATAGAAAACGAAATTCACTTTAAAGAAATGATATCTGCAAAACAACACTCAATAAAAATCACGTCTGACCCCACTCCATGTCTCCAGACATTGCGTCTTATATCTTACTCATGCCGACGAAAGCACCCGCAAATTCTTTAATATTTTTCATTTTTGCAGGTTTTTTTACCACTCCGTTGTTTTGGCTCGGAATTTCATTTGTTGGAAATATGAACTGAATTTAGAAATTAAACTTCACCTAAACGGTGAAGAACCTCTGAAGAACCACTGAAGCACCAAAATTGGTGCTATATAGCACTTAAAAAGGTTCCCCTATGATTACGAGCCAAGAACCATTTTTGGTGCCATATAGAACCTTTTTTTTTTAGAGTGTAGGTCTTGTTTAAGAAAATGGTATCGGATTGGTGCATGGGCTCAAGTACTCGCTGATACCGATGCCAGAATTTATTGTGGTATTGGTTACGTTTACGATACTACTATCGGAATAGGAATAACCCTACTATTTATACTTATAAATAGTGGCAGATACTATTTGCAACTCAGTGTTGTTGTACATTAATTGGTATGCAATAATACCGCAGTGTAAACTATTATATTTATTAAAATTATAAAATGGATGCCACCTTATTGGGACAAAAAAGCCCTCCGTACACCTACCCCTAACCGATAAACACTTTATTATCAATCACACGTTAGACACATTATTTCCACTTTTCTAATATTTTCATCATTTTTATTGAAAATATATGCTTTTCCGATCTGATATCTGATATCTAAGGAAGTAGAGTGAGTTCGGCAAAAGGTGGATTCAAACTTAGGTCGATTTGCATCAAAACTTTCTGCCACACGCCTTACCCATACACTATTGATACTGTTGACAATCCAGCATTCCATAATTTTGTCTGGCCCAACCAGACGTCAGTGGGCGGAGTGTAGTGTAGTGTAGTGTAGTGTAGTGTAAATAGCCTCTGCCAACAAGGCAAGGTATATATATATATGTTTGTTTGTTCAGCACATCCCACATATGCACAATTGGATTGAGATCTGGGGAATTTGGAGACCTAGTCAACACCTCAAACTCGTTGTTGTGTTCCTCAAACCATTCCTGAACCATTTTTGCTTTGATGCAGGGCACATCATCTGCTGAAAGAAGCCACAGCCACCAGGGAATACCGTTTCCATGAAAGAGTGTACATGGTCTGCAACAATACTTAGGTAGGTGGTGTCAAAGTAACATCCACATGGATGGCATGACACAAGGTTTCCCAGCAGAACATTGCCCAAAGCATCACACTGCCTCCGCCAGCTTGCCTTCCTCCCATAGTACATCCTGGTGCCATGTGATGTAAAAGAAAACGTGATTCATCAATCCAGGCCACCTTCTTCCATTGCTCTGTGGTCCAGTTCTAATGCTCACATGCCCACTGTTGGCGCTTTCAGTGGTGGACAGGGGTCTGGTCTGCGGCTATGCGTCCCCATAATCAACAAACTGCGATGCACTGTGTATTCTCACACCTTTCAATCAGAACCAGCATTCATTTCTTGAGCAATTTGAGCTCCAGTAGCTCGTCTGTTTGATCACATGGGCCAGCCTTCGCTCCCCACGTGCATCAATGAGCCTTGGCCGCCCATGACCCTGTCGCCGGTTCACCACTGTTCCTCCCTTGGACCACATTTGATAGATACTGACCACTGCAGACTGAGAACACCCCACAAGAGCTTTGACCCAGTCGTCTAGCCATCACAATTTGACCCTTGTCAAACTCGCTCAAATCCTTAAGCTTGCCAATTTTTCCTACTTCTAACACATCAACTTTGAGGACAAAATGCTCACTTGCTGCCTAATATATCCCACCCACTTACAGTAGTTATCAGCAGTGATGAATAGATAATCAGTGTTATTCACTTCACCTGTCAGTGCTCATAATGTTATGCCTGATCGGTGTGTGTATCGATGTGGCCTAAAACACAAATGTAAACACTCAGTGGTAGTAAAGATACTTGCACAATCACATAAAAAAGTATGATTAATTGCATGCATTGACACTTGAGAGACACATTGCTGCATGTGTAAATTGCAAATCTGAAGGAAACAATGACAGGTGCCATTAATTCAATAAATAGAGAGCAGAATGCAGTATGAGGAAGTGATGAGGTGTTCAACACTGACAAGCTCTGTCCAAGCACCAATAACTATATAACTGCCCCTGTATACAGTTAAAATTCATGGTGGTGAAAACACTGTTCAACTGTCCCCTGACGGAGAACACCACCTGGCTAGCGGCACACGGGTAATTTGAGTTCAAGAACCCTGCATTAGGCAGTCCTGCGTATTGCAACTGACAGCAAATCCATCATTTCTAACGCAAGCGCTTTAGCTTAATGCTGGTGTGTCAGAGCTGTAGGACAGATATCATCGCTAGAGGGGAAGCATCTGTATCATAACAAATTTCCAGGGTGTTATGAAATTGTTGAGTCACCGAATACAAGATGATTAAAGGAGAATGAAAACGCGTGCTGGGATTATTGCAGGCTGATTTGCTAGGCTGTGTATTGTGTTACATAAATGAGTCTGAACTGAATAAGCAAGCACAATTTTCAAAGTAGCTGGCAAAACTTCCAAATAGGCAAATGAAAACATTTGAGGAAATGTGATGTGTGAGCCTGCTGTTACTGTTGTTTAACCAGAGCAAACAAAAACCTCTGTACTGTCAGTCACAGTTCTTTCTCTTGACAGTATTGGATTTGGCATCATTCTGAAGAAAGTGTGAGATTTTCATGGCTCCTTAAGAGACGTGATTAGCTGAGAAAACCCTGCATAATTCAGTCAACCTCCACTCTTTCTACTGTCCCCAGGGTCAGCAATCGCAGAAGAGCCCTTGGAAGTCGGGCTAACAGTTCAACAGCTGTGGATGCATTTACCCACTCACATGTTGTTCAATAAAGCTGTCAAATCCCTTTTGCGTTGTGACAAGAAAACCAAAGGCACTCTGAATCACTGATGTCAATGTATATATGCCAATATATTTAAATACACAACCCCTTAAAACATGTCTTCTCAAATTAACAACCCCCCAAAAAACCTGACAAAATACTTAAGAATAGGATTTTATTTTGTAAATTGTGTTGTGGCAAGGAAAAAAATTCAAAGAATAACGACAAATTTCAATTGAATAAGAATAATTGTCTTACTGATGCCATTGTAAAAATGCCCTATTCACATTCAATCAAGATTAATTTATTCCATAAAGCAAATAATTACCAAGATAAAAATGAGTGGTTTTCAGCGGTCTCAACATGGCGGCGTTCGTAAGGCAACTCGCTAGACTTAAAATAAAACCGATATTGTTTTGACTACAGTGGTAATGTTACTGGAGTCATCATAGCTTGTGTGTATACAGCATTTAAACATATTGAAAAAAAAAAACTGTAATATTTTAAAATGTAATTTATTCCTGTGATGTCAAAGTTGAATTTTACCATCATTACTCCGTCAGTCGTCAGTGTCACATGATCCATAAATCTTTCTAATATGCTGATTTTCTGCTTAAGAAACATTTCTTATGATTATCAATGTTTAAAATAGTTGTGCTGCAGTCCCCCTGCAGTCAATAATTGTATCCCTTAAAACTTATCTTTGATAACCAAAATGTCATCTTTAAAAAAAAATTCCCTCTGTGAAAATAATTCCTTCATGCCTTTAAATAGCTTGAATGTAACTCCACACCCTTGATTCATTTAGTATACGAGGAATCATGAATATGAATATTAGTCCCCACCTCCACTCACTTACAGCAGTGCGAAATCATGCATTTGCAAATGAGTTCCCGCCTCCACTCACTCATACCTGCATGGAACCATGAATATGCAAATTAGTCCACACCTCCACTCACACCAGCGCGGAACCATGCATATGCAAATGAGTTCCCGCCTCCACTCACTCATACCTGCATGGAACCATGAAATTGCAAATTCGCCCCGCCTCCACTCACTCACGCCAGCATGAAACCATGCATATGCAAATAGTCCCCGCCTCCACTCACTCACACCAGCGTGGAGCCATGAATATGCAAATCCATCCCTGCCTCCACTCACTCACACCAGCTCAGACTAACCGATCAACTCGGTAACTGTAGTAAACGCTGCACAATGGCAAGTGGATATATTGGTTTAATTTAGCCATATATGTTTGAACCAGAAACTGTTCAGAAGAAGAGGAAAAGCGAATCAGGGTCATCTACAATTCAATGTATCAGAATGGTAATGTTTTATCTATGGCTCTCGGTAATTGATAAGAGTTAGCCTTTGGCTTTGTGTTGTTAATGTTCCACAAAACATGTTCCCGTTCGCCATCTCAGAGTCAGACAGTTGCCTTGTAAAAATCAGCATCCTTAGAAACGCTTTGAACAATTTATAACGTCAGTGGAGAAAAGCATATACTGTAGTTCATCATAATTATTGTAATATAATAATTCACCTACTATATTGCCATATGTACCTCTTTTTTCCTGTCCCTTCTTAAATGTGTTTTTGTACTCACTTTGGAAAAGTCCCGTCCAGCACGTTGACGGGATTGGTTATATGTTTGTGACAGTATGGAACCTTCAAAACCGCGTTTTTGAGACTGTCTTTGTATGGAGATGGTGGTCTAGTGGGTTAAACCACTGAACTGATACGCAAAAGGTTGCTGGTTCAATCCCAGCAGTGTCCTTGAGCAAGGCACTTTACTCCACGTTGCTCCAGGGGGATTGTCCCTGTAATACAGGTACCGTAAGTCGCTTTGGATTAAAGCGTCTGCCAAATGCATAAATGTAAATGTCTTTGCTACACTGCCGTTTTAAGAAGAAAATACTCAGCAATGGTGTTGACTGATAAATTTGCACATGGTTTGTCTTAAAGCATAAAAACACCACATAGACATATAAACAACATTACAAACTTGATTTTCACAACAGGGGGTCTTTAATATTTTAGAGGAAACCAGATTCAGGATTCTTAGATACATAGAAAGTTCAAAAGAACAGCATTTATTTGAAATATAAATATTTTGCAAGATTATAAATGTCTTTAATGTCTCTTTTGATTCATTTAAGCTGTCCTTGCTGAATAAAAGTATTAATTTCTTTCAAAAAAATCTTACTGACCTCAAACTTTGGATAGTCTTTTAAAGACTAAAATTGCTGAGAGTATACCTTATAATGGAAAAATATGCTAAGAGAAGTTCACTTCAAAAGAAATACTAAAAGCACAAAGTGAGCCGAGGCAAAGCAGGAGAAAACAAACAAAATTTCTCTTGGTTCAGAGTCTCATGGTCGTATGATGTTCATCACAAATGTCTTAAAAGGTGTGACAATGTGAAGGCAGCATTAGCCGTGGCATAGCTGATACAAAACGCAAGCTGAGAGAACGTTATATTGATGGATGGAAGAAGTGACAGTGCACAGTTGGTGTAAACACACATACGGTCTCTTTCTCTTCCCTCTCCGGCTATGACACATAAAGTGTTGCAATGAACCCACTGAGCCTCCATTATTACGCCCATAAATCTTGAGCAGGATCCGCAAACACACTGTGGCGAGCGCGCTCGTGTGCTCGCTTTTATTGTGCCACTTTCTTTTCATGTGGAGCTCAGGTGTTTAATACAGCCTCCTCAAAATATCAGGAAAACACTGTACCATATTTCTCTGAACATATGAGGCCGTTCGTTATTTTGTTGAGCGCTACAGTACCATTTTGCTATGGAGTGAATTTTGTGCCATAATTAAACAAACAAATCCAGCATTTTGCAAACAAACACGATCTGCTTTGCAAAGGAAAACTCGACTCGCAAACAAACAGAAAGCGATTTGCAAATACAAAGGTCAGTTTGAGCGAAAACACAGAAGAGTAACAAATATATGTACTGTGTTTTGCAAATAATAAATGAGTGAGTAAATTACATCATATCTCACAAATAAATACAAACCATCCTACAAATTACATGTAACATTTGAACAAATCTAGTCCATACAAATGCATATCTGTCTGTTACAAGACTCGCGCAGATTTTCTCACAAATGCAGCTCGCGCAGATTTTCTCACAAATGCAGCTCGCGCAGATTTTCTCACAAATGCAGCTCGCGCAGATTTTCTCACAAATGTAGAGCAACTTCCTCTTCCAAACAGCAGATGGCGCTTTGGGTCAACACTTTTCCAGCTGACGAAATGAGCGGTGAACAGCTGAGTTTCTGTTTTACTTAATCTATTATTAATCTTTTTGAGATTTTCACTATACCGACCATATATTTCAATATAAGAAAAAAAATCACAATAGTTTAAAGATATTATTGTGACCGATCAGTGCAAAATCAGTAGTGACATGGCTGAAAACATTTAAGCTAGGCCTATTTTTTCTCATTAAAATCCATACAATTTATCCACTGTAGTGTAACAGGATATAAAAACTATTCACTTTTCTGTAATGTTATGTTATTTGTACATATGATGATAACATTTCTGTCGCAGAGAACATTTGAAATAATGTAAGGGTGTATTGTTTCACAATATAATGCAATACAAAAATACAACAATATGTATTGTTTATTCAAGTTTAGACAGATTTAGATTTAGCTTGCCTATAGAGTTGTTAATGTCACATCAAATATAGTAAATTTTGAAGGTCACACGGTATAGTGAAAATCTCAAAAAGATTAATAATAGATTAAGTAAGACAGAAACTCAGCTGTTCACCGCTCATTTCGTCAGCTGGAAAAGTGTTGACCCAAAGCGCCATCTGCTGTTTGGAAGAGGAAGTTGCTCTACATTTGTGAGAAAATCTGCGCGAGCTGCATTTGTGAGAAAATCTGCGCGAGCTGCATTTGTGAGAAAATCTGCGCGAGCTGCATTTGTGAGAAAATCTGCGCGAGCTGCATTTGTGAGAAAATCTGCGCGAGTCTTGTAACAGACAGATATGCATTTGTATGGACTAGATTTGTTCAAATGTTACATGTAATTTGTAGGATGGTTTGTATTTATTTGTGAGATATGATGTAATTTACTCACTCATTTATTATTTGCAAAACACAGTACATATATTTGTTACTCTTCTGTGTTTTCGCTCAAACTGACCTTTGTATTTGCAAATCGCTTTCTGTTTGTTTGCGAGTCGAGTTTTCCTTTGCAAAGCAGATCGTGTTTGTTTGCAAAATGCTGGATTTGTTTGTTTAATTATGGCACAAAATTCACTCCATATTTTGCACCCACATTTACACGGCTCCCCAAACTTCACATCGCAATTTTGGGAGGGCATTCGTGGCCACTTGTGCATTGCTGCCCTATAACTCTATTCATCTTAAAAGGGATAAAAGAACCTCCTCTGGAAATGTTGAAAAGATTTATGAGTCTCTGAGCGGTTGACACCGTGGTTAATGGCCAATTCAGTGTCTGGTGGACTGAACACCAGCATTGCACAATAAAAAAAATGACGCTCTCCACTTTTAATTAAAAGCTTCCTAGGCTCATTGGAAAAATGTGCCTCTACTTACATTTTTGCACAAAATGTACCTATACATACAAATCACTGCAGTTTCAGGTTGAAACGAACACTAGTGGCAGTAAAACACAGACAACCTTTTCACATAAATTATAAATACAGGGCAGATTATTGATTAATAAAGATGTATTTCGACCTCAAAACACTTTTATCATAGTGCATGATTTGTAAAGTAATACATTATAGCATTTGCGTCACATAATCCGATCAATGTGTATGGCTTTTCTGACACTTTCTTTACGCTGGCACAAAAAATCTGACAGATTGGAATTTGTTCACACAAAATACGATTTTTTTCACATCCGATCTGAGCCACTTCCAAATGTGTTTTTAAATCAGATACATATCCGATATCTGGACATCCGACCTATGTCTAAACACGTATATATCCGATTCCCGTTTGAATCCCAAGCCACCACAAGGCTAGGGAGACACTTTGCCCACTTTTTAATGTTGTATTATGAAGCAGATGTGCCTGTGTGCGCTCACTCGCAGCTTTTTTATTGAGGTGTAAACTTTAGGGAAAGAAATTGCGTGCAAACAGAAACATTCAAGAGCTGGTTTTCAACCTCTGCCCCTTGAGTTAAATAAAACAGCTTCACTACTGAAAGCTACAATATATTTCTCTGCAATGAAGAGATAACTTCGCTGTAATTAAACCAAACAAGCTTTACTATTAGGCTTCTCTCCCTGTCTCATGTTAATTCATTGAAATGCATTAAAAAAGTAATGTTATGAATAATTTTGGTCACACTTTATATAAGGTGTCCCTAACTACTATAGCCTGACGTCGTCATACTCAATTTTAGTCAGAATTTGAGTCTGATACTGCTCCGTTGGGCTGTGATTATGGGGCGTGTTTCAACTGAACCAGGAAAGACCTCAATTGGATAGACCTACAACCAATCAGAGCAACGGAGCGACGCATAACGTTAGTTGTCAAATGTCAACAGAACTCAACTGCACTGTGTCCGCCAAGTCCGCGGGCTTTTCCATGTCCACGGGTTGAAGCGACCCCAATTACGTGATATACAGACCCAGGAATGTGAATTTTAGCAGGCAGCCCTGCCAAAATAACACATATTTTACCCCCCAAATGCCATTTTTTTTCCAGAGAACCCCACTGGAAAGCTATTGGGCTTGTTTTTGGCTAGTTTTGTGTAGCAATTGGGCGAGTTTTGCTGTAAAAACTTGGCAACCCTGTCTGCCCGCACGCTGGAATAAGTCACGTTATAAGAAGAAGATGAGTGTAAACGATCTTTGCCGGTGTTGTAAAAAAAGAGTTTAAGGATACACAGAGTACTTACCAACACCATCATCATTTCTGAGAGAAATAGTGAAGGTGAATGCATATACAAACAAGTTCTCCGTTTAGGATTAGAACAAATTCAACCCAAGCGCCTTTGGTGACGTGGATGATTACGTTACTGTTTATCATCTGTTCATCATCGTCTAAAGCCCGCCCTGACAATTTCATTGGTTCGAACAGTTTCTGTTCGGGCATAATCACTTCTCTACGGATCAAGTCCAGACCGAACTACCCGAGTTAAAATGTTGTGGGCGGGGCTAAGTTCGGCTGGCATCCAGGCTATAACTACTATGTACTTACATCAAAAAATAAGTACAGTGTAATTATTGTGTTCATAATGCTACTGAGGTGGGATATGAGTAAGGGACAGGTTTGTTGGTATGGGTAGGTTTACGGGTGGGTTAAAACTAGGTAAGTGTACGTGTAATTATAAAATTATAAATTTGTATTTACAGAAATGAATTACAGCTATAATTAAATGCAGGTATTTTTTAAAAATATAAGTACAATCTAAAAACATGTATGTACACAACAAGTTCATTGTTTCAAATGATTAATTTCAATATTAGTACATAGCAGTTAAAAGCCCCGTTTCCACCGAAATTACCCGGAACAATTTGTACCAGGAACTTTTTTTACAGGAACTTTTTTTCCCCCAGACCTGCTACAATCTGCGTTTCCATTGCGGTCTAAAGTACCGTGAAGATTAGGCAAATTAGTCCGGCGATGTAGAACTGCGCGCGACTGCTCCTCCCAGTCACCGACAGACAGTAATCATTTTTGTGCGACACTGTCTGCAACAATAACAAGTGGAGGAGATTCAAGCAGCGCTGCTTTGCTGGTTATGTATTGGTTTACTAAAGAGGTCATTAACAAAACAGCGGAAAAGAGACGAGCACTGATACTAAAGCGTATTCTGAAAGCTCGCAAAAATTGATTTAAAATAAGACAACGTATGTTATTATCAGCTATTACGGACATTGAACGTGCGATTGCTGAGACGAACGCGCGCCATCGGACAAAAAGAGCAAGGCTGATATTTACTGAACGAAGAATGAACCTCGCAAAAAAAATGCTGGTTGAAATAAAATGCTGCGTGAGCTCAATCAATCAGCATTCCCAGTCCCATCACCCAAAAGTCCCTGAACTTTGAAAAAGTACTACCTCGCGAGCAGGGCCATTTGGAGGGGGAAATATTTACCCAGAACTTCATTTAGACCCTGGTTCCTGCGGTCGAAACACACCGAGTACCAGCCCAAAGTTCCTAGTTCCTGAGGAAAGTTCCTGCGGTGGAAACGCGGCTAAAGACACCTAATAAAGTGGGACCATCATTTTAATAGCACGGCCATTCAAAACCAAAGGGTCTACCATGTGCATAGTAAAGCAATCACCGACAATCATTTTGGGTGGGAATGCATCTAAACAAAGATATTAGATACCAGTCATGTCTAAAGTAAATATAAACAGGCGGGCAAAAAACCCCCGGATATGGTCAAAAGATTGCATCTGTGCATTAAGACTTGCAGTGTAAACGCAGTGAGGAAGAAATAATCATTTTAACTTTAATATTCATTCATCATAACTAACATTTATTTTTCTTACAGGGATAACATTTATACATGCTTTTAAATGCTGAATGTCTCTAACACTTGGGCCAGAATTACTCTGTGTCTGAAAATAACAAAAGGGGAAGCAGGACATGTTTCCAATTTTGTTATGTTTGTCCAACCTCATGATCGAGGTATCCAGATTTGCTTCTACCTAGGTTTCTCTGAAATTGGTCTAAGATTAAAGCATCTTGAAGGATGTCGAAGTGCAGACGCCCCGTTTAGCTTAAGTCTGGTGTGTAGGGGAATTTTTACCACAGCAGCCATAGTAAACTTGCTCTGTAGCTCATCTGGGACTGGATTCAAGAGTCACGATAAAAGAGCTCAAAGACTTGTAGAAGCAGCTAAAATGGCATGGTTGCTTCAGCAAATGCCTTTTTATCTCACGTTTGCTATTGTAAGTTATTGGGTATAATGTAGGCGGTATGCTATTTTCAAGCACGAAAACTCTCCTTGGACATTTCATTTCTGGACTTCCGCAATCCATACAACAACCATTATAATAAAACTGGCCAGATGCACGTTCACCTGTTTTGAATAAAACAATCACGCTTTCAATGCCACTCAATGGACATTTCACTTTGAAAGTGTCGCAAAATATGCAAGAAGCAACATAAAAATGCAAAAAGCAGTATGTAATCACAAAGACCATTTACATGCAATACAGGCAGGGAATACATGGTTTTTAAGCTTTTTTCATTACAGTTAAAGTGTCAACTATGGCCCAATGTCCATAAAAGTTTCCATGCTTCTTTAGAATAATGTGACGCATTTGCACACCCAAATTCTATGTGAATCAGGCAGGAAGAGGGACATTTTCAGCAATTTCATGGGATTTGCCATAAAAATACAGCTTTTTTTTTACCTTTATAACTGTTATAGCCCCACCTATAGGCCGATCTCCATAAAAGGTCTAGAGGCAAAGTTGGTCCTAGAGGCAAAGTTGCTCAGAATGAGGAGTTCTACCATGTGGGCCAGTCAAAAATCACATGGTATACACTGCTTTACACACCTGAAAAACGCGAAGGCCCAATCCACCACCCCCCTCCCCCCCCTACTGAGTTTCATTCCGATCGGCCTCTGTTAACCTTGTCTGATAGCCACTCAAGCTTCATTGGTCACGTTTTTCGAGATACGTGAATGTCCAGTCTTGGCATCTTGGACAATGACACCGCATGGCAATTTTCAAGTCAATTGCGTAGCTATTTTTATGTTTTTTTTCCATGTTAAAGCGCACATCAAGTGGAAAGTCACTGCATGCTTTTTCATGCGACCACAGAACGAGCTCTTGTGTGCCGAGTTTGGTGAAAATATCTCAGTCCGTTCACGAGTTATAGCCATTTTAGTAAAAGTGGCTACGCACACTTCGAATGATTTGCCAGCCCTTATAATTTTTGATAATTATTGACAATCAGACTCCAGAGAATCTTGCTGCACTGGTTTGGTTTCGATCAGGCCTAGGACTAGCTAGAACTAGCAAAAGTGTCGCCAGGGCGTTGATCAAATCCAAGACATGTATTTTATCTGTCTTGAGCTAAGGATTCCAACGATACAAGACACTTGAGTACATGCCTAATACGCGGTTTAGGAGTTATGAGTGATTTCTTACTTTTCACCGCTGTGGCACCCCCGTCAGGCCGATCATGGGGAGGCCTTGGTAACGTTGTAGACGGTGTACTACCAACCCTCAAAGTTTCAAGTATTTGCCCTTTCACTTTTTGGGAGAATGCTGATCCTTGGAAATGTTAACAATTACAATAGGGTTTAAGCGCTATACGTGCTTGAACCCCTAATCATTCTGCAGGAATGTCGCCACAGGCACTGAATCACAAGCCTGAGATTTAACCTGCACGGCCACACTATGAAAACAAGTGTTAATAATGAGAGCTAATGCTAAACTGGCTGAGATTAAATTGCATTATAAACCTTATTATAGAGGTCATAAACTAGGTTTCAAAAGACATAGGTGAGGAAATTTGATGCTACTGAAAACAGGCTTAACTTTCTTTACACAAACCAATTTCTTATTTTACATGGTTCTGTGAGATTCACCCAAACGTTGATCCTGTTATGCCTTATTCTGCTCCTGTTAGCAATGTATCACAATGATAGAGAGCATGTTCTGTTTAGCTGCCCTTTTTAAAGTGCAATGCAGCCCCATGAGGACGCTAGACAAACAGCACGGGCAAAATTGAAACGGCAACGTTTCGCTCAATAGACGGCACGGCTGTGAAATGACATGATAAAGGGGGATAGGACGACTCTTGTGACTGCTTGGCAGAAACAGATAGCATGCTAACAATGTTGATTTCCTGTCCCTCTCTGCAGCACTATGTCAGCACATTTGTTGGTCCTGCCTCTAATTAAAACGTAGCCGTCAGTAAAGAGCAACTGCTTGTTTACCCCTATTGAAATTAGCAGCCCTGCCGCCCAGGGGACTGTGCGTCACGGACACAATTAGCCGACACAGGTCCAATTAGGGGCCTGTTTAACGCTAACAGCACTGAGCCTCTCTGATACACTGGCTCTAAGAACAAGTGTCCTAGTCAGACACTAGAGTTCAGGGAATAAAAATGACACTAGAAAGAGAGTCTGCTCATAGTGTGCTGGAGTGTGGGTATGTGCTAGTGCTAAAATTAGCATCAGTATGAAATTGAAACATTGTACATTTCTTTAGCATGTGTATTTTCAGACATGATAGCGCCTCTGCTATATGGCACTAATAAGTTCACCGCCGGATGTGCCACGTAAAAATAGAGCACAATGCACAATGCTATTTTGCAAGTTCTCCCACTTAAAAATCATGGAGGGGTCTGAAATTGTCCTCGTAGGTGCATGTCCAATGTGAGAGACATAATCTAATTTGAAAAAATCCAGAAATCACAATGTATGATTTTTAAACTATTTATTTGTATGATACAGCTGCAAATAAGTATTTGAACACCTGAGAAAATCAATGTTAATATTTGGAACAGTAGCCTTTGTTTGCAATTACAGAGGTCAAACGTTTCCTGTAGTTTTTCAGCAGGTTTGCACTGCAGGAGGGATTTTGGCCCACTCCTCCACACAGATCTTCTCTAAATCAGTCAGGTTTCTGGCCTGTCGCTGAGAAACATGGAGTTTGAGCTCCCTCCAAAGATTCTCTATTGGGTTTAGACTGTCTAGGCCACACCAGAATCTTGATATGCTTCTTACAGAGCCACTCCTTGGTTATCCTGGCTGTGTGCTTCGGGTCATTGTCATGTTGGAAGACCCAGCCTCGACCCATCTTCAATGCTCTAACTGAGGGAAGGAGGTTGTTCCCCAAAATCTCGCAATACATGGCCCCGGTCATCCTCTCCTTAATACAGTGCAGTCGCCCTGTCCCATGTGCAGAAAAACACCCCCAAAGCATGATGCTACCACCCCCATGCATCACAGTAGGGATGGTGTTCTTGGGATGGTACTCATCATTCTTCTTCCTCAAACACGTTTAGTGGAATTATGACCACATGACTTTCTCCCATGACTCCTCTGGATCATCCAAATGGTCATTGGCAAACTTAAGACTTTGGCCTGGACATGTGCTGGTTTAAGCAGGGGAACCTTCCGTGCCATGCATGATTTCAAACCATGACGTCTTAGTGTATTATCAACAGTAACCTTGGAAACAGTGGTCCCAGCTCTTTTCAGGTCATTGTCCAGCTCCTCCCGTGTAGTTCTGGAGCCCCAGTCCGATGGAGATTGACAGTCATGTTTAGCTTCTTCCATTTTCTAATGATTGCTCCAACAGTGGACCTTTTTTCACCAAGCTGCTTGGCAATTTCCCCGTAGCCCTTTCCAGCCTTGTGGAGGTGTACACTTTTGTCTCTAGTGTCTTTGGACAGCTCTTTGGTCTTGGCCATGTTAGTAGTTGGATTCTTACTGATTGTATGGGGTGGACAGGTGTCTTTATGCAGCTAACGACCTCAAACAGGTGCATCTAATTTAGGATAATAAATGGAGTGGAGGTGGACATTTTGAAGGCAGACTTCAGGTCTTTGAGGGTCAGAATTCTAGCTGATAGACAGGTGTTCAAATATTATTTGCAGTCGTATCAGTGCATGATTAATTATAGAAAAACTTTGATTAATTAGTTAAAAAAAAGTTTTATCAATTCACAGCACTGAACTTGCTGTTAACCAATTAGCAGGGTTTACTGTAGATGTGACTTTTTGTTGTTGTTGTTTTTTGAGTCATTATTGCATGTTAGTTCATGAGAGAAGTGGCAATGTTTGATTTCTGAATGCATCGTTCTTGTGAGCAGAATCTCTTTAGTGTATCATGTGATCCATTTCATAAAAGCAGTCTGAATGATTTGTTTATGGATCAGATTGATTCGGCTTGTGACTTTAATTCACTGACTCAGTGATCTGGTTGCAGCAGTAACAGCTCACTGGACAGATTATGTAAATGTTGAAAAAAGCTGTTGTACAACGTGTAATATAACAAACAAGTTGTATGGACCACTTTTTGCATTCTTGAAAGCCTTGGTGCATGGAAAATAACAAGTACAAATCCCCTTTGTGTTCAGCACGACAAATAAAGTCATATGGGCTCCCAACAATGTGTAAGTAACCATTCCTTCAAGATTAAAATTAAACGAATGTGTTAATAGCAGTGCGGTGATATGAAAGCGGTGGAAAATTGCAGCAAAGGGATTTTGTCGCTCAATGAAATTTAATCAAGTTAAAGTGCCATAATGTGTCAACAATGAGTATAATGATTTCTAATCCAGTTGATAAGTATGGATTGAGCAGAATTAGAAATAAAGAAATGCTCAGGAATTAAATCTAATTTGAAATGTAAAGGTGCATTATATAACAATGTACTCAAATATAGGCAATTAAGATATTCCTAATGCTATATCATTTGTTTTTTAAGACATGGCTGGCTGCCTTAAGCAATCTAGTTAAACCCAGAAACCTCCTCTGGTTCAGTAGTAATGAGAGAAAATCACGAAAGCCTCTAATCTTCTTCCTGCAGGTCGGTACACAATCAATAACTCCCCTCTGGACACACAAACTTCCAATTAAGCAGAATGGAGGTAAAGTCTGCTGGGGCTCAACTTTTACTAGCAGATTTTAGACCCCCAACCAAGCAGCATAGAACTATTACACAGCAAGAGAAAACCTCCAGGGTCAAAATATAAAGAGAACACGGAGAACTGATGATACGGCACAAAGCAAGCTGGATGTTCACTCTGTGGCACTGCAAAGTCTCGTTCGTTTTAGCAAATCAGTTTGTTTGGATTGTTTGCTTCAAATAATTCAATGAAGAAAAACGATTTAGATGCATGTGAATCACGACTCTGAACAACACTTTATGGGCCAGATTTACTAAACAGGGCAAATTAGCGTGAGAGAGGAATTCCAAAAAAGCGAGTGATCTACTGATGACACACACATTAAAGAACACAGACGCAACCGGATCATTTCCATAATGACCAACACAATCTACCAAGAGCAGCGCAAATTAAGGTCTGGTTTAAGACGTGCTTTTTTGGGGAGGTAACTAATGGCGCAAATACCAATAAATTGACGAGCACAAACCTTAGTAAATCACCTCGCGTGTTTCATTTTAATACTCTCCTCGTATAAATGTTGTGTCTGAAACGGAAACTTCTACAAATGCATATGCAATATGCATATAACCCAGTCCACGCCTTTTCAGCGTGTGTGTTTTTAGTAAATCAAAAGAGCTGGTGCAAGCTGTTATAAATCTGGCACAAATATATATTTATATATATATTAGTGGTGGGCATAGATTAATGTTTTTTAATCTAGATTAATCTAGATTAAAATGGCTCATTTGAATTCTGCCGAAGGCATTCAGAATATGTGTGCTCGTAAGTGATCGTTTGTCTTTTTGTAGTTTGAATAATAAAATTTTACCATAAATAAGCTGGAAAAAGGAGCTCATTTTTGCACTTGTATGTCAGAGGCGGCTTTATTACGGTATGTGTGTGTGCGCTTCAGATGCGAGCGCGAAATCTGCGGGAATTAGTAGAATTAACGTTATGAGCAACCCCGCGCAAAATTCAGACCGGTCACACCAATACTAACAAAAGTCCAGCAGAACACGCGTTCACAATGTTCAGAGGATTAAACGGACTGAATGAGAGGAGGCGGGTGCGGGTCACTCGCTGATATCGATACTGTAGAAAATGAGTATCGTATCGTTTCAGATATTTCAGTATCGATACATAGCGAAATATGGATATTTTTGACAACACTAGTAGGCATACACACAGGTCTCGCCCCTACAGTGCAATTCGGCTAGGTGTACATCCGCGCTAAAATATCAAGGTGAAAGTCACCAAACCCAACTTTGAGAATAGATTAACGGCAATATTTTTTTTATCGCCCGATAAGAGTCTCACGTTAACGCAGCACGTTAACGCCGATAACGGCCCACCACTAATATATATATATAATTCCAGCACATCACCCCAGAGCTCACACAACGTACGTTCTTACATTCAAGTGGTTCATAATGCTGGGCAAAGTTACTTTGAAATGTAATGTGCTACAATATTGCATTACTCCCTAAAAAAGTAACTAATTGTGTAATGTTAATTGTATTACGTTAATGTGTATAAACGTTACTTTTTCGAAACCTTTACAAACCATAAATCAAATCAAATAATTAAAAAAACTAAACTAACTAACTAAGTAAGTAAGTAAGTAACTAACTAACTAACTTAATAAATAAATAATATTAATATTAATAATAATGTTTTGTGTAAATCCTGAAACCTTTTCAAACCATAAATAAAATAATAAAAAACTAAATAATAAATAAATAATATTAATATTTATGTTTTGTGTAAATCCTGAAACCTTTTCAAACCATAAATAAAATAAAATAATAAAAAACTAAATAATAAATAAATACATTAAATAAATAAATAATATTAATAATAATAAGAATGTTTTGTGTAAATCCTGAAAACTAAAACTGAAAAAACTAACTAAATTAATTAATTAATAATAATAATAATAATAATAATAATAATAATAATGTCTTGTGTAAATCCTGAAACCTTTTCAAACCATAAATCAACAAAAAATAAATAAAAAAAATACCTTTTGCAATACCTTTAAGATTAATTTAGGAACAAAATAAAGTAAGAGCTGCACATGACAATCAATTTGTGATAATGGAATTGGAAGTCTCTGCATTTTTACTTTAGCAAATTTCCCTGCCAACAAAAACTGTTTCCTGAAAATGACATAAAGCTTTCTTCATACAGCGTTCATACAGAGCTGCTGTAAAGAGATCAAATATAATACTAAGAATCATTGCCAGTATATTTCAACTCTGACTCTTCTTACTTAATAAAACCTGTAAAATCAGTTAACCTCATTAAATGATGTTAAGAATTCATATACAGAATCATATACCATATTCTGAAGGACTGTCTGAACACTGGGCATAAAAGCAAAGGTCACCCATGTCTAAAAAAGTCTTTCTGGCTGATGATGTGAGACTGATAGGACACACAGTTTGTCTTCCTCTTTGTGTGTCTCTCATTCTCTTTCATATACCTTCATTTGTTCATTGCGTTTACTGAAATCAGTGTTTCAACACTAGTCTTTCAGTTGCGATAGTATAAAACCATTTCAGTTCAAGCATTGAATGAGAAATACTAAGTGTCTGTGATAGGACATTCAAGACACTGCGCAAATATAAATAAGTTAAAAAGAACTGCAATTGACTATTAACTTGTTTGTCTCATGCTGTGCAAAAAATGAGAAGAACTTGCCGTTTCACGCTGGGCACCAGATTAAAAGTAAAGATCAATGCGGCTTCAGATTTAGAAGTTTGCACAGGAACTAAACACTGCAAGATGTGATTTGCATATGCATTCAAAAATCAAGCATAAATATTTAAAATATGCTGCAAGTGTACGTGTTTAAGAGTTTCAGTACAGCTAAACGAAATATCATCTATAGGCTACTGAAGCATCATAAGATGACAAATAAGTCAAATATGCCTGCAAACAATTTTATGTCTCCTGGTGGTTTTTCAAAGCATTAGAGGCATGCATTGTTTTTTGTGATGAGCACTATTAGATACACTCCCAAAAATGCTTTTATTTAACCTCTTAACTGTCACCGTCCCACAGGTGGGACGCCTGGTGCTCTTTTTTTGATCGCCTTTTTTTCGTATCAAATATTTAAGTAATTATCATAAATTAGGTATAATTTGAAAGCTTACAAACTCAAAATTCATCCTGTGAAAACCGTTTTGAAATCGGACATTGTGTTACCATGGAAACGTTGCTTTAAATTATTCTAGCGGGCTCCTCCCTTAGTGGGCGGTGTCATGTTTCATATTACAACAATTATTTTAGCTACTTTATATTCAAAATCTTTTCCAATCTTGACAAAACACATATTGTCGGAAAGGTCTGAGTCTCAAGGGTCCATATTTGGTGACTGTTTTGTGATGGAAGTGATATTTGGACAGAAATTTACAGGGAAATGCATCAAAAAAACAATCAATGGAATTTGAAATGACACCCGGGGGCTATTTTTGGTACAGCGCCTAAACAAAATCTCATGGGAACTTCAATTTTTGTGATATCAACTTTAAATTTGGAACACAACTTGGTTAGACATATGGCTTTGATTTTATAGTAATTGAGAGTAAATTATTTTTTGTAAAATATATATTTTATATGAAATAAAAAATATTTAGTACAGTATTTTTCATTTAAAGTACATTTAAACTTCCATAACTCTTTCAAACTTTCATATTTTGAATCACTTCAGAAATAATCTACAGAGTGTCGTCTTTAAAACAAGACCAAACTTTGGTCTATATTCCAAAGCATTCTTGAATTACAGCCCTTTAAGTTTGGATAGTGCATTTTCATGAGTATTCTCAAAAAGGGGGGTGACAGTTAAAGGGTTAATCAAAAATACAGTAAAAGTTGCCAAATATTCTTCCAATTTAAATAATAACTGGTTCTTTTTAAGTGCATTTTAAAATGCAATGTATTCCTGTGATGCAAAGCTGAATTTTCAGCATCATTACTCCAGTCTTCAGTCACGTGATCCTTCAAAAATCATTCTTATGCGCTGATTTGCTGGCAAATAAATATTTCGTACACTCTAAAAAAAAAGGTTCTATTTGGCACCAAAAATGGTTCTTGGCTCGTAATCATAGGGGAACCTTTTTTAGTGCTATATAGCACCAATTTTGGTTCTTCAGTGGTTCTTCAGTGGTTCTTCAGAGGTTCTTCACCGGTTCTTTGACTAAGGTGCTATATAGCACCTCTGAAGAACCGCTGAAGAACCAAAATTGGTGCTATATAGCACTAAAAAAGGTTCCCCTATGATTACGAGCCAAGAACCATTTTTGGTGCCATATAGAACCTTTTTTGTTTGAGTGTATACCAATGTTGAAAACCAATGATACTTTCTTTTCGCCATTTATTTGAAATACATATTTTTAGTAACAATGTAAAAGTCTGCAATGTCAATTTTGATCAATGTAATGCATCCTTGACTTGTTGTATAAACGTATTAATTTCTTTAAAAAAGGAAATAAAGATTAACCCAAAACGTTAGTGATAAACACACTACAGCAATGTTTTCTCCCCGAGACTGGGCTAATATAGTTTTGAGAAATATTCTTCAAGGTATTTGTCTTTCCGCTAATGTGCAACTATGTCTGCTCAATGTGCAGTATGTGTGTGTGCATAACAGAATGTGGATTGCTTTGGGGTAAAAACACAAGTGAAGGAGAAAGAATTTCACTAATTAGGTGAAATACCGAGAACAATAAGGAGACGGTCTTGTGTGGCATGACAGTTCTCGCCGGTGGCAGCTTGCTGGTTCATTATAGGTGGTATTAACAATATGAGGGCTTATCTGACGGATTGCTCATGTTGACTGGCCGGTTTTATGCCGCCTTATGAAAGCCGCAAAGCCCAGCTGCGTTCACCCCGCGTGTCTCTCGCCGGCGGTTCAGGCCGTGCATATGAAACCTGCACTGATAAGGAAACACAAATAATTTGCAGGCACATCAAACATTCTTTGTGTTTCTTCTTTGAGAGCACATACACAAACACACACACAGGATGCCTTTGAATTACAGCTTAATTAAGAATGTAATTAAATTCTCTGTTGGATTGTAGTTGCTGCTGTGGCAGACTTGATTTGCCCAGTTTCCTACGATCCTACACACGCACACGAAACACGTATACTTAGCCAAATGGAGACACAACACATTCTTCTGATGTTGTAGTTTTAATAAAGTTAATTATAATTACTACAGCCTAACCCCATGTCTGGTGTATGCTTCGGTCGTGTTTAGATTCAGTGTGTTTTAGGGTGCGTTTACACAACAACGATGTACTAAAAGTGGAAAGGTTTTTCCCATTCACACCGCGGATCCACGGAAACAACTGAAAACGCTGTACTATTCATGCCAGGCCAGAAGTTGGCAATGTCACTTTGAAAAGAGATACTATGAGCTTATAGAGTGAACAATTAATATGCATTCGCATGATGTTGCCATTTTCACAAATTTGCGTTTCTGTAGTTTACACAGAGACGATAACAGTATCGTTTACAAAAACTTGCACTTTGAAACCCGTTTTCAAAAAAAGTGTGCGTTTTCAGGCCACCAAAATGCTGTTGTCATGTAATCAGCCCCTTAGTTAAAAAAATTTAAATTAAATTAAATTAAATAATAAAAATAAATTAAATAAAACAAAATAAAACATCAATAAATAAATAAATAATGCTGTAAAAATTTACAACTTTTATTGATTCTTGAGCCTCACAAAATTTTAACTATCACAGAAATTATATTTTGCTAAAAGAAAAGTCCATTATTTTTATTTTGTTTCATTGTGGCATTATTTTTATTACAATGAAGAGCATACATTCTTATTGCCATAACGCATTGATAGCACACAATGTTCCAGTAATATAAAAAAGTATAAACTAATAAGAATCTAAAGAGAATAATGGGAAATATTTGGTTTAAAAATGTACAGACACATTGCTCAATGTGAATTTGAGGATCATGTCCCGATACAAAGAAATAATAATAATAATACAAAATAATATATAATATACAGTGAGGAAAATAAGTATTTGAACACCCTGCTATTTTGCAAGTTCTCCCACTTGGAAATCATGGAGGGGTCTGAAATTGTCATCGTAGGTGCATGTCCAATGTCAGAGACATTATCTAAAAAAAAAATCCAGAAATCACAATATATGATTTTTAAACTATTTATTTGTATGATACAGCTGCAAATAAGTATTTGAACACCTGAGAAAATCAATGTTTGGTACAGTAGCCTTTGTTTGCAATTACAGAGGTCAAACGTTTCCTGTAGTTTTTCATCAGGTTTGCACTGCAGGAGGGATTTTGGCCAACTCCTCCACACAGATCTTCTCTAGATCAGTCAGGTTTCTGGCCTGTCGCTGAGAAACACAGAGTTTGAGCTCCCTCCAAAGATTCTCTATTGGGTTTAGGTCTGGAGACTGGCTAGGCCACGCCAGAACCTTGATATGCTTCTTACAGAGCCACTCCTTGGTTATCCTGGCTGTGTGCTTCGGGTCATTGTCATGTTGGAAGACCCAGCCTCGACCCATCTTCAATGCTCTAACTGAGGGAAGGAGGTTGTTCCCCAAAATCTTGCAATACATGGCCCCGGTCATCCTCTCCTTAATACAGTGCAGTCGCCCTGTCCCATGTGCAGAAAAACACCCCCAAAACATGATGCTACCACCCCCATGCTTCACAATAGGGATGGTGTTATTGGGATGGTACTCATCATTCTTCTTCCTCCAAACACGTTTAGTGGAATTATGACCAAAAAGTTCTATTTTGGTCTCATCTGACCACATGACTTTCTCCCATGACTCCGCTGGATCATCCAAATGGTCATTGGCAAACTTAAGACGGGCCTTGACATGTGCTGGTTTAAGCAGGGGAACCTTCTGTGCCATGCATGATTTCAAACCATGACGTCTTAGTGTATTACCAACAATAACCTTGGAAACAGTGGTCCCAGCTCTTTTCAGGTCATTGACCAGCTCCTCCCGTGTAGTTCTGGGCTGATTTCTCACCTTTCTTAGGATCATTGAAACCCCACGAGGTGAGATATTGCATGGAGCCCCAGTCCGAGGGAGATTGACAGTCATGTTTAGCTTCTTCCATTTTCTAATGATTGCTCCAACAGTGGACCTTTTTTCACCAAGCTGCTTGGTAATTTCCCCGTAGCCCTTTCCAGCCTTGTGGAGGTGTACAATTTTGTCTCTAGTGTCTTTGGTCTTGGCCATGTTAGTAGTTGGATTCTTACTTATTGTATGGGGTGGACAGGTGTCTTTATGCAGCTAACGACCTCAAACAGGTGCATCTAATTTAGGATAATAAATGGAGTGGAGGTGGACATTTTAAAGGCAGACTAACAGGTCTTTGAGGGTCAGAATTCTAGCTGATAGACAGGTGTTCAAATACTTATTTGCAGCTGTATCATACAAATAAATAGTTAAAAAAATCATATATTGTGATTTCTGGATTTTTTTTTTAGATTATGTCTCTCACAGTGGACATGCACCTACGATGACAATTTCAGACGCCTCCATGATTTCTAAGTGGGAGAACTTGCAAAATAGCAGGGTGTTCAAATACTTATTTTCCTCACTGTATATATATGGTCCCAAAAAATAGGTCTCATTTGTTTAATCAAATTTGAATTGCTGTGACCTGGACATGTTTTTCATGGGATTTAACCTCAAATGCAGTGAGAATGGCTGGTATAATTAAAATCTAATTAAACAATTAATATTAATGTGATTAATGACCTTAAGCGTTAGAGGTTGTCTAGTGTGATGGGGCATTAAACTATTTCACGACCTTCCTCCGATCCGTCAAGCTCAGCTGCTCAGTCCATTCGAGTGTCTCACAGAAGAACACCTCCATGAAAGTGTCTGTGCTTGTGATTCATTTGATCCTGCCCAGCTAGACCTGATAAATGACCTGGACAAGCTCCTGAACAGAACCATTATACTATGAATATCTCAACACCCGCGGTAAAGGGTTTAAATCGTATGCCTCTTCAAATTAAGCTAAGCAGGCTAAGTATTGTGGATGAACTAATGAAAGTTGAGGAAAAGCTTGTGCCTATTATGTTGAATCTATGAAAATACATCCCACCATATTAAGCAAAATTACAGAGTGCAATGGTCTATACTTATGGGCCAAGAAGCAAAAAGGTACGCTGACACCCACTGTATTATTAATATTATACTTTAGCTTCCTCTACTGTTGAATTGGCAGCCTAGAAAACTATGGTAAAAAGTTGTGAAAATATAACAGGAAAGGTTCACCTGATCAAATTTGGCGTCAACCTCTCAAACCCTCTAGCGCCACCTACAGATCACATTTGCAATTACATTTTATATGAGAGGTCTAGAAACACAATTATTACTAGATTGTATTTAGTTTATAATTCAACTTGCCCTAAAACATCCAAAATTCGAGTCAGATCTTGAGACAGTGCTGATCAAAAGCTACTTGCATTTACAATTTACCTAACTATTAATTGAAGAAAATAACAAAATAAAATAAAATAAATCTGATTTAAAGAAATATTACAGGTTTAGTACTTCCAAATGTCATATGAATAGAAAATGAATAGAAAATAATATGAATAAAAATGAACAGAAAATAATAGCTAATATAATATACAGTCAAACCATATAAAATTTTATTCTGGCTATCACCAGAACAAGCTCAATCTTTTAAGACTGAACATTGGTCTGGGGAGTCTGCTATGAATTTTCTCCTGCACAAGAGGCGTGATAAAAAATGACTCTGTACGCAATTGGATAGTCCTTCAACCAATCAGACCACAAGAGGCGTGATCACTTCTCTTTCCGCCATCGTGTTAAACCCGCCAATAACGTGCCAGGTGCATAAGCCAGTCTGTGATTGGTTCCCGCAAATGTGTAACTGAAGCAGGATAAATGAATGTACAGGTTTCCAGCCTGAGCCGCAGGGCAAAATCAAATCGCCGGCAGATCAGGCTGGGTTTACCCAGTCTGAGTTTATTCGCTATAGTTTAGAAAATGGTAATAAAATATGACAAGAACTCATCAGAACAAATTAATCTTGATCATGTCAGATAACTTTGATAGAAAGGTACGTAATGGATCACAATCAACCAATCAGCTGTCAGCTGTTACATTTAAGTACACAATTTGATAATACCAATTTAGGTCAACCGATGACCAAGCAATGCTTCATTTTGTTCAGTCTGTGGTGTCAAAGGTCGCATTAGCAATTAAAGAAAAAACACTTAAATGGTTAGTTCACCCAAAAATGAAAATTCTGTCATTAATTACTTACACTCATGTCGTTCCACACCCGTAAGACCTCGGAAAACAAATTAAGATATTTTTGTTGAAATCCGATGGCTCAAACAAAAAATCAAAATAGCGACTTTATTCTGGGCCTCAGATGTGACCTCATGAAGCACCACGACGAATGCGCGAAAGTAGAGCTGGCGTTCTGACACATGACTCGGAAGCGAGGAGCTTTGTTTACAAGCAGAGGAAGTCGCGCCGTATCTAAGCTTTTGAATTCTACATTGATCGTGCTTTAGGTCTCGGCGTAGTGCTCAAAATGGTGCTAAAGTGTGCATTTCATGGATGCCCGAACTGTGCTCGGTGTCATATTCTCACACATGCGTCTTGGTGCTTCGTGAGTTCACGTCTGAGGCCCAGAATAAAGTTGAATAAAGTCGCGATTTTTATTTTTTGTTTGCGCACACAAAAACTATTCTCGTCGCTTCATAAAATTATTGTAGAACCACTGTAGTGAGATGAACTTTGTAACGACGTCTTTAGTACCTTTTATGGGTCTTGTGAGTGCAAATTACATTGCTGCCAATGGAGGCCTTTCTGAGCCAACAAAAATATCTTCATTTGTGTTCCGAAGATGAAGAAAGGTCTTACGGGTGTCGAACGACATGAGGGTGAGTAATTAATGACAGAATTTTCAGTTTTGGGTGAACTAACCCTTTAAGCAAAACATGGTCAGGTCAAAGTGTCTGAATCATTTTGGTCCCAAATTTTTATCAATTTTACTGGTAGTCGACCATATATGAAGCATTTTTTGGTATAATATGTCACAGTTTACTTTATTTTGCTATCCTCACTTACATAAATTAACTTTTAAAACATTATATCTGGTGTCTGAATAATTTTTGGTTTGACTGTAGTTGTGAAGTTAGTTAGGCAACTTCTTTCACTGACCATTTGTTAAAAACAAAACCGTTTGCGGTCCTATTCTGTTACACATTTGAGTGACCCAAACAGTGTTATGACTAGAAACACTTTACCTTGTGAAACATGGCCGTTTTGGAGGATTCATTACATTTACATTTACTTTTATGCATTTGGCAGACGCTTTTATCCAAAGCGACTTACATTTCATTCAAGTTACACATTTTACATTTTGTCATTTCTTGCTTTCCCTGGGAATCGAACCCATGACCTTGGCGTTGCTAGCGCCATGCTCTACTGTTTGAGCTACAGGAAAGCTACTTATCATTACTTATCTTCAGATCTGCAGGCATTTAGTGTAGCTGTATTTTAATGAGAAAACTTGAGCTTTTCAAGACGAAACAAACACTCCAACTCTCTCATAATTATGTGCATTAAATCAAATCCCTCTCTTCTTATTTTAATAACTCATGCAGGGATGAAAAACTATCCCTTGGGGCGAGGTGAAACAATGGTGGATCGGTTACAAAGGAGAAAGGGAGGGAGAAAGAACTCAAAGACTAATTTTAGCTGTCAGGTTCAGGAGACGGGGAATATGGTGTCTGTGTGGTTGAGTTGACAGGGCAATGGTTGGTTTCCCTTGAGTTCAGCTGCACCATCGCAACTTTCACAAGCCCTAGTCAGGCCGATTAATCACCTTGTCTCTGAGGACATGCCGTGTGTGTGTGTGTACAGTGCTAAAAAAGAAAGAAAGCAAAAAATAGATTAGAAACCCTATTTTTTCAATAACTCATAACTAGATTTTTTTTTTTTTTGCACTTTCTGAAAACTAATGATATTTACCTGTGCAAAAGAAGTTGATGCCATGCTGTTAGAGCAGGGCCGGCGTTTACGTATGGCATTCAGACAAGCAGGGGAAATAAACAGCTCATGATGCTGCTAGTTAGTTCTGTTTCGGCATTGATCAACAAATTTAAACAGCCGAACTCTGTGTCCTAAACATAGGCCGTAAAAAAATATGGACAACACGACTTCATTCGCTTCTGCTGAAGAAAAGTGAGGCCTCCGGAGGTCCGAATATGGTGCTGACATCTTGCACAGATTTTGGACAGAGTGTGCGCAGTAGAGAACAGGAAGTATAGCCAGAGATCTATTCTTCTAGATCTGAGGTGAAATATCCATTGTTGTTTTCAGTAAGGCTGTCTATTAAGGTCACGAAAAATGATATCAAACTCACTTTAAATACCCTTTACATGAAATAAAGCACATAATCTGCACTCGTCATACTTTGTATGTTGTTCCAGCCACAACACCGCATAAATAAAAACAGCTGGTGTAATAGAATCGTCGTGAATCGCCGTTGCGGCTGGTTAGTACAAAAAACTCTGATTAACATGGAAAATATTATTTTTCTCACGTGTCACGTTTGGTTAGGTCACAGTGCAATTTTTTTATTGTTGTTAAGTTTGCTGGTAAGCTCTTTTAGTAGATTTTTGTCCACATTTTGTTTAGATATCAATGTGATTATTTGGGAATGTTGTTGTTATATGGCCAGAAGGACTCATGCCATAGGTTTTTGTGAAACGCCGCCACTGAGTTAGACTGTGCTAGGTGGTTGCTAGGGTGTTGCTAGGTGGTTTGGCCTTTTTGATTGGTGGTTGCTTATAATGGTCCAAGTCAAAAGAGCCCACCTAAAGCATGTGATATTCTGGTATCTGGAACCTTTTAATACTTAAAGGTCCCGTTCTTCGTGATCCCACTGTTCAAACTTTAGTTAGTGTGTAATGTTGCTGTTAGAGCATAAATAATACCTGTAAAATTATAAAGCTCAAAGTTCAATGCCAAGCGAGATATTTTATTTAACAGAAGTTCCCTTTCAAAGCCTACAGCGAACGGCCGGCTTGAACTACATCCTGGTACTTCCTTCATAAATGACGTCAGTAGAACAGACTAACCTCCGCCCACAAGAATACGCGAAAAAGGGGGCGTGGTCTTGTTGCTGTCCCACGTGGAGAAGAGGAAGTGTTGCGTGGAGAAAAGGAAGTGCTGCGTTTCAGTGTGTTTGTCGCCATGTTGTCGAGACGCTGTTATTTTCATCCCGGAGTCAAATCACCTTTGTTTGGCTTTCCCAGGGACGCTGTAGAGATCATTGAGTGCATATATCTCCCGTTAAGAGGCGTGACCTTTCCGTACAACTTGCGCTAAGCTGCTGTCGAATCACAACACAGGAACCGCTGGCACAATCAGAACTCGTTACGTATTTCTGAAGGAGGGACTTCATAGAATAAAGGAACTCATCAGACGTTTTTAGGACAGTGAAAACAGCGGTACACAGATAAGTACATTGTGTGAAAAATACTGTGTTTTTTTACACGTGAAGCATGAACACGTTATATTGCACACTGTAAACACAATCAAAGCTTCAAAAGAACACGAAGAACGGGACCTTTAAAACAAAATTCATACTTTAATTCAGCAAGGACGTATTAAATTGATCAAAAGTGACAGTTAAAACATTCGCTAATGATTTCTACCTAAATTAAATGCTGTCCTTTTGAACTTTATGTTATTAAGCAACTGTTTTCAACACTGATAATAATACGAAATGTTTCTTGAGCTGCAAATCAGTATATAAGAATGATTTCTGGAGGATCCTGTGACACTGAAGATGCTTTTACTTTTTGAAACACAAAACTGATCCAGATTTGAGCAAAAGCCTAAAGTATGAGCGGCATGAACAGCCTCATTTCAAAGCAAAGGAAGTACATGCAAAAACCAAGAGCATTTTACTCTGCGATCTGAGAACTCGGACGTGGGACTTCAAAAAGAGGCTGGATTTTGATCAGGTCTTACAACTAATAAGTCCAGCCTTATTTGACTTTCTTTCAACTTGACACTTGTGCATCTGGAGGGCAAGTGACTTTCCTGTGCGTAGGATTCACCTTTGAAGAAAGAGCTGCACGTCAATATTGCATGCATGATTGAGAAAATAAATGATTAGATCAATGATGAGCCAGTCACACTCACTCATTAAGATAGTCACATAACGTCATGGACAGATCCAATTCTTTGTCCCCACATTAACCTTCCACTTTATTTTAATTTTTATTTCAGTTTTAACTTGGGCTGGTGGGCAGCCTCAGAGACGTATGAGTAAATCATTCCACAGCCTATTAATATGACGCATAATAACACGGCTGTTTTGTCCTCACAGGCACAAGCAATTTCTCAGAAAAGGAATGACAAGAATTGTATGTGGCATTTGGACTGCAGGAATACTCTATTATAAATGATATTAGTATTACGCTTCCACATGCCTGACCTGAGCAGAGGCAGCGTTCACTTCCATACACTCTATAGTTTGGGATTCCTGTCTGAACTGCTATGAGTTTGGAGATTATTATGTAAAAATGCAATGCATTACACACAGAGAAAAATAGTGTCAAAATTGTACCTTTAGGGGTACAACAGCTTGTCACTGGGGCAGTACCCTTAAAAGGACATCTTTGTACCCTTTTTACCACAAAACGGTTCATAGCAGTACCTTATGTGGCGTTCACACCAGACGCGATTCCCGCTAATAATTCGTGCTTATCGCGCGAAGGTGGACGCTTGAACATTTTGAGTTTACTCGCTTCATTCGCGCGTGAAATTCGCGTGTGACAACTACACAACAGACGCGAATTCGCGTCATGGGAGGGGCTTCTATATGAGCCTAGATGAGCCAGCTCGTCTCGGTCACTTTACGTCTTTTATGTAAAAAATACTACTATTAATGTGTGACAAAACGTAGTTTAAAGACTTTTTCAGGCGATAATATAGTTGTTTAAAGCTCAAATCTGTGGTTAATTTATAAAAAGAGTGCCTATTTGAGCATTTTATCTGGTGTTTTCGGAGTTGTGAGATCCAGGGGATCAGTGACATTCCGCGCTCGTTTACCCGGCGAGACCCGCCTTTCCTCGGCTAGTCCTTCTCACATTTGCCGCTGGCTCTGGCTCTTTTTTTCTGCTCCTGTCTCGTTGTGAAATGGCTCACAATAACTCACTTTCTTCCAAGCAAGATCCTTTTTATTCCTTTATTCCTTTTATTCCTGTTCCTGTAGTGATAGGATGATGTTCCGGGTATCCACATACGGCCACGATAATCTTGTCCTCCATTGTTGTTGGGATTTCTGCCCCCGCTTGTAAATGCGTCACTACTAGAGCAAGCTCGTGATTGGTTAACGCGGCGCGAAATATCCGCCTGAGTTCAGATTTTTCAACTTGAGCGATTCGCGCGAATCGCGCCGCAGAATGCCATTTCGCGTCTCTGCATTAACTTAATATGTAAATCACTCGCGCGAATCACGTCCGGTGTGAACGCACCTTTAAGGTATGTATTTGTACTCTAAGGTACTAATATGCACTTTTTAGGTTGTTAAAAAGGTACAGAAATGTCCTTTTTTTCTCTGCGTGTCCCAAAGCTAACTGGACTTTTATCCCAAATTACTTCAAATGAGGAATAATACAAGCATAAGTGATTGATCGAAGAACAAAAACAGGACAAAGTAGTGCAGCAGAAAGTAAAAAAATCATGTTCATTTTCTCCAGAGAAACTTAAATTAAGCGATGGTATATGCTTCTGCAGTGTGATGTTCCATTTAAAATTAATGTGTTCATTATCATATTTCCAATGAAGCTCTCAACTTTGGTGAAGAGGGATCCACCAATCAGAGAAGTCGCTCTTACCATGGAAACGGAAAACGTCGCAAAATTTTGCCCTGCCTTTTCATAGACTGTGATGACGCGCTTTAATGGTCATTAATATCGTAAATCCTGCAACATTGTTTGTATTTTCATTTTTTTTTTTATATTCACTCTAAAAAATGCTGGGTTAAAAACAACCCAAGTTGGGTTGAAAATGGACTTTGGTTTGGTTTTATGGTTTTTGGTTTCAACCCAGTAAATGGGTTGTTTTAACCCAGTGTGAATGGGTCGTTTTAACCCAGCGATTGGGATAAATGTTTGCTTAAAACAACCCAATCACTGGGTTAAAACAACCCAATTGCTGGGTTAAACAATTTTCAACCCAACTTGGGTTGTTTTTAACTCAGCATTTTTTAGAGTGTATGTACATTTACAACACTAATAGTTTGTATTTTGCATCAAATTACAAAAAAACAAGTTACCGCTGCTGTGAGGCCGTTTATAATACAGTCTATGGGAGTGATGGTAAAAAATAACATATTTCTCTCTTTTCACTGCCTTTATCAATCCCTATTTTTGAAAGTTGTGAAATCACTATTGTGGTGTTTTTGTATTTTGCTATTTAAGCAAATTAGGCACACAAAAAATATATAATGAACTGTATTCTCTCATTCACAGCTATAATATTTAACCCAACTATGACGACTTCCGCTCTGAGAAACTCGGAAATGTGAAAAGGGTCTATTGTTCAAAAGACCGCTCACGCATTGCAAATGTCTCCTTATATTCTATACTTAAGCTACTTATATATTTACAATTATCTGAATATGTATCAATACATTTAAATATATATATTATTATTATTATTATAATCAATGACTTGCATGCGATCAGCTAAGGAAATAAGGAAACCTTGTTTTTCCCATTCAGAATGACTGAAATAAAATAAAATATTATAAATATATATATATATATATATATATATATATATATATATATATATATATATATATATATATATATATATATATAGGCCTACATATATATATATACACACACAGTGTAATATCAATCATAAAAATAATAATACTTATTATTATTATTTCAACCATAAAAACAAGCAAATCAATATAAAGCAATATTATTATTGCAATAACAGCACTGTAAAATAAAAGAACAGTATTTAACAATAATAATATATAATATAATCATTAGTATTATCGTTATTTATATAAAGTATTATTATTATTAAATATAAATTATTCAAATAATAACAAGAATTAATAATAATAATTTACAGAACAACAGTAAAATTGCAACACTAATATGTATGGCTTTATACATTTCTATATAGAACTTTTATGTTAAAACAACTAGGAGACATTAAAGCTCTTCTTTTGCTGACATTTATGAACAATTCTCATTGCAAATTTGGAAAGATGGTTGGAAGAAGTCGTGTTTTCAAATGCACGTTATAAGCGAGCCAAACCCAAAAGCACTAGCAGAGAGCATTTACTGTGAGACACTGACAACACCAGATCATGAGCTGCTGAATGATGAACACAGAAAAATCACATGCCCTAAAGGGTCCTGCACACTGTGCGATTTTTCTAAATCCTCTGCGAATGTTGCTTGTCAGACTGTACGAACATGATCCCAGATGTAATGCATGTCACACTGTAGGATCTCAGTTGTCATTATGTCAGACTGTATGACAGTCAGACGCGAAAAACAGACGCAAGCAAGAGACTCGTACGGACTGAGTTTTACGTTATCAATCTGTGACACGTTCGGTAACGGTGAGCCGCATTCACATACACAATGGTAGCGTTTAGCAAACAACAAAAACAAGCGGTGGCATTTTTCATTCACCTGACTCTTTCCGACATGTTCCCTGTTGTGATTTGATGTTGTCGCACGTCATCAGGTTCTGCGCTCCTATTGGTTCTTGATTTGACGGTCGTCCTAGGAGAAGTCACACTGCAGGATTGCGCCTCAAATCTTCTGACACTGCCAGAACTTTGTCCGAGGTAAAATTTGATCGCAACGGTCATTAATCGGTTGTCGGTGCACATGTCAAACTAAGGATCAAAGACTTCAGATTTTAGCCTAGGATCAGAGAAATCTTTTAGGATTTCAAAATTTGTCTCAGACGGCCAAATCATGGCCAAAATCGCACAGTGTGCACCCGGCTTAAGTCAGTCGTTTTATATTGTTACGCTGTATTATTTTTTGTCGATTGTGTCATTAGCAATGCTTTATAGGATGAATAGTTTGTTCCCACCTGGTAAGTTTAGTTTCAATGCTTAGAAATCTTTACCAAACTATTTTTAAGTCCCTAAAACAAGTGGGCAGTCATTGCGCTATAATCTAATATATCTGATGTAGTCGCTGACATTTCCAGCAGAAGAAAAAAGACGAAAAAACGTGTTTTCAACCCTTTTCGGTCTTTGTCTCTGAGTGAGATGCACATGCAGTGGTTTCAGCCAACACACTGAACGCACCTATGGACAGATGCTATAATAAAAGGTTTCTATTGTGACTGGACGTCTTTACTAGGATCTTCGTCTGAGGAATCCATGAGCTCAGACAACCTGCAAAGCCACAACACAGCTGGGACAAACCTTTGATACCTTCAGCAAACCTTTGATACCTCCTGTGTGTGTGTGTGTGTGTGCGCGCGCGTTGAGCGGAATATGCATTACCAAGCTAGTCTCACAATGGAAACGTCACTCTAGTGCTGCTTTCCCAGTGCACGACTAAAACATCTCTCGCCGGCAGTTTTTAACCTCATTTCGAAAGGATTCACATATTTTATCACATATCTGAAGGAGGCGGACACTAGAACAGTATTGTCAAAAGTTAAAACGACTTGAATTTAACATGTTAACTGCTAACAACGCAGCTGCAAGCATGCTAACATATACGATACATACAACACAACAAAAGTATAATGTTATAAATTAATATTACATTTGAAAAAAAATTAAAATAATGTGGGCTGCCATGGCTGACTGCAAATAGCTCCTATGTTTTAAAATAAATGGATACTTTTATTCATAAGATTGATAATAATGAATGTTTCTTGAGCAACAAATCAGCATATTAGAATGATTTCTGAAGGATCATGTGACACTGAAGACTGGAGTAATGATGCTGAAAATTCAACTTTGCATCACCTGAATAAATTACATTTTATAAATATATTACAATAAAAACAGTTATTTTAACTTATTATAATATTTCACAATATTATTATTATTATTATTTAATCAACTAAATGCAGCCTTGGTGAGCATGAGACCTTCATATACAGATCCCAAACTTTTGAAGGGTATTGTAAATGTATCTCAGATTATCATTATTAGCCAAAATCAAAAAATAAAGTAGGACATAGTATGACAGACCCTTAGAAAACATTTAATTGATGACTAGAGACTAATAATTATCTGTGGAACACAACCAGAACCAACGATCTCTCACCGCCATCACCTGCTAATCAAATTAAAATTACTGACGTCTACTTTTGTCTTGTGTTATTGTTCTCAGCTAAGATGCTGTCGCTTTAAATTATAGTCACGCTCATCTTGAATTAGAGTGCGATATTTACTGCTGGAAGGAGTGATGGATCAGTGGACACCAGCCCTCCGTCCGAGAACATAAAGCTCAGATGTAATGTCTCACGGTTTTCAAGAAACACAGAGCCAAGGTCAGGGTGACAGCAACCCCGTCCACCTCACCCACATGGCAGATCAAACCAAGACCAAAGACTGAAAAACACACACACACACACACAACATAGAAAATTACCAACCCGTACAACTGGGACAAGCAATATTGTTTACGCTCACCTTGGCATATTTTTCTCCACACTACAACTGTCTCTCTTATGATTTCGACATATGCTCATGAATAAATGATGCTTTCCTTAGCTTTACTATTGCTCATTAGTGAGTCGAACCCTAACAAACCCTACAATGCAAGTATTTACATGTAAATTACTTTGCAGCTCTAACAGCCTGGTCAGACTCATCTGTTGGCAGGTTTTAGAAGGCTTTTGGCCGCTTTCAGTTGGTATGGATGACACACGCTTAAACCACCAAAGGCCTGGGACACACTAGATGATTTTCAAAACTGTGGGAGTTCACAGACATAATGGCAGTTTCAACCGATTTTTAGCATTATAATCCTCCAAATGCACACACTAGAAGGTTCGTCCGGATCGCGAGACCACACTCCTGTCCATTAGTAACATTTCCACACTGAGACGAGATCTCACACTGAGACTCGTGAGATCAAACGTGACTTGGAGGACGATCAACGTCGTCAGTTGGTTCTCCTGGCGTGAGTTTTGTTTTACTGGGAGATATACAAAAGACAAAAAAAAAGAATATGGGTGATCTTCTTTCTCAATATTCCACTTTCGTGGCATGTTTATGGCTGCCAAGATTCAGCTATAGAAGCACGGATCATCCGATTTGGGATTGTGCGGGCTCCGACGTGATCGGGAGCAGTAAAATACTCGTAATGACACCACACAATTTAAGATTTTTTTAGACAAAACGTTGGTTGCGAGAAGCCTCGAATCGGGCCACATCTCCCAGATCGTTTTTGGCTGCAAATCGGGACCAAAATCTGGCTTAAAATCTTCAAGTGTGTAGCCAGCCTAAGACCAGCAATCCAAAAACCAGAATAGAATATCACAGACGCTTGTCACATACTTGTAGTAGGTACGACATTTTAATTTTAATGCAACAAAAAGTATGTTCTTTATAGTATGAATATGGGTAGGGTCCATCCATCCATCTTCTTCCGCTTTATCCGGGGCCGGGTCGCGGGGGCAGCAGTCTAAGCAGAGATGCCCAGACTTCCCTCTCCCTAGACACTTCCTCTAGCTCTTCCGGGGGGACACCGAGGCGTTCCCAGGCCAGCCGGGAGACATAGTCCCTCCAGCGTGTCCTTGGTCTTCCCCGGGGCCTCCTCCCGGTTGGACATGCCCGAAACACCTTCTCGGGAAGGCATTCAGGAGGCATCCGGAACAGATGCCCGAGCCACCTCAGCTGTCCCCTCTTGATGTGGAGGAGCAGCGGCTCTACTCCGAGTTCCTCCCGAGTGACTGAGCTTCTCACCCTATCTCTAAGGGAGCACCCAGCCACCCTGCGGAGAAAGCTCATTTCGGCCGCCTGTATCCGGGATCTTGTCCTTTCGGTGAGAGTAGGAACGTAGATTGACCGGTAAATCGAGAGCTTCGCCTTACGGCTTAGCTCTTTCTTCACCACGACAGACCGGAACATCGACCGCATTACTGCAGAAGCTGCACCGATCCGTCTGTCAATCTCCCGTTCCATCCTCCCCTCACTCGTGAACAAGACCCCTAGATACTTCAACTCCTCCACTTGAGGCAGGAATTCTCCACCAACCTGAAGTGGGCAAGCCACCCTTTTCCGACTGAGGACCATGGCCTCGGATTTGGAGGTGCTGATCCCCATCCCAGCCGCTTCACACTCGGCTGCAAACCGTCCCAGTGCATGCTGAAGATCCTGGTTAGAAAACGTCCAAATTTCATTCATACGACCCTACCCACCAGGACCTTCAATGGGTAGGGTCGTATGAATGCAGTGGCGTAACTTTGCTTTGAAAAGTGGTGGGGACACCGCACAACTCGTTTTGCTATGTGTTTATTAAGTAACCGAATTTACTTGGGGACTGAGTTCAGAGTTGGAAATGCACTTAATTTTCACTTTGATGTACACATGCATCACATTCACAAATTATTCTATAAACATCCAATAAGCAAAACGTAACATTCACAACACATCTAGGGTAACGTTAGCCTAATATCAATGAAAATAAGATAAATATGGCGAACTTACCATTTCATAGGCAGCTCAGCTGCAGCGTATTCATTAATTGCATAATTCTTATGTGTGTGAGTGTATTACGATTCATTCTACTTTGAATTACTTGCATATTTTCTCTTAATACCAGCAGGACAACTTGTTAAAAGCCAAATAGCCAATTCATTGTATTTTTACTTTCAAGAGGTCTCAAAACTATATGAATTTGTATGATTCTTACCAATAATGATCGCATTCGCTAGCTAACGTCAAGCCTAAACTGCTTCACGTGCTCGATCGTTATACTGTATTAATTATGAGACGATCGTTTACAAAATGAATTGTTTAGGCTACTTCTTACGTAACTTAATTTTTCATATAACACTTAATCATGACTTGTAATAATAACCGTGACTTGTGACTTTTTAACAGTGCCTCAAGTGAACTCACCTCACTGCGTAGTTGAAGAAGAACCACCGTCCTCCGTCCAGTCATTGATGACTACAGTAGTGATATGGACCAGAGATATATTGTCCCATTCATTTTCTCAAAAATCTCAAATAAAATATTTCACCATTGAAACAGTATCCAAACAATACGAACATCGCAAATAGAAAGGTAACGTAGGCTACAGGATTCTGTAGACTAATTATAAGGAAAGGAAACTACTTCCCATGACGCACATATCGCGTGTCTCGCGCTAGCTTCACAACGAGATTTAATTTTCATAGTTGAGGACGTTGTAAAGCTTCTGACCGGCGGAAAAATGGGTGTAATGAATGAATTAGATTATGAAGAATGACGATTTGTAGATCGTGCTTTTGCTTTATACACACCTTCCGCAATCTATTTTTCAATTACTTTTAAAAAGTGGTGGGGACAATATCGAGCTTGGCAAAAAGTGGTGGGGACATGTCCCACCCGTCCCACCCGTAAATTACGCCTATGTATGAATGAAATGTGGACGTGCTACATTCGCCGCTGTTACTAGACCTACCAGCGTCAGTTGGGTCGCTTGAATTCCATTCATATATCCTCTCCCATGGCCTCACGGGATAGAAAAGTGACCAGCGAATGCACACTTCAGAAACTCGAAGGAAAGTAATAGATCATCTGGAAACTTTTTTTAGCCCACTGTTTTTCAAATACTACGTATACGGATTTACTACTCTGTTGGCATACTCTTTTTGGCATACTATATAGTAGGGAAGTATTCGATTTCGGACACAGCAAGAGAGAGAGAACCTTTGAAGTGGACCTGTAAGCGACTATATGGGAACCACCCAAAACACCCTAGCAACACAGTAACAACCACTGTTGAAAATCTTAAGCAACACACAGCGACAAAGCGACACAATCCCATTCATTTTCAATGGAGGGTTGGTGACTTCCAGTGACAGTGAGTGTTGGAGATTTTGGCACGACAATGCGCATGAATCATGCGGAAAAAGTTAAGAAATCTTTACTTTAGCAACAGCATAGAAATGTCCTGATTTAAATGATGTGAATGAAGCTATTGATTTTCTACACTCTAAAAAATGCTGGGTTAAAAATAACCCAAGTTGGGTTGAAAATGGACTAACCCAGCAGTTGGGTTGTTGTAACCCAGCGGTTGGGTTAAATGTTTGCTTAAAACAACCCAATTGCTGGGTTAGTCCATTTTCAACCCAACTTGAGATATTTTTAACCCAGCATTTTTTTAGAGTGTAGGGAGCCCCTAAAGGGACATGGTGAAGAAACAAATATGAGATGGAGGAAAAATTATTGGGCGATTCTCACTTGCAAAGAACACAAACGTTTTTTGCGAGAGAGCGGAAAACGATTTTGCGACAGTTTCTCAGGGGAACGTAAACATTTGCGAGAGAACGCAGAAGCATTGCCTTATTACTCCTCTCATCTCATCTTATTGGCTCTGTACTCTTCTAAATTATCAGACACACATTTCTTTTCTTTTTTTTTTTATGTGACCAAAACAAATCTGAAAAAAATGGATTTACAGGACAAAAGGAATCATACACATATAGACTCAAAAATTAGCCTGACCCACATCAAGATGTTGGGTCTGGAAACTCACCATTGACAGGGCTCAGCCCGAGGGGCGGGATAAACGGTTGTCTTTCAAATTCTCTCTGCACGCAATTGGATAGCGCAATTAGCGCCACAACCAACCAGAGCAAAGAAGAAGTTGAAGGAGGCATTGCATCACATGGTGATATAAGCGGTAACACTTTAGTTTGAGGGTCCAATTCATTAACTAGTTGGCATGCATATTACTAGGATATTGGCTGTTTATTAGTACTTATAAAGCACATATTAATGCCTTATTCTGCATGACCCTATCCCTTTATCTAACCCAAAACCTAAATTTAACAACTATTAATAAGCAGTAATTAGGAGGTTATTGAAGCAAAAGTCGTAATTAATAGTGAGAATTGGACCCAAAACTAAAGTGTGACCTCAAACTATAACTCTTCTAAGCAATTCCTTTGCAAAAACTGCATAGGCATTACACCACAGGGGTGATGGGACACATTTTATTCCCAAGAGTCTTTTTAATGCCTGATGCTCAAAAAGACAATGATAAACCTGCTTATTGGGCTCAAACACCTGTATAAACCAACAATCGTGTGCTCGCAGCTAAAGCTCAATAAGAAATGCAGGGCTGCATCACACACAGGATGAGGAGAAGACTAGCATTACAGCTGACTGCGAGGGGCACGGAGCCAGGCGGCGCGGAGAAGATGGTGAAAGAGAAACGGATAGGGAGGGTGAAAGCAAACCTAAATGACTCGTAGAGAGAGGAGGAGGGGGGTATTGGCAGCCCTGTCCTACAGAGCGAGGCCCGCAGGCATTTGTTTTCTGAGAGGAATTACAAGTGGTAGAGAAACGAACCCTACAGCCACTGAAAAGAAAATCCTCTCCGCTTCTTTTGCCTTTCTGCCATTCAAAAAAAAAGGGGGGGGTCTGTGGATTACAACAGGCTTTATTGGAGCGAGAATCGGAAATTGAAGGTGTTGTTCCCTCTTAAGAGCTAGGGACAATAAGAGGATGCTGAAAAAGAAGTCAAGCATTTGCTTTGGCGGAGAATCTGAGCTCGGCATGAGCTCAATTGAATAGAGAAAGAGGTTTTCTCACTGTTTTGCACACATGGGTCAAGGGCCAAAACGGCACCACAGTCCAATACGGAGGAAAAGAAGAACAAATCATCTAACAGCAGACACAGCAAACAGTTCAAGTTGAGTCGTCTTGTTTTTCATGAAAGAAAAGCAGAAAGAAAGTTGCGTAACATGTCTATTAGGAAAGAAACATTTTATCATTTAGCACTTTGTTTTGAAGGTGTGGCCACAAGACTTTATCTGTTCAAAAGGATTTCATGCGTTTATTCAGCAAGGATGCATTACATTGATCAAAAGTAACAGTTAAGACATTTATAAGGTTCTATTCATCAAAGAGTCCCGAGAAAAATGTATCAACGTTTCCACAAAAATAACAAATCAGCATATTAGAAGGATTTCTGAAGGATCATGTGACGCTCAAGACTGGAGTAATGATGCTGAAAATTCAGCTTTGCATCACAGGAATAAATTACATTTGATATTATATTACAATAAAAGACCATTTCACAATATTACCATGTTTACTGCATTTTTGATCAAATAAATGCAGCCTTGGTGAACATTAGAGACTTATTTCAACAACATTTAAAAAATCATGCAAACCACAATGTGTGTTAACAGAAGACAAGTGTGCTAGAATTACTAACTAACCAAACTTTCACTATCTAGTGACTTCTTACAACAAGAAATGTCCACCCAAGATGTTCATCTACCTAGAAAAGTGGTTCTCTTTGCTGAAAAGGATGATTTAGACACCTTTACAACTCAAATACAGTGGACACATTTATAAAAACATCGTCTAGAATGTCTTTCCCCACAGATTTCCATTGTAAGCATATATATAGTACAAGCAATTTTTGCTTGTGTTCACAAACTGAGGAGTATGTCAATATTATTGGCAGTGGTAACAGAGCTTAACTTCTGCTGCATTCAGCCCATTCGATGCTGAGCGTTTATAGATGAAAATGTGACTGAGGTTGTCAGTCCCAAACATCTCCTTTTGTGTTGCACCAAAGCAAAAAACAAAGTCACACGGGTTTTGAACAATATAAGGGTAAGTGAAATGGGTTATTTTTTGTGAACTATACAGATGTCCCTTAAGAGTAACATTTGAATACCTCAAAAGACCAGATGTGTGAATAATTACTGTAAAGTAAATGCTTATAAAGACAAGCCTACTGCAACCTGATTATCCATGTTCTCAAATAATATTGGAATATTACACCATGCAAGAAACTTGCTCTGTTCAGAAGAAAGTTCACATCTAGACATCAGAGCAGTGACGACCAGGGGCGTAAATTTCATCTAACAGTCGGGGGGGGACAATAAACATGAAATTTCTCAAGAGCAAATTTTGAAGGGGACACACATAATACAGCCAAAATCGTACTTATAAGGATATGCGTACCACAAAAAAAAAAAACGTACTTATTTGGCGTTTTGGTGCACTGAAAAATGATGTAATGTCCATTTTTCTTTTCTCTTTCTTTTTATCTGACCAACAACGCAAAGTGATAGTTGTTTAAATACGATTAAGGTTCACCACGCAGTCATATTATAAGTATTAAATTATCTTGCGTCCTCCACATAGTATTTTATACTATGATATTCAGATCTTTAGATATTCAACTGCAGCAAGCCTTCTGATCTGCCACTTATTGTGGGGGTCCTGTCCCCCCGCATTAATTAACAAGAAATATTCCCACTCCCTCAGCTCGCATGAACTCTCCAACCAAACTTAATTTGGGTTGAAGATGATTAATAATTTGATCATATTCGCAGGTCTACCAGCAGTAATTTTCTATCAAACTTAAATGTCACATGGAAGCCTGGGTCAAACACGGTGCCATATGGTTCTCGACAGAGGTGTGAGCCGATGCATAAATGAGAAGCATTTTAAAGGACACATTTTTAAAAACGGTTTTCCAGGCCTACGAAACAATGGAAAATTGTTGAACAAATTTGCATGCACACATTTTTGAAGAGCTCAAACCACATGCCAGAGTGTTTAATAAAAATGAGTATTCACTACAGTCTGCAATCATAGCTCAAATTGTTTAGAACAACACTTAAATTAGCTTATAAATATTCAATAACCCTAATGCAGGTGCCGTAACCTTGAGCAGAAGAACCCAATGGACCCGTACCTTCTAACAGCATTACCATTAGTGCATTATTCCATTATCTAGCAGTTAGTAGTAGATTCGCTCCCCAAAAAATCTGAAAGTGAATAAAAAAAATAGCAGCATTCAACAAAATCATTTTAATAACTTCAACTGATCCAGACGTCATAAATAATTCGATGAATAAATAATATATAAAGTATCAAAATAATACATTCAAATCAAAATTATTTAAAAAATCTATAATAATAATAATGTCTGTAAAAATAATGTGGGATATTCTTTAGCGGTTTTAATGCTGAATTATTTCATGGGGGGGTGGAAATATCGATGAATACATAATGAGTTAATTCTTAAAGGTTCCGAGCGCTTCCGCAGTCATTACACACCATGAAGAACGATGCGTAAAAACGCGCGGCTCCGCGCTTCAGCTGCCCTGACGTTTCTCGGTTGACTGCCACCATCGTGTGGAGAGAGGATGAAATAACGTAACTGCTCATTCACACTTCAAAAAACAAAAATCAGCCAAGAAACAAGAGCATTTAAAAATAAACGGAATCAACCATATCCACATTCAGGCACGTAACAGTGTGCGCCAACGCGCAATGGCGGTGCAAATAGTGATTTCTCACCACCAGTGGATTTCTGATGTCAGTCTTCCATACATCTCTGACGAATACTTTGACATTTTTTGATTGATAAGGATCGTTAAGCACAAATATAAAGGAAGCCGCGGCAGTATCGTGAATCGCTCTCGGATGTAATTTGGACACTTGGAGTTTGCCACAGAAGTACTTGCGCTGCCAGAGTGAGAATAAAAGATCGCTGGGAGTTTACGGGTTGACAATATTGAATGTGCACAGACATGTGTTCATATATTAAATGAAATGCTACGCCAGAACACAAAGCCACCCAAAAAGACTGATATGAAGGATGGATAAGCACTTTTACGCACGGGAGTTGGACGCTCACCTGACTGCGAGGTGCACAGGGGAACGATCACAGCAGTGAGGATGATGAGGACGATGATGTCAGATCGCATTTTGATCATATGAAGAGGCTGCATATCCATTTCTTCACATGTCCACTCCAATGTCCCGCTGGCGAGCTGTCAAATGTCTTTTAGCCTGTGCGTCTTTGCGCAGCTGTTCACATAGAGCGCATGGTCTGGAGTTGAGCCTTTGCTTTATGTCTGCAAGTAAAACTGGATCAGTTCATTAAATGACAAGAGGTGAACGTGAGTTATTCCTTGTCTTAATGTGACTGCGTTGGGACTGTCATCACTCTACGCTGAATTCCGGACCGAGTTACGGTCTCCGTGCTCGGGCGCGCGCCTTGAGTGCTTGAACACCGCCCACCTAAGCTCTGGTTGGCCAAAAGTGTGAATTCATTAAGGTGAGGCACGCCCCCAAACACAAATCTGTTATTGTGTGTGGATTTTAGTTCTTACTACAGTGTTCGGAGTCAAAGTTCGAACGGAATGAACATTTAATTCCACTTTCACATCCTCTTTCACTCAGAACTGCAATAAGTTCCAATATTTTAAATTAATTTATTTTGTTTTGCATGTCTCAATGCTTTTTAGACTTGGTACCATGGCATTACAATGTCTCTTGGCCTGGTATTCCATGAAGTGCAATGTAAATATCATTGTATACAGATATAGCATTCCTTCAGTACCTGATATTAGTGCAGGATTATTTCTTAACAAAACAGCACTTTGTTTGTAAGGGTTAGGGTTTCATTTAGCATTTTAGTTTTTAAAGACTTGTGTGCTTATGTGGCCACAGTGACGTGAATTCTTCCACTATGCCTTCATACACATGTACAAACTACACATAAAAATAATGTTTTAAACAATAGCGCCATCTGGTGCAAAGATGAAGACAAGCACAGTAGCTGTGTCCACAAACCTTTGTTTGGAACAGCATACAGCTCATACTAATTCTGTTGTAGGGTGAATTCTGCATTGCAATATACTTTAAATAGTGTACCTACCGTGCATAGTAAGCTAAATGTGTGTATGCATTGAATACCCAGGCAATCCATTTGCAGTATACAACAGAGAATGCTACAGTGAACACAGTACTGCAACGTGATTGCAATTGCCTTCAACATTTCCAGTGTGATTAGTGAACCGGACACGATTTGATCTGACTGCAGAGTTAAAACATTTTTTACACAAAATTGGACTAAAATAAGGCAGTATCCAAACATGGCTCCAGTGAGCGGCCTACCAAGATAATATTTTTGGCCGTCATAGGCAAATTTGCATTATACACCGATCAGGCATGACAATATTCTTCCTAATAGTGTTGGTCCTCCTTTTGCAGCAAAAACTGCCCTGACCCGTCGAGGCATGGACTCCACTAGACCCCTGAAGGTGTGCTGTGGTATCTGCCACCAAAATGTTAGCAGTAGATCCTTTAAGTCCTGTAAGTTGCGAGGTGGGGCCTCCATGGATCGGAATTCTTTGTTCAGCACATCCCACAGATGCTCGATTGGATTGAGATTTGGGTAATTTAGAGACCAAGTCAACACCTCAAACACGTTGTTGTGCTCCTCAAACCATTCCTGAAACATTTTTGCTTTGTGGCGGCGCATTATCTGCTGAAAGAGCCACAGCCACCAGGGAATACTGTTTCCATGAAAGGGTGTACATGGTCTGCAACAATGCTTAGGTAGGTGGTACGTGTCAAAGTAACATCCACATGGATGGCAGGACCCAAGGTTTTCCAGCAGAACATTTCCCAAAACATCACACTGCCTCTGCCGGCTTGCCTTCCTCCCATAGTGATATCCTGGTGCCATGTGTTCCCCAAGTAAGCAACGCACATGCACCCGGGCATCCACATGATGTAAAAGAAAACGTGATTCGTCAGACCAGGCCACCTTCTTCCATTGCTGGTCCAGTTCTGATGTTCACAAGCCCACTGTTGGCACTTTCAGCGGTGGACAGGGGTCAGCATGGGCACCCTGACTGATCTGTGGCTATGCAGCTCCATACACAACAAACTGTGATGCACTGTGTATTCTGGCACCTTTCAATCAGAACCAGCATTAACTTCTTGAGCAATATGAGCTACAGTAGCTCGTCTGTTTGATCGGACCACACGGACCAGTCTTCACTCCCCACGTGCATCAATGAGCCTTAGATCCTGTCGCCAGTTCACCACTGTTCCTTTCTTGGACCACTTTTGATAGATATTGACCACTGCAGAGTTGCCATTTTGGAGATGCTCATTTTTCCTGCTTCTAACACATCAACTTTGAGGACAATGTTCACTTGCTGTCTAATACACTCACCAAGGATTATTAGGTACACCATACTAATACTGTGTTTGACCCCCTTTCGCCTTCAGAACTGCCTTAATTCTACGTGGCATTGATTCAACAAGGTGCTGAAAGCATTCTTTAGAAATGTTGGCCCATATTGATAGGATAGCATCTTGCAGTTGATGGAGATTTGTGGGATGCACATCCAGGGCACGAAGCTCCCGTTCCACCACATCCCAAAGATGCTCTATTGGGTTGAGATCTGGTGACTGTGGGGGCCATTTTAGTACAGTGAACTCATTGTCATGTTCAAGAAACCAATTTGAAATGATTCGAACTTTGTGACATGGAGCATTATCCTGCTGGAAGTAGCCATCAGAGGATGGGTACATGGTGGTCATAAAGGGATGGACATGGTCAGAAACAATGCTCAGGTAGGCCGTGGCATTTAAACGATGCCCAATTGGCACTAAGGGGCTTAAAGTGTGCCAAGAAAACATCCCCCACACCATTACACCACCACCACCAGCCTGCACAGTGGTAACAAGGCATGATGGATCCATGTTCTCATTCTGTTTACGCCAAATTCTGACTCTACCATCTGAATGTCTCAACAGAAATCGAGACTCATCAGACCAGGCAACATTTTTCCAGTCTTCAACTGTCCAATTTTGGTGAGCTCGTGCAAATTGTAGCCTCTTTTTCCTATTTGTAGTGGAGATGAGTGGTACCCGGTGGGGTCTTCTGCTGTTGTAGCCCATCCGCCTCAAGGCTGTGCGTGTTGTGGCTTCACAAATGCTTTGCTGCGTACCTCGGTTGTAACGAGTGGTTATTTCAGTCAAAGTTGCTCTTCTATCAGCTTGAATCAGTCGGCCCATTCTCCTCTGACCTCTAGCATCAACAAGGCATTTTCGCCCACAGGACTGCCGCATACTGGATGTTTTTCCCTTTTCACACCATTCTTTGTAAACCCTAGAAATGGTTGTGCGTGAAAATCCCAGTAACTGAGCAGATTGTGAAATACTCAGACCGGCCCGTCTGGCACCAACAACCATGCCACGCTCAAAATTGCTTAAATCACCTTTATTTCCCATTCTGACATTCAGTTTGGAGTTCAGGAGATTGTCTTGACCAGGACCACACCCCTAAATGCATTGAAGCAACTGCCATGTGATTGGTTGATTAGATAAATTGCATTAATGAGAAATTGAACAGGTGTTCCTAATAATCCTTTAGGTGAGTGTATATGCCACCCACTAACAGGTGCCGTGATGAAGAGATAATCAGTGTTATTCACTTCACTTGTCATCATAATGTTATGCCTGATCGGTGTATAATGCCTAAGAATGTGTTTGGGTAGGAAGCTCACTACGTTTTGAGCCAAAGCCAATGGCTACATCTGAAATCACATACTCTCTTGAGTAGGTATTCATTTTGAATAAGTAATCACTTCACAAACGCTAAAAAAGTATTTTCGATAGTATTGGTGTGTGAAGTATGAATGTGAATTGGACGTAGTACATTCGCCATGTTGTCATTATCATGTGACCTACCAGCGTCAGCTACGTCGCTTCACTGTCATTCACAAATCCTCTCCCGTGGATAGTAAAGTGTCCATCGTATGCACACTTCAGAATCTCACCGGAAGAAGTAGGTCATCCGGGTACTTTTTGCCTACACTTTTGAGTACTGTGAATTCGGACATCACATACTATATAGTAGGGAAGTATGTGATTTCAGGTGCAGCCATAGTTAACAGACTCATACACAGACAAAGCTCCACTTTTCCAATCATAGCCATAGTAAGCCATTTTTGAGCAATACAGGCAAATTCATATTATACAATACCTGAAAATGCCATCTAGATAGGCAGCTCACTAGATTTTAGGGCAAATCCTAAACCTATAACCTATGCACAAACCTCTTGAGAACAAATTATGAAAGCAAACTATAGAAGTTTACACACAAATTACTCCAATTATTTCCTTAGTGGTAGAATTCCTCTTTAATATACTTTACAAATGGATATACACCCCTGAAGAGAAACAAAAAAAATCAAATTAAATAAAGTGAATCCTCACTAATTGAACAGGCTTTATGGCTGAGCAGTTCAGTAGCCCAGTGCATGCTACCAAATCAGACATGTATTAAAATCCCAGTCTCTCTCGCTCAAACACACACTCGCTTTCACACAAACACAGTACTAGCATACAGGTATTCTTGTGTACATGCACACATCGGTAAAGCTGAACGTGTATACACTGACAAAAATGCATACAAGAGCAAGGCTAAATCTCACCAACACATCAAGAACAAGTCTGGGTCATATTTCACCCCAAAATCGAAAGCAATAAGAAATAATATTTTGCATTTTTATATTATTTGATTATAATTATGTATCATTTCCTCAAAATGCCCTAATGGAGAAAATATTGTTTTTTTAAATGGGAGGAAAGCACATAATTCATCAAAAAATAATGTCACAACTAAAAAAAATATTCAATCTATGCAAAATAAAATTTCTTGTTTTTTCCCCCTTTGATTTTAAGTGTAAAACGTGAGCTGGACATTCGTGAGATTCACCCATAAACATCTCACATATGAACTGAAACAGTTTCATAACTCACTCAGAGGCACCTGCAGATATCCTGATATTTCTACGCGTGATACGGAGTAACTGATAACTGCAGTGATTTTACACGAGGGGAGGTGCCGATTTACAAGAAATGGCTTTACAGGATCCGCTCGGAAATCCAGCGACGTATTCTGCGGGACATCAGTGCTATATGTGTTTGCGCATTTCCTCATTGGTGGACTCCTCCCCCAAGGGCGAACGAACCAATGGAACTTTGGGATTTCTATGACATCACTTAAGAACAAATTCATCTCAGTGTTTGTAAGTTGTCAAGTTTTGAGAAGCAGGCTGCAGAAGTTGGCTTACAACGTATGTCCAGTTATATGTGGCAAAAACACAGAGGCACTAGCATGGGAGGTGACATCCGAGAGGATACACGTCCTCATTTTCATGATCACCATCTTTGTACTTCTTTTTTTCTTTTCTTTTTTTGTGGGGGGAGGGGGGGAGGAGAAGTAAAAGCAAACTTGATTGAGAAGAAGCAGCGAGTGTCCACTTCAAAATAAAAATCCCACAGAAATGGACAGTAAGGCCCACATCCCCCCTCCCAAATCTTGATCAGGGACTCGCGGCGTCATTCATTACACATTTTTACTGTCTTCTTTCCCCAAGTATGTTTTAATAGTTCGAGATTTTGTCTCTGTTGCAGTCTGGATTGACGTAGATCTGCAAAGTCACATGCATGTGAGAGGGGCTCTCGTGGCAAACAGAGACATCATCTTGCATAGTTTTTGATGAAGTCCTGAACTTTGTTCCTGAAATCCTCCTAAAACAGGAAGCATTAAGGAAACTGATGGGTTTGGATAAAACGTGTACCTGCAAATTCTCTGCACATAGGGTTGGGTGATACATTGACTATTTATGATATATTCAAGACTATTTTCTTGGCAATATAGTATATGCAATATTATTGTATTTAATTTTTGCTTTAGCCATTACATTTCCAAAAGACCAGACGTGTTTGTAAATGTGTTTAAAGGGATACTTCACCCAAAAAATTCTGTCATTAATTACTCACCCTCATGTCGTTCCAAACCCGTTTCATTCATCTTCAGAACACAAAAGATCTTTATGATAAAATCTGACATTTCTGTCCCTCCATAGACAGCATAAAGAGATCGTGAAATTAATCAGTATGAAATGAGCAGTTTCTGAAGAGATTTGATCGCTCTATCTGATGAACAGATTTAATTTATGCTTTTCTTCACATATAAACATTCATCAACTCACACATCAGTTGTGGTAAAGCAGCAAGTTTGAGCTTCCTCAAGAACCAATGAGGTTCATTCTCATGTTATTCAGCACGTTTGAGCTTATGCAAGAACCAATAAGGTTTATTCTTGTGTTATGCTGCGTTCACACCAAATGCGAATAGAGCGTCAGGAGCGAGTGATTTCGATGTTAAGTCAATGGAAAGGCGCGTTACGCGCGTCTGGAGGTCCTGCGGCGCGATAGACGCTTTCCGTGCGGCGCGATGCACGCGATTCCGCCTCGTTCGCGCGAATGACACGGATTGGACGTGAATTGAGCGTCTTGCGCGAGTGGTGCTTTTTGTGCATTCGCACGTTTGAAGCGAATTCGTGTCTGACGACCAAGTTGAAAAATTTGAACTTTGCCGTCAATTCGCGCCGCGTTAACCAATCAGGAGCCTGCTTGCTGCTGTCATGTGGTAAAGTGACGTGATGAGAAACCCTGCATAATTTAAAAATACTCCTATTGTGTCACAAAATGTAGTTTTAAGACTTTTTCAGGTGAGAATGTAGATGTTTAAAGCTCAATTCTGTGGTTTATTTATAAAGAGAGCGCCTACTTTCAAAAAAATAATCTTGTGTTTTAGGAGTTGTGAGATCCAGGCAATCACCAGGAACTCAGAGCTAATTAACCCCGGCGAGAGCAGTCTTTCCTTGGCTAGTCCTTCTGATGTTTGCCGCTGGCTCTGGATCTAACGGGTGATCTTAGTTGTCATGAATCTATAATTTGTGGGTAAAGAGAAGTTTCATAACTTTATTCTTTAGGATATTTAAATATACAAGAGGAGGAGTTGTCTGGACCACATTTGTGTGGCTATTAACATTCTATTCATTTTCTGTCTGTCTAATTTATAAAAAAATAAAAAAAATTGTCCTGTGTGTTCTGTGTTAGATTAACTGAGACTTGTTACAGCACTTGCATACTGTAGCCTTTGACTGTTCTAGTTGCTTCTATTGCTCTCATTTGTAAGTCGCTTTGGATAAAAGCGTCTGCTAAATGACTAAATGTAAATGTATTAATGTTTATGTAATATATATTTTTAATGAGAATGAAAAGAGGCAGAGTGTTTTATGACATTTCTCCTGGAGCGCCTAGAACGGGCGTCTATTTCGCTTAAAACGCTCAATTTATATCTGCGTCCAATTCGTTGTGGATGCGCGAATGGATTCAAAATGTTCAAGCGTCCAACTAGACGCGGTAGACGCGATTTTGACGCTCTATTCGCGTTTGATGTGAACGCAGCATTACGCAGCACATTTGAGCTTCCTCAAGAACCAATGAGGTTCATTCTCGTGTTACGCAACACGTTTGAGCTTTCACAAGAGGTTTGTTCTCGCACGTCAAGCTGGTTCGGTTGAGCTTCTGTTTATGTTGCTGTATGTGAATAAAAGCCTAAATTAAATCTGCTCATCATATAACACAATCTTGTCTATTTAGTCTCTTTTTGGACAAAACCACTCAATTCATATGAATTAGTTTTATGATCTCTTTATTACCTCTTTGCATCGTCAAAGTTGTAGTTGCGTAGCTGTCTACAAAAGGACAGAAATCTCTCAGATTTCATCAAAAAGATCTTCATTTGTGTTCAAAAGTCTTACGGGTTTGGAACGACATGAGGGTGAGTAATTAATGACAAGATTTTCCTTAAATGCGTGATGTGGGCTGGTGTTCTACCTTGTCCCGTAAATGATGCTCTGCTGCATCTATATTCAGTGGGTCATCAAAGTTAAGAAGATCCTGTGAGAGAAACGACACATCTATTGGTTTTCATACTCAAAATTGAAAACTGATTATCACAGATCTTTCTTGAAGATAGCATGTGTACTCACAGTAAAGAGTGAATTCAGTCCCCATACTACATCCTGAAGACATAAAAATGGGTGGGAAAAATACAGATTAGCCAACACAGACGCTTGTCATGCTGACTTCTGCAAAACAACATCACTTTCTTTGCAATAAATAAACCGTGGAAGCTTGTTTCTGCCACTGAATCAAAAATAAAAAAGGTAATTGTGATCTCACAATTCAGAATTTTTTCCCTCAGAATTGCGCAATATAAACTCGAATTGTAAGTTATAAGGTCCAATTCTGAGGAAAAAAAGACTGGATAGTGAGATAAAGTCGCAATTACCTTTTTCGTTTTTTATTCTGTGGCAAAAACAAGCTTCCATAATTAACCAATTGATAGTATTGATATTATATATTTAAATATACAGTCATACTTAGTTTAATATTTACATTATTTATTATAGTGATTTACATTTTCTGAAGAAAACACCGGAAGGAAGGAAGGAAGGAAGGAAGGAAGGAAGGAAGGAAGGAAGGAAGGAAGGAAGGAAGGAAGGAAGGAAGGAAGGAAGGAAGGAAGGAAGGAAGGAAGGAAGGAAGGAAGGAAGGAAGGAAGGAAGGAAGGAAGGAAGGAAGGAAGGAAGGAAGGAAGGAAGGAAGGAAGGAAGGAAGGAAGGAAGGAAGGAAGGAAGGAAGGAAGGAAGGAAGGAAGGAAGGAAGGAAGGAAGGAAGGAAGGAAGGAAGGAAGGAAGGAAGGAAGGAAGGAAGGAAGGAAGAAAGAAAGAAGCATTTCAATACAGTTCCACTTGGTAAACACTTTAATGAATTTCCCAAGATGCAGAAATTACCTGTAGCGTACGAGTGGGTGCCCATCCAGTACCATCAATTGAATGCTCTCGCAATAAACTTTGCAAAGACATTAAGATGAATACAATATCATTTAAAGAACATAAAAATAATGCAAGCAATGTGGAGTCTGACGCATTAAGACACATGCATACATAACAAATACAGATATATATATACCTCAGGCAGATTTCTCCGGTTTCTGCAATGTTTGGGTGCCATATTCTAGTCAAGCACTTGACTTTAGGAGGCTGTGGAAAGCAGAGCATGGTTTGTTATTTCCATGTTTGATTTTGAGTTTGGTTTACAGGAATAAATCACTGAAATATGAACAAATCTGCCATCAAGTTCATGGCATCCAAACCCAAACGATTCAGTGGAACAGAACAGAAGATCTTCTGGCAACACTTTACAATAAGTTTTCATTAGTTAATGTACTATGAACTATTATGAACTAACCATGAGCAATACATTTGTTACTGGGCAATTCCACGCAAAAATGTCACATCCATAACGCCAACTAAATACCATGGCATTGTGTTGGTGTTATGGATGTGACAGTTTTCCACGGAATTGCCCTACTGGATTTGTTAATCTCTGCTAATGTTAGTTAATAAAAATGTGTTATTTTAGTCTATAAAGTTTTAAATATGGATATTTTTCTTACACAAACGCACCACAACGCTTCAGAAGGCCTTTATTAACCCCCCGGAGCCGTGTGGAACAGTTATATGATGGATAGATGCACTTTTATGGGCTTCATAATCATAGACATATACACCTATGATGACTTGAGGGTGAGTAAATCATGGGCTAATTTTCATTTTTACGTGAACTAACCCTTTAAGACCGGTCTCAGGACCAAGACCCGTCTCGAGTACTACAATAATAATGACCCCCTTCCACATAAATTACTCTATAAATTACTTCTGGTCATTAAAATGCAGCTAGGTTTTTAAATTATCACGGAGGTTTGTATAATGCTTTGCTTAATGCCTTTTGCCTCCATAATATTTTGCTCAAAACTTGGGCTGTGGGTCCACGTCTGGATCTCTGCAAAGCCCTTACGGGGCTATTACAGGTCCTCTAAGGTCAAGGATGGGTTGTGTTATATATGTGTGCATTTGTGTGGGCACGCTCAGGCAGCTATTTTATTGAATTCAGACACTGCAGAACATCGGTAATGGCTGCAAACATCTATTTAACTGCCCCGCTTACAAATGGACTAATAAAATCATCGTTGCAGTGCAAGTGAGTAAGTGTGGCATTACCTCATTACTTCATGATATGTCACAGGCACTTACCACCATATTATAGGCTTCAAGAACTTCAATCTCAAACTGAAACTTTCCACCAAGGTAATAGCCTTCATCTGAAGAGATTTTTTGTAGAAATGTAAGGTTATCTTTTCACTTGCAAAATACAAAACATTTGACAGATACTAGCAATGAAACAAAAAGACGAGCAAAGCCCTATTCAATGTAAATCATCTGAAAATTAGCAAATGATATTTGTTAGCTTGCTCTACTGGTTCCAGACACATGACCCATAAGACAATAGAAAGTAGATTATAATGTTTTATTTTAAATACTTGTGATCTGTGAGAAAAGGCCTTACTATTAGGTCAACTGAACTCTTCCACATTGTTCAACAGCATTTGCATTTAATGGATGTTAACAGTTTACCCTTTTTAAAAGAGGTCAGCATTACCTGGAGAAATGGCCAACTGAAAGTTATGTAGCTTGTTTTCATCAGGAAACGTAACTTTACAAGTATCTGCAGAAAGAATAATATTCACAATAATAGTTCATAATCACAACAAATATATAATTTAACATCTGCAATACCATTCAGATCC
>CM042241.1:8969023-9101523 GCA_023566225.1 Romanogobio albipinnatus
TTCATTCACAAAAAAGAGTCCGTATGGAATCAAACGCCACAAATAAAATGTCCGCCCTTTTTTGTGCAAAGCTAATACGATTTTGAGCACTTTAGCTAATTATTTGATGGTTATATTAAACTAAACACATGATACAATCATCCAACAGTTAAGTGTTTATTGTTCAACACACATAATGTTCTTAAAAAGTATTGTATTGATAAACAGAGAAATCATTTTAGGATGTCTGTGGTTTAGTGGCTAATAAATAGAAGTATTTCACTGCCACTTTTACTTCTGTGTCAGTCGAAGAGACCCCCATTGCTTCCAACAACCTGAAAAAAAGTGGAATAAAATGAAATAAAATATTTAAATACTAACACAAATAAAATGACAATTAATACAATTTTAATAATTATATTATTTTTTTTTATAAATATGATATATTTCAATTTCAGAAATAATTGGATTAATTAAGATAAAAAAACGATGTGTTGACATGTTTGTTTATTTTATTAAGCCATTTTGTATCCATGTATGTAGGCCTGTGTACAACCCCAAATCAGAAAAAGTTGGGACAGAATGGAAAACGCAAATAAATAAAAAAAGAAGTGATTTCTAAATTTACTTTGACTTGTATTTCATTGCAGACAATATGAACACAAAATATTTCATGTTTTGTCTGGTGAACTTCATGTCATTTGGAAATATGCATCCTTTCCTGTCATTCAGACCTGCAACACATTTAAAAAAAGTTGGGACAGTAAAGCATTTACCACTTTGTAATGTTGCCATTCCTTTTCACAACACTTAAAAGACGTTTAGGGACTGAAGACACCAAGTGATGAAGTGTTTCAGGTGTAATTTTGTCCCATTCTTCCTTAAGTCTTAAGGTGGGCAACAGTGCGCGGTCTTCGTTGTCGCATTTTGCGCTTCACATTCTCTATTGGAGACAGGTCGGGACTGCAGGCAGGCCAGTCAAGTACCCGTACCCTCTTTCTCCGCAGCCAGGACTTTGTAATGTGTGTAAACATTGTCTTGTTGAAATATGCATGGACGTCCCTGGAAAAGATGTCTTCTTGGAGGCAGCATATTATGCTCCAAAATCTCTATGTACTTTTCAGCATTAATGGTGCCTTCACAGAAGTGCAAGTTACCTTTGCCAAGGGCACTGACACAACCCCATACCATGACAGACCCTGGCTTTTGGACTTGTTGCTGGTAACAGTCTGGATGATCCTTTTCTTCTTTGGTCCGGAGCACACGGCGTCCATTCCTCCCAAAAAATACCTGAAATACTGATTCATCTGACCACAGTACACGTTTCCACTGTGTGATGGTCCATCCCAGATGCCTCCGAGCCCAGAGAAGTCGACGGTGCTTCTGGACACTGTTAACATAGAGCTTCCTTTTGGCACAGTATAGTTTTAACTGGCATTTGTGGATGTAACTACGTATTGTGGTACTTGACAAAGGTTTGCCAAAGTAGTCCTGAGCCCATGTGGTGATATGGCTTATAGATGAATGACGATTCTTGATGCAGTGCCGCCTGAGGGATCGGAGATCACGATTGTTCAGCTTAGGCTTGCGCCCTTGTCCTTTACGCACTGAAATTCCTCCAGATTCCTTGAATCTTTTAATTATGTTATGCACTGTTGAATGTGAAATATCCAAATCTCTTCATATCTTTCTTTGAGGAACATTGTTTTTAAACATTTCAATAATTTTCTCACGTATTTGTTGGCAAACTGGCGATCCTCGGCCCATCTTTGCTCCTAAAGGATTAGACCTTTTTTGGATGCTGCTTTTGTACCAAATCATAATTACAATCACCTGTTGACATCACCTGTTTCAAATCACATCATTATTTAACCATTTTACCTCATTACTAGCCCTAAATTGCTCCTGTCCCAACTTTTTTTTAAATGTGTTGCAGGTCTGAATGACAGGAAAGGATGCATATTTACAAATGACATGAAGTTGACCAGAAAAAACATGAAATATTTTGTGTTCATATTGTCTGCAATGAAATACAAATCAAAGTAAATTTAGAAATCACTTATTTTGTTTTTTATTTGCGTTTTCCATACTGTCCCAACTTTTTCTGATTTGGGGTTGTAGATTGAAATACATAAATGACACTGGAGCAAATACAAAAGCTATTGCTTCTTTCAGAGCATCAGGGGCGATGTTCCTTAAAGGGTTAGTTCACCCAAAAATGAAAATTATGTCATTAATTACTCACCCTCATGTCGTTCGACACCCGTTAGACATTCGTTCATCTTCGGAACACAAATGAAGATATGTTTGTTGAAAGCTGATGGCTGAGAAAGGCCTCCATTGACGTTCAGTACATTTACACTCACAAGACCCATAAAAGGCACTAAAAATGTCGTTACAAAGTCCATCTCACTACAGTGGCTCTACAATAATTTTACGAAGCGACGATAATAGTTTTTGTGCGAAAAAAAAATCAAAATAACGACTTTATTATACAAGTTCTTGTCTTCCTTGTCTGTCTCTGCCGTGAACTCACGAAGCACCACGACGCATGCGCGAGAATATGGCGTAGAGCCGGCGTTCGGGAATCCATGAAATGCACACTTTAGTCCCATTTTGAGCCCTGGACCGAGACCTAAAGCACGATCAATGTAGAATTCAACAGCTTAGATACGGCGCGTCTTCCTCTGCTCGTTGTAAACAAATCTCCTCCTCGCTTCTGGGTCACGTGTCCGAACGCCGGTTCTGCGTCATATTCTCGCGCATGTGTCGTGCTGCTTCGTGAGTTCACGGCCGAGGCAGACAAGGAAGACAAGAACTTGTAGAATAAAGTTGTTATTTAGATATTTTTTTTTCACACAAAAACTATTGCCGTCACTTCTTAAAATTATTGTAGAGCCACTGTAGTGAGATGGACTTTGTAACAACGTTTTCAGTGCCTTTTATGGGTCTTGTGAGTGTAAATGTACTGAATGTCAATGGAGGCCTTTCTCAGCATCAGCTTTCAACAAAAATATCTTCATTTGTGTTCCGAAGATGAACAAATGTCTTACGGGTGTCGAACGACATGAGGGTGAGTAATTAATGACATAATTTACATTTTTGGGTGAACTAACCCTTTAAAGATGTTTTATGAGCTAAGACTGTCTGTTACCTGTCTGTGATGGTCTGAGACAGTCTCTTGGCCTCAACAGGATCCTTCTCCAGGAAACCTTGATAGGTAGCGAAAGTTTCAACTAAGCCAATGAACCTTGACAGTGGCATCCTCATCGGAACCTTCAGACATTCATGCCTGTGCAAGCAAATACAGGCATTTAAGGGTGAATCTGACATGTTTATATTACATTTTGCAGTAAAAAAAGAAAAGGGAAAAAAAAAACTATTTTTTTTGTTACGCTATTCAATTATATTATACAATTGCATTTTTTTTCTTCCCACTTACCACTCTTTATCATTGTATGAAACAAGGTCATAGATCTTCTTGTACAGTTGGAGGGAACTGGGTCCTAAATAAGCTTTCCGAAAAGGGAGCAGGGTTGCATAGAACTGTGAATGAAACAAATAGATTTTGCACTGAATACTAATTCTATAAAAAAAACCTGTCAATTATAATGCAGCATCATGCTTCACATAAGCCGCGTTTCCACCGAAATTACCCGGAACTATTTGTACCAGGAACTTTTTTCCCAGGAACTTTTTCTCCCCCAGACCTGCTACTGTCTGCGTTTCCACCGCGGTCTAAAGTACCGGGAAGATTAGGCAAATTAGTCCGGTGATGTAGGACTGCGCGCGGCGCGACTGCTCCTTCCAGTCAGCGACGGACAGTAATAATTTTTGCGCGATACATGTCTGCAACAATAACAAGTGGAGGAGATGCAAGCAGCGCTGCTTTTGCTGGTTATGTATCGGTTTACTAAGAGGTCATTAACAAAACGGCGGAAAAGAGACGAGCACTGATACTAAAGCGTATTCGTAAAGCTATATTTAAAATATGACAAAGTATGTTATCATCAGCTATTACGGACATTGACCATGAGATGGCTGAGACGAACGCGCGCCATCGGACAGAAAGACTGATATTTACTGAACGCTGTTCGATCCTCTCAAAAGACTTTTAAAAATGCCGGTTGAAATAAAATGCTGCGTGAGCTCAACCAATCAGCATGTTCAGCACCCAAGTCCAACCCCCGAAAGTTCGGGAACTTTTCAAAAGTACCACCTCGCAAGCAGGGCCGTTTGGAGGGGGAAATATTTACCCGGAACTTCATTTAGACCCTGGTTCCTGCGGTCGAAACACACCGAGTTCCCCCCCAAAGTTCCTGGTTCCGGGGTAAAGTTCCTGCGGTGGAAACGCGGCTATAGACCCCCTAATTTCAAATATTTATAATATAGGTTTCCTGAGTAACAACCCATTAATCATTTTGTTTGTGGTTTATTTAACCTCTTGGCAGATTTCATTGAGTCTTGAGGTACTTTCTCCATATTCCAGCTCAAAATCCATGGTGTAGCTGAGCAGAGCGAGGCAGCCTCCTGGCCTCAGAATCCGGTCTGCCTCCTGCAGGAAGCGAGGATGGTCGAACCAGTGAGCAGCTGTCATGGATATAACCAAGTCGGCAATATTGTCCTCAAAGGGCAACTCCTCTGCAGGACTCTGTCTAATGATGCAGGATAAACAGATACATATACATAGTGTGAGTATTTAAATAAATAAATACCGATCAGGCATAACATTATGACCTAATATTGTGTTGGTCCTCCTTTTGCTACCAAAACAGCCCTGACCCGTCGAGACATGGACTCCACCCCTGAAGGTGTGCTGTGGTATCTGGCACCAAGATGTTAGCAGCAGATACTTTAAGTCCTGTAAGTTGCGTGGTGAGGCCTCCACGGGTCGGACTTGTTTGCTCAGCGCATTCAACAGATGCTCGATTGGATTGTGATCTGGGGAATTTGGAGGCCAAGTCAACACCTCAAACTCATTGTTGTGCTCCTCAAACCATTCCTGAACCATTTTTGCTTTGTGGCAGGGCACATTGTCTGCTGAAAGAGGCCACAGCCACCAGGGATACCGATAGGGTGGACTCTATTTTATCATAATCTCAAATTTAGGTTAGAATGCCAGTTGGTCATTTGGCCATTTATATTTAATAGTTAATCGCACATTTAATTATTCTGTTAACCCTTTGTTGAAATTAAACACGTTCATGATCTACTAGAGATAGTTAATAATTCCACAGTAAGTCAGAATAAATCCAAATCTAACAATTTATTAGCAGTCAGGTAAATGTATAACGCCAATTACATAATCAATTCAAAGATAACCAATACATACGTACAGTGCCGCCGCTCCCACCACGCGCATCCCACGCATAGGGCACCAAGTGTTCAGGGGGACACCACAAGAAAATGTTTCTCTAACTGACATTAAAAACCAAATAGATTTTGGGTGAATTTTAGGTGATCTCAGGGAGTAGGAGTTTGGGGAAGAGGGGGTCAACAGAGAAAGATGTAGATTGGGTGTTACCGAGGTGAGACTTGTTCCTCAACTAGACAATCTGGTATAGCAAGTTTTTTACGACTGGGTCAGATGCTCTATAGATGCTATACCCACTCACCTAAAGGATTATTAGGAACACCTGTTCAATTTCTCATTAATGCAATTATCTAATCAACCAATCACATGGCAGTTGCTTCAATGCATTTAGGGGTGTGGTCCTGGTCAAGACAATCTCCTGAACTCCAAACTGAATGTCAGAATGGGAAAGAAAGGTGATTTAAGCAATTTTGAGCGTGGCATGGTTGTTGGTGCCAGACGGGCCGGTCTGAGTATTTCACAATCTGCTCAGTTACTGGGATTTTCACGCACAACCATTTCTAGGGTTTACAAAGAATGGTGTGAAAAGGGAAAAACATCCAGTATGCGGCAGTCCTGTGGGCGAAAATGCCTTGTTGATGCTGGAGGTCAGAGGAGAATGGGCCGACTGATTGAAGCTGATAGAAGAGCAACTTTGACTGAAATAACCACTCTTTACAACCGAGGTATGCAGTAAAGCATTTGTGAAGCCACAACACGCACAACCTTGAGGCGGATGGGATACAACAGCAGAAGACCCCACCGGGTACCACTCATCTCCACTACAAATAGGACAAAGAGGCTACAATTTGCACAAGATCACCAAAATTGGACAGTTGAAGACTAGAAAAATGTTGCCTGGTCTGATGAGTCTCGATTTCTGTTGAGACATTCAGATGGTAGAGTCAGAATTTGGCGTAAACAGAATGAGAACATGGATCCATCATGCCTTGTTACCACTGTGCAGGCTGGTGGTGGTGGTGTAATGGTGTGGGGGATGTTTTTTCCTGGCACACTTTAGGCCCCTTAGTGCCAATTGGGCATTGTTTAAATGCCACGGCCTACCTGAGCATTGTTTCTGACCATGTCCATCCCTTTATGACCACCATGTACCCATCCTCTGATGGCTACTTCCAGCAGGATAATGCACCATGTCACAAAGCTCGAATGATTTCAAATTGGTTTCTTGAACATGACAATGAGTTCACTTTACTAAAATGGCCCCCACAGTCACCAGATCTCAACCCAATAGAGCATCTTTGGGATGTGGTGGAATGGGAGCTTCGTGCCCTGCATGTGCATCCCACAAATCTCCATCAACTGCAAGATGCTATCCTATCAATATGGGCCAACATTTCTAAAGAATGCTTTCAGCACCTTGTTGAATCAATGCCACAATAATGGGAAAAAGGAAGAATCCTAATGGTCTAAAAACTGGCTTATAATATTTTCATTTTGATCACACTTTTGTGATGTTTAAACTATTTGTTTTTAAAACAAAATAATTAAACAAAATCTTTACCAAAATAATACAGTGGAAGTGATGGAACTGTTTTTAGAACATGGTATGGAACTGTGGCAGTACCATAGCATGGTACTGCCATAGCAAAGAATTGTTCTTACAGGTGTTTATGTAGTTATTTTGTACCTGTAACACAAATTTGCTGCATGATCTTTAGCAGAGGCTATTTCCAGTTGAGCTGAACTGATATCTATCCCGACCACAGTCATAAAGTGAGGGGCCAGTAGCTCGGTGCCCTGTCCTGATCCACAGCCCACATCCACTGCCAGATCAAGCGGCTCCTGTATCTGATCATAGAGGAGAAAAGAAAGCTTAAGCTATGCTGGTGTGCATACATACGTTACGATTACATACGTAACATCAAATACTCTGAAGTAAAGAGTAAAATATGGATACCTGACTTCTTCAAATTACATAACGCTGGGTAGTGGACACCAGAGCATTACGGGCCGAACTCATTACAGTATCGAGCCCCGAACCTTTTGTCACATTTCATTATATGCTCAGACCAAGACAGAAATCTCTTTCAAATGGAAACACGTTTTAACAATGGGAGTTTGCATTCAATCACTGTCCCATATGTCTGTATTGACTGCAAGAGATTAACCATTTGTCCGAAGCCACACACACCGTAATAAACAAAATATCTCTAAACTCTAAAAACCTTTAATCAGTTGATCTCCATCAACAGATAAAAATGTAGATTAGGTGTTACTGTGGTGAGACTTGTTCCTCAACTAGACAATCTGGTATAGCAAGTTTTTTCATTCTTTCACCGCACACATTCATACTGTATTAAAACATACTTTTTTAGCTGTCGTGGAGTAATTACTTATTCAAAATAAGTACCTACTCAAACCTATGCAATTTTAGATGCAGCTATCAAGTTACAATGGCCATGCCCACTTTTGCAATAAGAATGAATGAAGATGAATAACACACCTGAAATCTGGCATTTTGTGTTCCACAGAAAAGTGTTTACATGACATTTGACAGAAATTTGATTTATATCGGTTATTTAATGTTTATTTCATTAATGCAATAAATGGGAATAAATCCATAAACTGGCCTACTTTAGCTTAGTCAGAAAAGGAACACTGAAAATATTTTAAAAGACTAAGAATGTTTGCAAAAGTTTGAACAAACCAATAAGTGACTTACTGTCTATCTGTTATTCTTTTGCATATACAGTTCTATGCAGTTCTATATAATATGGTCAATGTATCAGAAGCTAAACAATGATATACCCTTTGTTTTTAACATGTCTTTGACTCTTTTCCATAGTTTAGCCTCAATAAAGATGATAAAGACAAATAAAGTCATTCTGTCAAAAGCTTTTCCAAACACACACACTTGTCACATACTCTTTTTCGAAGGAAGTTCAGCACTTCATCTATGAGTTCCTGAGGAGGAGACACCCGGTAACGGTGGTAAGATTCAGCATGTTCTTTTCCCTCAAAATGTCTCTGAGCCATTTCCCTCTTCTAGAGCCGCTGTTAGTCAACCCAAAAGACCAACCTGAGTGTCTGGCCCTGGGTTATTCATTAAAACAAGCATATAGGCGGAGAGTGTGTAAGGCAGGGCAAGGCTTAGCCTTCCCCTGGAATTTTCTCACTCAAACCACTGACTGCTGCTGCTTAGGTTTGCTTTTAGAGGTAAAAGCTGCCAATAGCTGCTGGGATTGTATCAGTTATCTGATAGCGTATTGACAAACATTTGGCTATCCAATGTGTATCTGTGTTTCTTCGATTCGATTTACAATGTGTTTTTGCAGCATCGAGCAATGTAGCCAAAAACAGACACAACTGTTTTTTTTTTTTTTAATGCAATGTCCAATCAGAGTTGTTTAAGTTAGAATCCAATCACTACCCAAAGAGATGCATTGTGCAGTCAGCTTCTTTGATTGTAATAGGACTTTAGTGAGATTGCGATTAACCAAAGTCCCTTTAAGGCAAGTCATTTCACTCGGCGACCCTCTTTGTAACACATCTCTCAGGAAGCTTTCAGTCATGCAAGGACAGCGCCTATCTCTTTGAATGTGGAAACATTAAATTCACCAACCTTACGATTAAATTTCACATTTGAAATCACCAATGGAATCTGACCACAACTGTCTCATAAACCGATTCTCAGTATGCGTTCTTGTCTGTCTGTGCTATGAAATGTTGCCTCTGGCTTGGCTTGCTCAGTTGGGGACACTACATTTTTCAACAAAATATCCAAATAAATCTAATTATTAAACTAAATTAACCATATAAACTAAATTACTGATCTAAAGCCCACATTGTCACTGTATGATAATTGAAATGAACTGATGACATCACCGTTTTCTCCAGAATAAAATTCTGTTGCATTATTTTCCTGTTTAACACTGTGAAGCTGCTTTGAAACAAGCTGCATTGTTAAAAGCGCTATATAAATAAAGTTGACTTGACTTGACTTGTACTTGTGTTCGTGTGGACTTGTGAAAGGTCATCAGTCACTGCCGAAGTACTGTTCTAATTCAAAGATCACATTTAGCCAAGTACAGTTTAAATCCCCTGATGTGTTCTTGGTCCGACCCTTTTATCGAGGATGCATTAAGAGGTGACTTGTGCTGTCTTGAGGTATCCCAGAATGCATCTCGCACCAACCAGCAAGAGTCAATAGTGGATGAGAAAAACAATGTGTCACGAAATGTAGTTGAGTAAATGCTCAAATCATTTTTCAGGCTGGAGAAGCCACTGTGCATGCGCAGCGCAAGTCTAATAGTGCGTTCACACCAGACGCGAATGACGCAAATAAATCGCGCTGTTCGCGCGAAGTTGGACGCTTGAACATTTTGACTTTACTCGCTTCATTCGCGCGTGACATTCACTTCACAACAGATGCGAATTCGCGTCATGGGAGGGGCTTCTGCCAGCCGGCTCATCTCGTTGAGAAATGGCTGACATGGGCTGTGTTCACACGTCTTTTTTGTTAAAATTCTACTGTTAATGTGTTGCAAAACTTCGTTTTAAGACTTTTTCAGGCGATAATGTAGTTGTTTAAAGCTCAAATCTGTGGTTTATTTATAAGAAGAGCGCCTATTTGAACATTTTATCTGGCGTTTTCGGAGTTGTGAGCTCCAGTGGATCAGCGGCACTCCGTGCTCGTTTACCCCGCTGAGAGCAGCCTTTCCCGGCTAGTCCTTCAGACATTTGCCGCTGGCTCTGATGTCTCTGTGGTGTCTCGAGCTATAATTTGTCTTGTGTATATGTAACGGGCGATCTTTGGTCTCATGGATCTATAATTTGTTCCCTGGCAAATCATTTAGGCTGAGGGCAAAGTGAAGTTTCATTACTTTTTTATTTTTAGGCTACGTTACCTTTGTAGCCGACTAGCTCTGACTTTGAATGTTTGACTGAATTGTTTGCTTTATTTCATGTATAGCTTATTATACCTTTTACTTATACTTTTGTATTATTGATCAAACATAAACTTGCATTTAACAAAAAGAGACTGGGTTGTGTTTCATGTCATTTAATGTTATATCACAGTGATAATCAAATGCACACGCTTCTGAACCAGATATTGATTAATATAAAGCAGATTTTCTCCTCATTGTTGTCACTACTAGAGCAAGCTCCTGTTCAGATTTTTCATCGCACTGCAGAATGTCTATTCGCATCTTTGCATTGACTTAACATGTAAATCACTTGCGCGAAACGCTTCATTCGTCCGGTGTGAACGCACCATCAGAACACTGTATATTTCTAAAAGCAGCTGCAGTGACACATTTACTTTACCATTTGGTGATTGGTTGTTTTATTTAGAAGGCGGGATTTATTCTGTCATATTTGTATATGTCTTTGTGTATCTTTGTATATCAAGTCTTTGGATTAATTTAGATGAGTGACAGCTGATTATAAAGGTGTAACGCGCGTGAGTTATCCTCTAACTTTAGTTCTCTTACCCAGCGCTGTTCCGTGGGTTCTTGGGTTCCTTTTATTGGGTTATCACCACTGTAGGGAGGACACTGACAAGGAGCTCCAGTGATGACAACATTTGTTTATTGAACAATTCAGAGGCAACATCATGAATGGCCGCAGCCGATTAGAGTGCATCTCATCTCTCCCTCTGTACTATCACAACTGCCCAGGGGTGCGTTTCCCGTACAACGATTGTTTCCCGAAACCATATTTTGTCGCATCATTAACCACGTTGGTTAATGATGTCACGCAGGTGGTAGAGTATTAACATATTGTATTTAATTAGTTTGAGATCAAATTAATGCTAGACTTTTTGCTATAAATTACAGACATGGCATCTGACGATTAACTCTTATTTTTCTCAGTTATTTTGCTTTATTTTCAGATTCAATCACAAGCTCGATTTGACATACTAGTGCACGTCCGCACATGCGCACTCTTCAAAAACGGTGCTTTAAATCTCTTGACAAACTAAAAGACATAATTGACGTTTTAAATAAAAGATATAGGTTGTGCTGAGTGTCAGCTTGCTTATTTTGCTCAAGGTAAGGATTTATTAAGTCCACATGTCATGCAAACAAGAAACTATGCTTCTAACCACAAGTCGAGAGCTGTCGTTCCAACCACGCAAGTTTGCGACGCTGTTTGCGAACGTTCGTTGGAACGATGGTTTCGGGAAACACCGACTGGTTGAACTATGTTGATAACGACGGAACTTGTGACCATAATTGGCTAAAGGCCTGTACACACCGGGACGAATATCGCGAGCGTGCTTATCGCCATTTTTTTTTTGTGGCGTTTTTCGGCGCGTCTTGAGTGTTCACACTCAAGCGATTTCCACTGGCGATGCGCCGAGTGAACGTGTACATTCAGTAGATGCGCTCCCGGTACACAAGGTGGTGCTGCAGCACTTTATGCTTCATTGGTCGGCCAGTTTTTAACGCGGCACGTCAATATAAAAAAACGAACCCGAGGCGTTTTTTTAAAAAATGCCGCTTTTACGCCTGCCGTTTTGCGCGTCGGTGTGCACACTCGCATTGGCGCCCTTTGTTTAGTCACGAGCCGTTAAACGTCGGCGTTAAACCCGGTGTGAACAGGCCTTAAGGATGCTTTTGGGAAACGCACCACAGATTGATTTCTCCCGCAATATAAATCGTGGGGCGCTTTCGCACGATATTATCCCAAATCCTATTTAAAGTCATAGAACATTATAACTCTTCAATTTCATTCTCGTTGAATTATTAGAAAAATAATGCACACACGAGGTGGTGATTCGCGTCGTGACCGTTACACCTCGGGTGTGCATTATTTTTCTAATAATTCAATGGCCCGGAGTCAATTATTCTGCTTACTACGGTTACCACACCTCAAGACATCAATCCGATGATATATTTAAAGTGTTTCTCCAGTTTTCGTACCAGTTTCGTCAACTAATACGGAACTGTAAGAACAGCGCCTTTATTAACATTACCTCGCTAGTGAGAAATGTCATGTTGCTTTTAAGTCGCTAAACTATTTTACTGATAAAATCGTCAGAGCAGCGCTGACATCACGTTTCTGTGCGAGTAGCTACTGTGTGTGCGCGTTTGAGTGGGAGAGCAGAGAGAGCGGGAGAGAGTAATGTGTGTTTATTACATGGGCGTCGGAAGCAAAAAAAATGTGGGTGGGTCCTCAGAATTACAAATATACCGCTTTGCTTGCTAAACATATAGTACGGAAAGATAAAGTTACGGAAATCGCCATATCATTGAGAGCGTCAGTAGTGTAGGGGTAAGATGCACAGTACCTAGTTTTGACACAAATCGACCCGCGGTTCGAGTCCGCCTTTCGCCGAACTCAATCCTCTCTCTATTCCCATCACATATCAGATCGGAAAGGCATTTATTTTCAATAAAAATTAAGAAAATATTAGAAAAGTGGAAATAAAGCGTCTACAGGTGTTTAATAATAAGTGTTTATCGATTAGGGGTAGGTAAACACACATGTGCTGAATGTTAGAGATGATAAAAGTGAGTGGGTCCAATATCATTGATCGTAAAAAGTGGGTGGGTCTTGTCCCACCCACATACAATTGTTCCGACGCCCATGGTTTATTACATAATTAAACGTAATTTTTCTGGAAATAAAACATGGAAATTTGTCCTTTTTATCTTGTTGTTTACTATATTTATTTGATTGGTCAGTGTCATTGTGGGTTTTGGTTATTTGCTGTTGTAGGCTGTAAAGACATTTTAAATAACTGAAATCATTTGGCGAAGTGATATGGAACTGTAATGCGGTGAAGAGAGCTGCCTGGAACTACGTTCGCTGTGCGTTTCCCAGAAAAAAAAATGCACACCTCAGAACGTTCATCAGCCAATCAGATTCAAGCATTCAACGGCCCCGTAGTATCATATATTATATTATATCATGGGCGTCGGAACCATTGTGTGTGGGCGGGACAAGACCCACCCACTTTTTACGATCAATGATATTGGACCCACTCACTTTTATCGTCTCTAACATTCAGCACATGTCTGTTTACCTACCCCTAATTGATAAACACTTATTATTAAACACGTTAGACGCTTTATTTCCACTTTTCTTATATTTTCTTCATTTTTATTGAAAATAATGATATGTGATGGGAAAAGGGAGAAGATTGAGTTCAGCGAAAGGCGGACTCGAACCGCGGGTCGATTTGTGTCAAAACTAGATGCTGTGTGTCTTACCCCTACACTACTGATGCTCTCAATGATATGGCGATTTCCATCATTTTATCTTTCCGAACTATACGTTTAGCAAGCAAAGCGGTATATTTGTACCTCGCTAATGTAATTGACATCTACTCCAGATAAAAAAATTCTGAGGACCCACCCACATTTTTTTTGCTTCCGACGCCCATGTATTATATATATTCAGAATTTGAATGAATTTTTTGTTTGTTTGTTTGTTTGTTTGTTTGTTTTTCATACTTCAGTAGAGGCATTGTGGTGCTATTGACGAAGTGGTGCTAGCCACAGCAATGGACAGGAAAAAATTATGAAATGTCGAAATAGATGTAGCCTACATTAAACTAGAGCACCCCCTAGGGTTGCCACCCGTCCCGTAAAATACGGAATCGTCCCGTATTTACAAGCAAAATGACGTGTCCCGTATCAAACCAATACGGGACGCGATTTGTCCCGTATTTTTACACAGGTCCACACATAGTTCAATAAACACATACGGATTTTGCAGTGTGGAGAATACTGATAGCAAATATAAAGAAATCAATTTCACAATAAGTAGTACAGGAGCTCATTTGTGCGTGATTGTGTTTTAGTTGCCGGAGTCTCGAGAACATGCGCTGTGCCAGTGTGCCTGCAAACTTGCGAGGTGTTTTAAAAACATGTCGAGCTCGCGTCGCGTCCACCGTTTGAACGCAAGATCTCCAGATATAGAGCTGAATATCAAAAAGGTATCAATGGGTCTTTCCAGTAACTCATGATGAACTTCAGGCCAACTGCACACTTTATGAGAAGCATTTCAGTGTCTCAGACTGTCTGACACATCCGTGCTTCTAAAGGTAGGCCTATAGTTTTTTTAAATGGATAATATATTAATATAATATTCCATACATTATCAGAGCTTGGCAGACAGAATTATAATTTTTTAGACAGGTTAATTAATAGATTATAGCCTTATAAATGTTATTATTAATTTTATTCATCATACATAATAAATAATTTGATATTTGATTAATATTTGTATTTGACATTTATTTAATATTTGACATAATTAATATTTGACATTTAAAAAAATATTTAGATAAAAATGGGACAAATAATTACATGATAATATAGTCATAATTTAAGTAAATGAATAAAATAAAAACATTTTATTTTTGAAATTCAAAAAAGTGATTACTGGTTCAGAATGACTGCTTAAAGGGACAGTTCACCCAAAAAAAAAAATTCTGTCATCATTTGCTCACCCTCAAGTTGTTCCAAACATGAATACATTTATTTGTTATGTTGAACAGTTAGGAAGATAACTGTGGAAGTCAATGGTGCCCCCAAAGCAGCCTGCGTACAGGCTGAACTTCAAAATATCTTCTTTTGTGTTCAGCAGAACTCATACAGGTTTGGAACATCATGAGGGCGAGTAAATGATGACAGAATTTTCATTCTGGGTGAACTATCCCTTTAAAGTGCACCAAATAGGCTACTAAAGAGTTATTTTGAAATAAATTAAATCAAATGTAAAATAATATAAAATGTGTTCTGTTGCAAGTTCACATACTTGATCTCATGTTTTCTTATATGGTTTATTATTGAGCTTTCAAATTGTAAATGTTGAAATAATCATTTCATGACGTATTCTTTATGTCTGTCCGTTATGCAATTGTTTTTTTTTGGGGGGGGGGAGGCGGGTGGGTGTCATGAATGGGTGTCCCTTATTTTGCCACACTGAAGGTGGCAACCCTAGCACCCCCACTCATTTCTGAAGCATCCGCTGTGATTTGATTATGGAACAGGACCAGGTCCAAACGCAGGATTTGGCTGCTTTAAAGGCAGTGATTTGTGAACATAGCCACTTTAATAACAAATAATTTATATGCGTTGGGAGCGTTAATGCTGGGATGTGTAGGTTGTTGCTAGGCGACAACTTGAAAATATTTAATGAAAATTTATTTAAATGCCTTTTTAAGGGAAAGCGCATCTCCTAACCCTGGAGTTGGTTCACTCTCCACCAATGAATCATTAAACAAGTTATAAAACGTTGAAAATGTTTGATATGTTACAATCCACAGTGGTTTTGTAGCCTATAGGCCTATGCATCCATAATATTCAAACACCTAGTTCAAAACTAAATAAAAAATATAGCCTACACTATTATTTTCTGAATAATTTTTTTATTTTCTTATAAAGGCTTATGCAGGCTGTTTAACTTATAATATTATATATAACTTAAAAAAGTAATATTTTGTGTATTAATTTTGAACAATACACAAAGGTATCCTTCTCAAAACAATGTCAATAAATTGCAGATTTCCTTGTGACAACTTACTTCACTCAAGAAGGTGCAATGAGCAGCAGGGGGCGCTATCAGACAGCAGAACATGTTCAGCTACTCACACTACTCATTTTAAACATCTTCATGCACTGTGTTTCAAACACAAACATAATATTATTGCAAGTTATTTTTGATATAAATTCATATTGTTATTACCATGACCACCAAACAAATCCTTGTTATTAAACTATGTTTCGACTAGTTCCTCAAATTTGACTGCTATGACTAATTATTACACATAATAAATATGATTAGAAAGAGAGAAGAAGAAACAAAAACCTCGCAAAATCAGCACGTCACAAACAATCTGCCCAGGGCAACAATGGTTGTACTAGATTCAATTTCAGGCACGCTGATTGGCTGAATAATTTCATCAGCTCCGCCTACTTACTAAGCCTCTGATGACTTGTGTTTGGCTGTCAAATCACTGGCTCTTGACGTGACAGCTGCGAGACCGTCAATAAGTCAGGAAGCTGGTCATCGGGCAGCCAATTCCCTAAACCGCACGGGTTTAAGGGTTTTAATTATTCATTGGTCACACGTCTGGTCCATACACGAATCAATCAGACCAGCCTGTGTTTGGATGGGTTTATAGGTGTCAGGGCAGAGAGGCCTGGACCCGTGTACCTCAGCACTGCGCAGCCCTGCAGATAAAATCAATCACTGCTGATCACATCAGCATTTGCATCCACTGCCACACCTGTCAGAGAGAGAGAGAGAGAGAGAGAGAGAGAGGGAGAGAGAGAGAGAGAGAGAGAGAGAGAGAGAGAGAGAGAGAGAGAGAGAGAGAGAGAGAGACAGAGAGAGAGAGAGAGAGAGAGAGAGAGAGGGAGAGAGAGAGAGAGAGTAATATAAACACTACACATGATGTATTACATTGTTATTGTAATAAAATGTTCACAATGTAATAATCAAAATGTAATCAAATCTTGAGCTCATAATGTAATCACAATTTGTACATTATAAGAAAACTATTACATTATCAACTCACCAAAAACATACCATATTTTCATTATTGTAATAGCTTTTAAAACATTAATAGTATTCCCTAAAAATCTAAAGAATAATCTCTTAATATTCATAAACATATATTATTATTATATGTTTATTAAACATAAAGCATTGGTATTCCTATGTACATTTTTTTTAAAATCTAAATCTTAACCTGCCTACAAAATCCACCAGATTACTGATACTACTACTACCACTACTGCTACCACTATTCACATTATTACTACTACTACTACTACTACTACTACTATGTCTACTACTACCACTACTACTATTACTATAACTATTATTATTACTACTACTACTACTACTACTACTTCTACGTCTACTACTACTAATACTACTTCTACTACTTTTACTACTTCTTCTACTACTACTATTACTACTACTACTACTTCTACTATTTATGCTACTACTTCTTCTTCTACTGCTACTTCTACTACTACTACTACTTCTTCTTCTACTATTACTACTACTATTCATACTACTACTACTACTACTACTACTTTTACTTCTTCTACTACTGCTACTACTACTATTCATACTACAACTACTACTACTTTTACAACAACTACTACTATTTATACTACTTCTACTACTACTACTTCTTCTACTGCTACTTCTACTATTACTACTACTACTTATTCTACTACTACTACTACTTCTAGTATACATATGGTATACTTACTGTTAAATGAAAAACAGTGATAAATACCAAACAAACTGTGTTTTAAAAAAAGTGTGTGTGTGCGTGCGTGTGTGTACAGGTGGTTTATGAGGACACAAATCAGTATGATGACATAGGTATTACAACATAAACATGGATTATGAGAACACTTCCTGTGTCCTTGTAAACCAAATGGCTTAAAACAACATACAGAAAAATGCAGAAGTGTTGTGTGCTGGGTAGGTTGTTTAGGGATCGGGTAGGGGAAGAAAGAAGATATGGTTTGAACAGTATAAAAATTATTACACCTGTGGAGAGTCCCCGTGAACTGCATATTTAAGAATGTGTGTGTGTGTGTGTGTGTGTGTGTGTGTGTGTGTGTGTGTGTGTGTGTGTGTGTGTGTGTGTGTGTGTGTGTGTGTGTGTGTGTGTGTGTCAGTGTGTCTATAAGTAGTATAAGTAAGTATTAGTATTAGTATAAGTATTAGTATAAGTAATACAGTAAAGTCAAGTCAAGTCGAGTTGCTTTATTTATATAGCGCTTTTTACAATGCAGATTGTTTCAAAGCAGCTTCACAGTGCTGAACAGGAAAATAATGCAACAGAATTTTATTCAGTCGTTCTGGAGAAAACGGTGATGTCATCAGTTCATTTCAATTATCATAGTGACAATGTGGGCATTAGATCAGTAATTTAGTTTATATGGTTAATTTAGTTTAATAATTAGATTTATTTGGATATTTAGTTGAAAAATGTATTTTGAAAAATGTCCCCAATATTGACAACACACCCCTAACTGTTGGGTTTTGTGATGTAAAAAAAAAAGAAAGATAAATACCTTTTACACCTTTAAGTAGTGTACTCTAGTCTACTATTAGTAGTAGTAGTAGTAGTAGCAGTAACTACTATTTTTAATTAAAAAAAAAAAATAAATAATAATAATTGCATGAATATTTAAATATGTTGCATTCGCATTTAGTTTAAGACTTGATTTAGATTTTTTTTTATGTACTGTAAGGGAATACTATTTTTTATGTTTTAAAAGCTTTTACAATAATGAAAATATGACATATTTTTAATGTAATACATTTCTCATAATGTAAAAAAAAATGATTACATTATGAGCTCAAGATTTTATTACGATTTGAGAAAATGACTACATTATGAACATTTTATTACAACAATAATGTAATACTTTCATTATGTGCAGTTATTACATTGTGAGTTGCTACAATACGCAAAAAGAGGATGCACTTAATTTTTAAACATACTTTAAACCAATTTTATAGGTCCTGCAATTGTGAGTTATAGGCCTAAAGTCAGATTTGCGGGATATAAACTCACAATCGCAAAAGTCAGAAGTGTGAGATAAAAATTTGCAAGTACCTTTTTTATTTTTTATTCTGTGGTGGAAACAAGTTTCCATAGGTCAACACAGCACATTTATGAATACTTTCGCTTCCCAGCTAAATTCCTGATCGCACAGTTCCCTTTCGTTCAGTCACTACGACGTACGTTAGTGACTAACGAATGGGGGTTTCGCTTAGAAGCCAATTATCTTCGAGAATTCAACAGCGCCCAATGGCAGTGCCAATGCCATGGGCATGCGGAATTTGCATGCGTAACTCCGCCCCACCTCGTGGGTATATAAGGAAGTACGCTGGCAACATCGCATTATGTTTCTGCTTTGGAGCCAAGAGTATCTCTTCACTCCTTCAAGCCTGATCCTGAGTCTTCGACAAAGCTTTGAGACGAGCAGCTTTCCAGAGGCGTTGGTGTTACGGCGCGTTCCAGTGATCATCATACTGCCTGCCTGCTGATCTGCGCAGTGGTCCGTCTGACAGCTGGTGTGTGGTCGCTGGGCGCTTCGGCGTTCTCTGCGAGGCTTTCCTCTCCTAAAAGAGCTTGCACGTGACGCGTCCTTTTCAGGATGTCTCGTCCGTGTACTTCTGGGTGTGGCCGGTTGCTTTCTTCTTCTGATGGGCACAAACACTGTCTGGTATGTTTGGGCTTTCAGCATGCCCAGGCAGCGTTTGTGGATGAGTCATGTTCCCACTGCGGGAATATGACCATCGCGGTGTTGCGGTCAAGACTCCATGACCTTCGTAAAGAAGTGAGAGTCCCCTCTACCACACCCCGATCTACTGAGTCCCCGAGGCCCAGTACTTCGGCTGGTGGTCAGGGTGACCTGACGGTTACGGTGTGGAACAAAGCCCCGACGCTCATGCCTCGGGCCACACCCCCGTCTTGCACACTGCAACCCGCGAGTGTCCAGACGCAGATCGCGGGGCCTGCTTCGGCCCCCCCGCGCATCTCGTTTGGCGCTCCAGAGGAGGATGCGATGTCGGTCACCGCATCACAAGGTGGGCTCGAGTCCTCTGAGGATGATGACTCGGCTGTGTTGCCGCCTTCGGGCGTTCCAGCATTGCCCGAGTCGGACCCAGAGCTGACAGCCATGCTGTCTCGGGCAGCCGCGAGCTTAGGGATAGAGTGGAACCCTCCGCCCTGTCCCGAACGCTCAAGGCTCGATGATTGGTTTTTGGGAGCCCGCGCTGACAACCGTCAGTCCCCGCCCCCAATACCTTTCTTTCCCGAGCTGCATGAGGAACTCGCGCGGTCCTGGAAGTCCCCGTTGTCTTCCCGTGACCGGTCAGCGACTTCCTCCGCCTTCTCCGCCCTCGATGGGGCGGCGGCTAAAGGGTACACTGGGGTCCCCCCAGTTGAACGTTCTGTTGCGATGCAACTGTGTCCTCAGAGCGCTTCAACTTGGCGCGGCGATCCAAAGCACCCCTCCAAAGCCTGTCGATTCACATCAACCTTGGTGGCGAAATCGCACAGAGCCGCGGGGCAGGCCGCCGCTTCTTTGCATGCCATGGCGATCCTTCAGGTCTACCAGGCCAGGATCCTCAAGGACATGCACGAGGGTGGAGTTGATCCGGGGCTCTTAAATGAGCTGCGTGCCGCCACCGACCTCGCTCTCCGGGCGACGAAGGTGACCGCACGCTCCCTGGGTCAAGTGATGTCCACAAACGTGGTCCAGGAGCGTCACCTTTGGCTGAACCTGGCAGATATGTGGGACACTGAGCGAACCCGGTTCCTCGATGCCCCCATATCCCAGGCCGGCCTCTTCGGCGGGGCGGTTGAGGACTTTGCCCAACAGTTCTCAATCGCCCAGAAGCAGACTGAGGCTATAAAACACGTACTGCCCCGGCGGCCAGCTGCTGCCTCCACCCAGCCGCCGGCACAGTCGCCTCAGTCTGCTCCACGCCGAGGACGCCCTCCTAAGGCTCCCGCCCCTCCCACCCGGTCCAAGCAGCAGCCTTCACCCGGGCCGGGTCGCGGAGGAAGCCGTAGGAAGGCGTCCAAGTCCCCTCAGGCCGCCCCGCGCCCCGCTAAACGCCAGGCCAAGCGGCGCTCCTGAGACGGACGGCTCAGGGATGGGAAATTCTTTCGAGGAGATGGTAGCAGGACCACTCCTTCCCCCGGTGGAGGGCCGGGGGAGAATCCTTTGTTCAGCTGCTGGCCCACGGGTCAGCAGCACCCTATTTTGGTTAAAGAAAGAATTAACACTCCCATCCCTGAGCCCACAGAGTCCGGCGATGACAGTGCGCGCCACCCACGGGTCCCGCCACTCGCATCCCACTCTGTCGCCAGCCTCCTGGCAGAGCAGACCGCAGTGGAACGTGCGTCCTTCCCTGGTCTCCTCTGTCAGGACGCAGCAGTCAACCATGCCCCCGCACCGGGACGCCCCTCAGCCTCCCATGTCCGGGCCGGTGACGCTGCATCGCTGCAAGCCCACACCGGGTACGTCTGTGCTCCGAATGACCCCGCTGGCGCAGTTTTTGGAAGTCTGGCTTCAGCTTCCAGGGCTGTCCCGCTGGGTCGCGCGGACCATCAGGCGCGGCTACGCGATTCAGTTCGCGCAGGTTCCTCCCTGCTTCCGGGGAGTCCGCTCCACTATGATCGGGGCCAATGCCCCCGTCATGCGAGCGGAGATTGCCACCCTACTGGCGAAGGGTGCGATCGAACCTGTCCCTCCAGCCGAGATGAACTCCGGGTTTTTCAGCCCGTACTTCATCGTACCCAAAAAGACCGGTGGGCTACGGCCAATCCTGGACCTGCGCGTCTTGAACCGTTACCTTCACCGGTTTCCGTTCAAGATGTTGACAGCGAAACGCCTTTTCGAATGCGTTCGTCCAGACGATTGGTTTGCAGCGATCGACCTGAAGGACGCCTACTTCCATGTCTCCATTCTACCTCGACACAGACCGTTCCTACGGTTTGCTTTCGAGGGGCGGGCATATCAGTACGCAGTTCTACCATTCGGGCTATCTCTGTCCCCTCGCGTCTTTACGAAGATTGCCGAGGCAGCCCTTGCGCCCCTTCGGCAGCACGGGGTTCGCATCCTGAATTACCTCGACGACTGGCTCATACTGGGTCTCTCTCGGGAGCAGGTTTGCGGACACAGAGATCAGGTGCTCCATCACCTAGCCCGTCTGGGCCTTCGGGTCAACTGGGAGAAGAGCAAACTTTGCCCCGCGCAGAGGATCTCTTTTCTCGGTATGGATATCGACTCGGTCGCCATGTGCGCGCAGCTTTCGAGCGAGCGTGCGCAGTCTCTGCTGACTTCCCTTCGTCAACTCGAGGGCAAGAATGCGGTTCCACTGAAACTATTTCAGAGGCTCCTGGGGCATATGGCATCTGCAGCCGCGGTGACGCCGCTCGGATTGCTTCATATGAGACCGCTTCAGCACTGGCTACGCGATCGAGTCCCGAGATGGGCATGGCGGTCTGGCACGCTCCGGGTACAAGTGACTCGGGCCTGCTTACAGACTCTCACCCCGTGGTCGAACCTCGAGTTTCTACGGACCGGAGTGTCCTTAGAACGAGTTTCCCTGCATACTGTTGTATCAACAGATGCGTCATCCACCGGGTGGGGTGCCATGTGCAATGGACAAGCAGCCGGGACAGGACCCCAGCGCCTTCTGCATGTCAATTGCCTCGAGTTACTGGCAGTACGGTTCGCCCTGCACCGCTTCCGAGCGTTGCTGAGGGGTCAACATGTACTAGTCAGGACAGACAACACGGCCGTAGTAGCGTACATCAACCACCAGGGCGGTCTACGCTCCCGCCGTATGTCTCAACTCGCCCGCCATCTCATTCTATGGAGTCAGAAGCACCTGAGGTCCCTTCGTGCTGTCCACATCCCGGGAGAGTTGAACTGTGCAGCCGACGAGCTGTCACGGATTCAGTCCCTCCCCGGAGAGTGGAGACTCCATCCCCAGACGGTTCAGCTGATATGGGAACGGTTCGGCGACGCACAGGTAGACCTGTTTGCCTCCCAGGACTCTTCCCATTGCTCCCTGTATTATTCTCTGACCGAGGGCACCCTCGGCACGGATGCACTGGCGCACAGCTGGCCGTCAGGGCTACGCAAATATGCGTTTCCCCCAGTGAGCCTTCTTGCACGGGTACTGTGCAAGATCAGGGAGGACAAGGAGCAGGTCATGTTGGTCGCCCCGTATTGGCACGGCCAGACCTGGTTCCCAGAACTTCTACTCCTTGCGACAGCCCCTCCCTGGCCTATCCCTCTGAGACCAGACCTTCTCTCTCAGAGACGGGGCACTCTTTGGCACCCGCGTCCGGCATTCTGGAAGCTCCACGTGTGGCTTCTGGACGGGACGCGGCAGGTTTGAGTAGTCTTCCACCTGCGGTGGTCGCTACCATCACTTCGGCTAGAGCTGAGTCTACACGACGTCTCTATGCTTTGAAGTGGAACCTCTTTGTCACATGGTGCTCTTCCCGCCAAGAAGACCCCTGGAAATGCCCGATCGGGTCTGTGCTATCGTTTCTCCAGGAGGGGGTGGAACGAAGGCTGTCTCCTTCCACCCTTAAAGTGTATGTGGCCGCAATATCTGCCTACCACGATCTCCTGGGGGACAAAAAGGTAAGTCAGCACGACCTGATCATCAGGTTCCTGAGGGGGGCGAGGAGACTGAATCCTCCTCGCTCTCCTCTCGTACCCTCTTGGGACCTCTCAGTAGTCTTAAGTGCTCTGCAGAGGCCTCCATTTGAGCCTTTGCGGTCAGCCGAGATTAAATTCTTGTCTATGAAGACTGCTCTGCTGACCGCATTGGCCTCGCTTAAGAGGGTCGGGGACCTGCAAGCATTTTCGGTTGCTCGGTTGCTCGGTTGCTATGTACTCGCCCCTACGGGTGGCCGGTAATGGGCCAGGCTCAGGTGTCTTCGCTTGCTCGCCATTCCACTCCAAGGACTGGATACGTGCGATATTTTCCTCAGGTGAGCTCCCCGAGAGCCCTGAGCTCCTCCAGCACTGCTGACGCCGACATCAGTTCAGTCTGCCCTTTCGAGCCCAGACCCTCATGTCCGGCCAGGTGCTCCGTGTGCATGGTTCCCCTCCGGCGACCCCCACACGAGTGTGGAATCAACAGAAACTTTCTGAAGGTACATAGACCAAACAGGTAGCCTAGAAATCTAGACGCACCCTAGCGGCACCTAGCGGTTCCCTGAGGAGGGAACGGAGACGTACGTTTCCTCTGCCACGTCAGCCGTGCTGCTGGAACGCGGAGTTCAGTCTTGGCTCCTGCAGCAGTAACATAATGCGATGTTGCCAGCGTACTTCCTTATATACCCACGAGGTGGGGCGGAGTTACGCATGCAAATTCCGCATGCCCATGGCATTGGCACTGCCATTGGGCGCTGTTGAATTCTCGAAGATAATTGGCTTCTAAGCGAAACCCCCATTCGTTAGTCACTAACGTACGTCTCCGTTCCCTCCTCAGGGAACGAGGGTTACATACGTAACGAGACGATTTCTATTGAAATGACTTGATTTGTAGCACAACGATAACCTTTAGTGTTCTGTTTTATAGCAAAATAAATATTTATTCACATTTTTCTCAGTTTATTTACAAAAAAAGTTGAATTGTCATATTTTACATTGTTTAGTTCAGAGCTTTTTTTTCTGCCATAGAATAAAAAAAGGTAATTGTGACATTTGAGCTCAGTTCATTTTTCTTTTTTCTCACAATTGCGAGTTTATGATTGTGGGAAGACAAGGAAACTCTATATCGCCCCCCTTCGTTATTACATTTTGTTAACATCACAGCATAAACCACGGAAAAAATAATTGTGAGATAAACTCACAGTCATAATTACGACATAAACTTTGACAAATTAATATAAGCAATTTTTGCTTTTTCCACAATTGCGACTTTTTATCTCACAATTATTTTTTTCTCTCACAATTTTAAGTTTACAAATCACAATTCTGACTTTTTTTTTTCGAGTTTATAAACTGTAAAAAAAAATATATATATATATATATTTTCATGATTTATCACAATTGTTTTTCTTTTGTCAATTAAGATAAGTTATGGTTCAGGTAACATAATATTTTGAGTTTCTGTTGATTAAACCTCTCCGTCATTATTAACTCAAATATTTAATTTCAATTAACTTAAAATTTTAAGGCAACCAGGTTACTTACTTTTTTATGTTAAACCAACAATGATTTTTTTACAGTATTTTTTACAGTATATATGGCAATTCGGACTTTATAACTCACATATATATTCCAAGTTTAACTCGGAATTGCGAGAAAAAAAGTAATTATTGCATATATTATATATTATTGCATAGATATATTTGTGATAAAAGTCAGAACCTTCACTGTAAAAAAAATATTGTTGGTTTAACTTAAGTAGCTGGTTGCCTTAAAATTTGAGTTAATACAATGAAGGAAATTGGTTTAATAAATAGAAACTCAAAATATGATTGTATCTGAACCACATAAATAAATAAAAATGTGGTGATAAAGCATTATTACAAATAAAACATGCAATTATGCAATATGCTTACAAAATCTTTTAATAATATTTGAATAAAGGGGGATGTCGATTTTCAAATGTTCATTGTATTAACTCAATTTTTTGATTTCAATGAACTCAAATTTTTAAGGCAACCAGGTAAATAGGAATAGTAAATATACATATTTTATTTTACAGTGTACACTCTAAAAAATGCCAGGTTAAAAATAACCCAAGCTGGGTTAAAAATGGACTAACCCAGCAATTGGGTGGTTTTAACCCGGCCGGTTGGGTTAAATGTTTGCTTAAAACAACCCAATCGCTGGGTTATTATTAACCCAGCATTTTTTAGACTGTACTGTAGGCATAAACATTATAACTTTTAACTAACTTGTCCATTAAGGTTATCTGCAAGAGAAACCATACAAGAATGGGGTGCTTTTGTAGATTTTGTGTTACATGCGTAGGCTCATTCCAGCTTGTGCCAGTAAGCGAGTTGTGTGATGTTACAAACACACTCACACACTTTATTTTATACTTTTGTTAAACCCCCACAAATGTAGGCTAACTGGCTTTTAAATAACAAAGCGTGCTTTTGCATTGTAATTTTTAGATATGTGTCATCAATGATGTGTCATGGATGCTTTAGAGTCATCAGACCTTGTGTAAAGATGCCAGATCCTTTCACACTGAAATACAAAAGAGGTTAGACGACAACTTTACCATCACCTACACAAAACAGCAATTTCACTATAAACTTTGCCTGTAAAGAGACAAGGTCATTTGCGTCTGGGCTTTTTATTAATGTGTTCTTAAATGATGCGCCTCTTTTGGTGAAAGATCAACATCATCATTGCGAACATTGAAATAGAACAATAACTTTTATTACAAATGACTTCAGTCTTGTGCGCATGAAGAGCTATTTTACAAACGACTTTCTCAAAGGCCAGTTTTATGAATACATTAACATCAAACCTAATGGCCAATATCCTGATGTTCCTCTGGTTATTGCTTCAGGAACATTCATATCTGTACATGCGCGCTCTAAAAAGTCAACAGTGCGAGGAAGAGGAAAGCGTCTTTCTAATGAACATGCTAGACGCAGGATTAGTGATTTGAACAAAGTGCTTTGGTACGCAACTCAACCCGCTCCACTCCTAAAAATAACGGTTATTGCATTGATGGTTTCATGAAGAACCTTTAACATCCGTGGAACCTTTCCATTGCACAAAAAGTTCATTCGATTTGTTAAATGTTCTTCACACTAAGAAAAACTATGGTTCTTTTAAGAGCCTGAAAGCTTCTTTGGGAAACCAAAAGTGGTTATTCTATGGCATATCTGCCTGCAACATATTTTGTTGATCCCGGAACAACATTCCTGTCCAAAAAGTCCGTCCTAACCCTATTCCTAACTCTAAACCTAACCCTACCCATACCTTACCCCTAACATCAGAGGGAAATTATAAGTGTATAACACTGATATAGAAGCACTTAACCCTGCTTGTAAGCCTAAACTTGACATAAACCATAAACTTGTCCCTCAAATGTAATTGGTTAATAGTACACTCTAAAAAATGCTGGGTTAAAAATAACCCAAGTTGAAAATGGACTAACCCAGAATTTCGATTGTTTTAACCCAGCAATTGGGTTGTTTTAACCCAGCGGTTGGGTTAAATGTTTGCTTAAAACAACCCAATTGCTGGGTTAGTCCATTTCAGAGTCAGCTTTATCAGAGTCAGCTTTATTGTCGATTCTTCACATGTTCCAGACATACAAAGCAATCGAAATTACGTTTCCCTCCATCCCACGGTGAAGACAAGACAAGACAAGACATATAATTTAAACTAGACTAGAGTTAAAAAAAACTAAAACTAGAGTGCAATATCAATATACAGACATTTAAATAAAAAATTAAGCCTGCAAGTGGCATGTAGTGCAAAGACTTTATTTAGATAAAATAATCTATTAAATAAACGCCGGTTCTGCGTCATATTCTCGCGCATGCGTCGTGCTGCTTCGTGAGTTTCACGGCAGAGGCCGACAAGGAAGACAAGAACTTGTGGAATAAAGTCGTTATTTTGATTTTTTTTTTCGCTCAAAAACTATTGCCGTCGCTTCGTATTGTAGAGCCACTGTAGTGAGATGGACTTTGTAACGACGTTTTTAGTGCCTTTTATGGGTCTTGAGAGTGTAAATGCACTGAATCCCTATGGAGGCCTTTCTCAGCATCAGCTTTCAACAAAAATATCTTCATTTGTGTTCCGAAGATGAACGAATGTCTTACGGGTGTCGAACGACAGGAGGGTGAGTAATTAATGACATCATTTTCATTTTTGGGTGAACTAACCCTTTAAAGGAACACAACTTTTTTTTTTTTGGAAAATAGTCTCATTTTCCAACTCCCCTAGAGTTAAACAGTTGAGTTTTATCATTTTCGAATCCATTCAGCCGATCTCCGGGTCTGGCGGTAGCACTTCAAGCATAGCTTAGCATAGATCATTGAATCTGATTAGACCGTTAGCATCTCGCTCAAAAATGACCAAAGAGTTTCGATATTTTTTCTATGTAAAACTTGACTCTCTGTAGTTACATTGTGTACTAAGTGTACTAAATGAAAAGTTGCGATTTTCTAGACCTAGGAACTATACTCCTGCGTAATAATCAAGGAACTTTGCTGCCTTACCATGGGTGCAGCGGCGCAATGATACTACGTAGCGCCTGAAAATTGGCTAACTTCCGTCAACATAACCAACGTGACAACCTGCTTGCACAGGGAGCGTGCTGGGGACTTTATAATAATAGGAAAAATATTGAAAGTCTTTGATCATCTTTGAGCGAGATGCTAACGGTCTTATCAGATTCAATGATCTATGCTAAGCTATGCTAAATGTTCTACCGCCAGATCCGGAGATCGGCTGAATGGATTCGGAAGAGTGTTCCTTTAAGCCTAAATATACCAGGGAAGAGTACTGAGCCATTGCTAAAAATCTAAATGCATTGTAAAACATAAAAACAAGTGTTGCGCAGTACATGGTACAACATTGCTTACTTTATTCCAGCATCCATCCACGAAACAGTTTTAACAGAAAGGGAAGGGTATACCGTGTTGCGCAGTTTAACTTTGCAATAACCAACTATAATTAAGGGTGCTAGATTATTAAACAAATTACTCATCATCTCTTTAAACGCAATTGATTAAAGCGAAATGCGATTAAGATTTGATTGGGTTAAAAAATATAAATCCTGAATCAGCCATTTGCAGGTAAATGAGGATAACGATTAGATTGCAGATGTGGTTGCTTTGATTAATGTGGGTTTGTCAATGCCCGTCTCTGCTGTCATCCAAACCATTATGTTCTGATTTAAGCAATGCTGCAAATTCCTCCTGATTCTCATTTACCATCACCTCAAAGCCCAGTGCCTGACCGACCCCTAAATCTGACCTTGTTAGTATGTCTGGCTCTAGAGACGTACGTGTGTGCGTGTTTGGCCAAAGAAAATAGTGTGCTGCAACATTTAAGCCCCTTTTAATTACTGCCCAACACCCCATAATGACAATTAGATGAGATTCAGTGGCAAAGACATATATCAAAGTCATTGAGGAATGGGGGAAAGAGAGATCTTTGTGCGTCATTCCTTGATTGAGAAGCCTGAATGTTTATTCAATCATATTGAGACTGTGATTGACAGACTGCAAACAAATGTTGGACACTTTTAAACGGATGACCACTATCAAGGGCAATGACATTAAGGAGCAATTAATGCAAAGTTTATATGCAAGAAAAAAAAAATGCTGTTAATTTAATCTCCAACACTGGCAGTTAATCAATAGTGACTTTATGCCCACGAACAATAACTATTAAACATGTACATTATGTCAAACACAACATATTATCAGGGTTATTATGAAAAAAGCAGTTGGTGTGTGTGGTCCAGGTAAGCCCTCTACTTTATGAGGGCAAAATGTCCCCATAGATGGAATTATCCGAAATCATTGTCCTTGTGGGGACATTTTTTTGGTCCACATGAGGAAAACAGCTTATAAATCAGACTAATTGATGTTTTTTTGAACATGTAAAAATGCAGAAAGTTTTCTGTGGTGGGTAGGTTTAGGGTTAGTGGATAGAATATACATTTTGTACAGTATAAAAATCATTATGTCTATAGAAAGTCCCCATAAAACCTGAAAAACCAACATTATCAGGGGGTCTCTTATCAGGATTATGAAAAAAGCATGCAATAATAAACAATAACTAAACATAAAATCATACTCTGTGTGTGTGTGTGTGTGTATGTGTGTGTGTGTGTGTGTGTGTGTGTGTGTGTGTGTGTGTGTGTGTGTGTGTGTGTGTGTGTGTGTGTGTGTGTGTGTGTGTGTGTGTGTGTGTGTGTGTGTGTGTGTAAATAGATATACCGTATAATCACAATTTGGTAATCTGTTTTGTGGTGGTGTTGAATCACAATTTGGTCATTTCCTGCTTCTGTCATTCCGATTCAAATTGAAAATTCTATTTTTTCCAATTCTTTCTACTCAAATTCACACTCATGAACTGCAAGGGAGCCATTTCTTCAATTCAGAATTTTGCTCAGTGCTAACATCATAATCTTGCGATGGCATTCTTAAACATGCACCAACTGCATTATGGATACATTTTCAGTGTCATCTTTTTTAAAGTCACATTATCCGCAAGCATTGTGTCACCAAAAAAAACGAGTTTCCTTTTGCTAATGTTGATCTATTTCGTTTCTTGCGTCTAATCCCTAAGAGGCAGCCTTGTGTGAAATAAGATAAATTGATTTTGCATTGATTTGAACTCATTCTTTTTAGTTCATTCTGGTCGTGTGTGGAGTGGGCGGATCTTTCCCTTCAGAAGAAGCAGGTGCCTAATAAATCAGGCCTAATGTTTAATGCATTCACAACCACGGTGATGGTAACGAGGTTAAACATATATTTTTCAAAAGCACTGACCTGTGCCTGCGCGCTTTTGTCATCACTTCCTCTGAAACATTTGATCTGTTGTTGTGGTGCAAAGAGAAAAGCAAATGGATTTGTTGAGAAAGAGATAAATCTTGGGTTCGTTTTGTAACCTATAATAATACTCATACCTGCTTGAATGCTTACCACCACCTCCATGCTCTGCATAGTGAACAATGATGTCCTCGACGTGCTTATTATAAGTCACATGGCCAAATTCCTTATACATTCTTGCTATTGGAATTTAATCAAAATAGCATTAATAATTTCATGGATTTTTTGTTTCACTGTTCCAACATCTGTCACTCCTATTGATGTATCAACAGCTCAAAGCTTAAAGTAAGTGGTCATCAATATTCAATGAGTTCTTAACCAAAGAAAAATGCTCAAATGTTGTGCTTTTGAGTAACTTTATCTCAGCTCAGATCTGATCATTTGAGATCATACTGAGATCTATCACTTTAGCAATTTATTGTCAGAAAGAAATCGATATAATAATTATCGAAAATGATTTTCCTTTTCTCATATATTTCTCTTGACACAAGATTTCTCTTCTACAGTTTCAGAAGAATGTTAGCAGTGTCTCAAACTATGCTTAGAGACAAAGTTGATACTAATATTAAACATATAAAAACCTGAGCACAATTCGTGACTGTTATCTTTTGAAACTCTAGTGGAGACACGTGAGATTATGGAGGCTGTTTATAAGACAAACATCTGAGAAGCAGATCTCAGAAAGAGATCTGTCAAAATTGCTTCATGTGGCTTTGGATGAAAGATAAATCACTTGTTCATATCAGTAAGCAAGAGTTGTTGTGTGCTTTTTGAGTGGTTAATATATTTTCCATTAAATAAAGTATAAAAGGGTTTCAGCACTTTACCCCATTGAAAGGTTGCAGTTACAGTACAAAGCATGAATGATCATACCCCTTTTTTGTTAATAATAATAATAAGAAAAACTATTTTTAAAAAGAAGAATCATATTTACAGCTATTTACTAACTTTGAATTTGAATTGGGAATTCACACGGAACCGTCGCAACTCTGGTGTCATTATGTTAAAGGTCCCGTTCTTCGTGTTTTTTTGAAGCTTTGATTGTGTTTACAGTGTGCAATATAACGTGTTCATGTTTCACGTGTAAAAAAAACAGTATTTTTCACACAATGTACTTATCTGTACACCGCTGTTTTCACTGTCCTAAAAACGGCTGATGAGTTCCTTGTTCCATGAAGTCCCTCCTTCAGAAATACGTAACGAGTTCTGATTGTGCCAGCGGTTCCTGTGTTGTGATTCGACAGCAGCTTAGCGCACGTAACTTGCACGGAAAGGGCACGCCTCTTAACCTTAATGATCTCTACAGCATCCCTGGGAAAGCCAAACAAATGTGATTTGACTCCGGGATGAAACGCAACAATTCCTTTTCTCCACGCGACCGTCCTCTTCTCCACGTGGGACAGCAACAAGACCACGCCCCCTTTTTTCGTGTATTCTTGTGGGCGGAGGTTAGTCTGTTCTACTGTTCTACTGACGTCATTAATGAAGGAAGTACCAGGATGTAGTCCAAGCCGGCCGTTCGCTGTAGGCTTTGAAAGGGAACTTCTGTTAAATAAAATATCTCGCTTGGCATTGAACTTTGAGCTTTATAATTTTACAGGTATTATTTATGCTCTAACAGCAACATTACACACTAACTAAAGTTTGAACAATGGGATCACGAAGAACGGGACCTTTAAGCCTATCCACCAACTCTATACACGATACAAATGGCCAGACCAAAGTTTGGCTTTTCAAGCTTGCAAGCCAACGGAGAGTTGCAGGACGACCCGGGCTGCAAATTACATTTGTTGCCGCTAGGGTGCGTCTAGATTTCTAGGCTACCACAGGACAGCAAATTACACAAAGTACGGTAACATGTATCTTTAACAAACTGTGAAAGTGAATAGCACAAAGCAGGCGCATGTGGGCAGTGACATAATGGTTAGAGAGTCAGACAGGTAACCCAAAGGTTGTGGGTTCAAGTCTCAATACCGACAGGAAATGAATGAGGTGAATTTGAGCAAGGCACCTAACTCCCAATCGCTCCCTGGGCTGCTGTGTGTGTGTGTGTGTGTGTGTGTGTGTGTGTGTGTGTGTGTGTGTGTGTGTGTGTGTGTGTGTGTGTGTGTGTGTGTGTGTGTGTGTGTGTGTGTGTGTGTGTGTGTGTGTGTGTGTGTGTGTGTGTGTGTGTGTGTGTGTGTGTGTGTGTGTGTGTGTGTGTGTGTGTGTGTGTGTGTGTGTGTGTGTGTGTGCGCGTGCGTGCGTGCATGAGTGTTCACTACTCACTACACCTAATGTGTGTGTGTAAAACGGTTGTAAAATGGCTGTGCGTATAAGCCTCACTCCCCTGGCCTCAAGAGATCTGACGCTAGAGGCCACTTCCTTGTTAGCGTGCCCACCTCCCACACCAGAGACCCCGCTTTGAATCCCGCTCAGAGTGGGTCGTTGGTTACATGTGTAACTAACTTGGATGGGTTAAAGGGATAGTTCACCCAAAAATGAAAATTATCCCATTATTTACTCACCCCCAAGTCATCCGAGGTGTATATGACACTCTTCTTTCAGACGAATACATTTATATTACAAAAGTCCAGGCTAATCCAAGCATTAGAATTTGATTCATAGTTGCTTTTGTTTTTGCTTTTTTGTTTTTGAAGTCCATAAAAAGTGCATCTGCCCATCATATAACTGTTCCACGCGGCTCCGGGGTGTTAATAAAGGCCTTCTGAAGCGAAACGACGCGTTTGTATAAGAAACATATTAATATTTAAAACTTTATCACGTAAACTTTCGACCTACTGACCGTCATCAAGCTCGTTAGCAAATAGTGATTCATTAATTTAATTTTTGCCTGTCAGATATTCGGTACAAAAAAATGGCAGTGTCGAGTTGAGAACCACTTGTGTAGAGCATTCTTCAAACGCTTTAATAAGTGAGGTGAATCTCTAACAGCCCCATGTCTTGGTCAAATCAGGAGTGAATGTTGATCTGAGAGCAGAATTCTGTTCCATCTAGGAGTATGATCTTGTTAAGGGATTTGGAATTTGTAGTCTGGTCCTGGATCAGTGCTGTTGGAGCACGCTGTGTGCAGATAGCTGATGGCAGACAGCTGGAATGCCATTAGTTGTGACCCTACTGCTGGCAGCTCATCAAACCATCCACCAGGGCACCAAAGTGGAGGGGTTGCCATGGCGACCGCTCCTCCGTTACATAACCTGCGACTGGAGGAAAATGGAGACCCAGAGCGAATGGAGGTTTCAGGCTTACAGTGTGGTTAGAGTTTGCCTCAGGGAGTTATTGCTGTGTGATGAGAGGTGGGATGGCTCCTGTGTGGAAAAGATATATGGAGCACCAAAGTCCAAATGCATTTCTGCCAGCATAAAGTTAGATTAGTAAAGAATACATTTTACTATCCATAAATAAAACACACACTTGAAAGACTAGGGATGGAAATGTAGGATTCCAATGCAATTTAAGGATCCCAGCTCATTAATGAATTCATTTCATGATTAATTTTATGCTTTTGAAGAAGAACCCAACTTTGCCCCTATCAAATAAGAGGTCTAAATACACACAAAAAAAAAAAATACTATAATTGCTGGGTTAAAACAACCCAATTGCTGGGTTGGTCCATTTTCAGCCCAACTCAATTTTGAGTTGGACCCCCTTTTGCCGTCAGATTTGCTTTAATTCTTCATGGCATAGATTCAGCATCACTTTTAAGTAATGCTCAATTTGTACTAAGGGGCCCAAAATGTTCCAAGAAAATATCCCTCACACCATTACACTACCAGCAGCCTGAACCGCTGATACAAGGCAGGATGGATCCATGCTTTCTTGTTGTTCACGCCAAATTCTGATCCAACCATCTGAATGGCGCAGCAGACATTGAGACTCATCAGACCAGGCAACATTTTTCAGTCTTCTATCATCCAATTTTGTTGAGCTTGTGTGAACTGTAGCCTCAGTTCCCTATTCTTAGCTGACAGGTGTGTCTTCTGCTGCTGTAGCCCATCTGCTTCAAGGTTCGACATGTTGAGCATTCAGAGATGCTCTTCTGCAGACTTCAGTTGTAACGATTGGTTGTTTGAGTTACTGTTGTCTTTCTATCAGCTCGAACCAGTCTGGCCATTCTCCTCCGACCTCTGGCATCAACAAAGCTTTTTCGCCCACAGAAATGCCCCTCATTTTCTCTTTTTCCGACCATTCTCTGTAAACTCTAGATGGTTGTGTGTGAAAACCCCAGATCAGCAGTTTCTGAAATACTCAGAACAGCCCGTCTGGCACCAACAACCATGCTATATTCAAAGTCACTTAAATCACCTTCATGGCAGATCTTTACCATGTCTATATGCCTAAATGCACAGAGCTGCTGCAATGCGATTGGCTTGTTAGATATTTGCATTAACAAGAAGTTGAACATGTGTACCTAATGAAGTAGCTGGTGAACATGTTTATATATCTACACTCTAAAAAATGGCTCTATATGGCACCAATGGTTCTTCGTCGTAATCATAGAGGAACCGCTTTTGGTGCTATATAGCACCATATCTTAACATGTTCTATATATTGTAGCGGTGCTATATAGCACCTTAGTCAAAGAACCGGTGAAGAACCAAAATTGGTGCTATATAGCACTTAAAAAGGTTCCCCTATGATTACGAGCCAAGAACCATTTTTGGTGCCATATAGAACCTTTTTTTAGAGTCTATCTATCTATCTATCTATCTATCTATCTATCTATCTATCTATCTATCTATCTATCTATCTATCTATCTATCTATCTATCTATCTATCTATCTATCTATCTATCTATCTATCTATCTATCTATCTATCTATCTATCTATCTATCTATCTATCTATCTATCTATCTATCTATCTATCTATCTATCTATCTATCTATCTATCTATCTATCTATCTATCTATCTACCGGTATCTATCTATCTACCGGTATCTATCTATCTATCTATCTATCTATCTATCTATCTATCTATCTATCTATCTATCTATCTATCTATCTATCTATCTATCTATCTATCTATCTATCTATCTATCTATCTATCTATCTATCTATCTATCTATCTATCTGTCTATCTGTCTGTCTGTCTGTCTGTCTGTCTGTCTGTCTATCTATCTATCTATCTATCTATCTATCTATCTATCTATCTATCTATCTATCTATCTATCTATCTATCTATCTATCTATCTATCTATCTATCTATCTATCTATCTATCTATCTATCTATCTATCTATCTATCTATCTATCTATCTATCTACCGGTATCTATCTGAGCCCATTACGTATTTTTGAGGGACTGGCTTCATACAACCCGGACACCATCAGACCGTTTTTACAAGGAGGGAGAGAGCAGTGTAGAATAAAGGTAAAATATATGAAAAATATGCAATTTTTTAAAAACAAAGCATGAACACATGTTACAGTGTACCCCACAAACACAATCAAGCCTTCGAAAGAAAATGTTTTACCACCCCCTTAAAATACATGCAACAATGGAGAGACTTTCTTCAAAAACATTTAAAAAACATTCAAATCCCAAACTTGTGAACCATAACACAGTTCTCCATTCAATTTGAGTTGTAAAATGTCTTTTTGAACATTTAATCCAAAAGAACCAGCTCATGAGGGTTATTTGTTTGCAAATTGAACTACGTGGATTATAGCATGTTCTCTCAAGGGGAAATGCTAGATTTAGTGCTCTTGGGTTATATATTTGCCATAAATCTCCTTACCATAAGTTAATGTTAGATGATGATGTAAATCTTAAAATAGGCAGACACTATTATATATATACAATACCAATCATCTACAATCATTAAAGGAAGAGCCTGGACATTATACTACACATCTCCTATAATATTCCACAGAAAAAAGAAAGTAAGCAGACAGTGGCAAAATGTTCATTTTTGGGTGAAGTATCTCTTTAAACTTGTCTTGTGAGCCATCCACAGCTTTTGCAGTGCACTTTGGCAAAGGCATTCTGTTCAAGCAACTGTTGCCATGAGATCTGCTTACGATCTGCACTCTCTTTATTCGCATTAGCAATACAAAAGCCTTTCAGAAAACTGTGACAGATGCACACTCATCAATTAAAACTCTGCCCGCTCAGCATTTGCTACATCCAGTCTAGATCCAGTCACTTGAGACACGTTCCTCCACCGCTTTTACCGGCCATTCTTCGGGATTAACCGAGACAGGCCCTGTTGGTCGCTTCTCCTCTTTTCCACATTCTGACCATGCTCCAGTTTTCCCGGAGATTATTCAAGTCACACGCAACCTGTCCATTTCCAGGGCATCTGTCACGGAGTAAGATGCAGCCATGGTCATCGGGAGATTGATGGGTGGTCTGGGACCTCAGGGGCCTGAATTAATTTTTAATGGCTGCCACATTGCATCCACCTTCCTTTGCACACACCCACCAGCACTTAAAAGCAAAAACGATGGCTCAGCCCTTTTTTCTTCAGAGCAACAGAGGCCAGGATGCTGCAGGTGCTTAGCACGTGTTGATGAGTGGGTGTTTGCTTATTTACAAGGGCACTTTTGTCTTTGTGGGGGGTAGTTAGGACTGCATAGGAGGAAGCTTTCTTTTTCTTTGTTTGAACACTCTATGTTGTATAGACCCCCATTCCACCCCCTCCAATATGGCTGCACAGTCCAGGATATATTGATTCGATTTGCATTCGACTGGAAAAAAAAAGTGATATTTAGATGATTACAATAACCAACGCTCCTACAAATAGATGCCAAGGTTTCCTCATTAAAAAGAAAAAATTGAACTCTTCTGAAAGCTTCTTATGCTGCTTGATGGACATCATACATTTTTTATGACTTTGCTGTAGCAACAATAACCGATAAATACAGTATTTTAGTCGAAACTACCTAGCAACACTCTACTAATACCCTAAATGCATGTTTAAAACCAGCATAGCGCTTAAGCAAACCACTAAACAACAACCACCAAAAATGCCCTAGCAACCCCTTAGCAAATGAATGGCATGCTAAAAATCACTCAGAACAACTACTTGTGCTAACAATCAGACAAAATACCCTGCAATACAAAACACTCAAAACAAAACACAGACCACCCTGGAAACACCCTAGCAACAACCTGGAAATCCTAGCAACCATTCAAAACAAAACATCGTTTAGTGAAGCTGCATAGTAACACGCTGAAAATACTCTTGATGCTTAAACAACCTCATAGCAACAACACAGAACACCCTAGAATCTGCATTGCAACATGCTAAAACATTTAGAATTCTTAAACTACTGCCTAGCAACGCCCAAGCAACCACAGAACACCTTAGAAGCTGCTCTCCAACAGACAAAAAACATTCAGAATTCTTAAACAACCCCTTAGCAACGCCCAAACAACCACATATAACACTCTAGAAGCTGCACTGCAACACTAGCCTGGTCCTACCAGACTCTCGTACATTTCATTTGTAGGCGGGAACTCTGTAGACGTTTAAAACTATTGGATCTGCCCAGAGACACTGGATCTGATTTGTGACGTATATGTAATCTCAAACTAGAGCATGACATCAACGTCATTGTTCTCAGCCACTCTCTCTGTTCGCTGATTGGACCGGTAAAAATTCGACCGGAGAAAACCAGAGAATATATCGCAACCCCAGAGAAAGGTACTGAAGGAAAATGAAAATTGAGCGGAAGTAAGTAAGAGGGCGGAGCCAGGCTACTGCAACACACTAAAAACATTAAGAATTCTTGAACAGCCTCTTAGCAACGCCCAAGCAACCACACATTGCAACATGAATGAATGAATGAGGCATTTATATAGCACATTTCTTATGTATTATTGTACACCCAAAGTGCTTTACAATCATGTCAGGTGGTCTCTCCTCAACCCCCACCAGTGTACAGCATCCACTTGGATGATGCAGCTGCAGTATAACGGTGCCAGGGTGCTCACCACACACCAGCTATAGGTGGAGAGGAGAGAGAGTGATAGAGCCATTTCGGTTGATGGGGATTATTAGGAGGCCATGATTGCTAAGGGCCAATGGAGGGAATTTGGCCAGGATTAGTAGAGGTTACACCCCAACTCTTTACGAGAAGTGCCATGGGATTTCAAATAACCACAGAGAGTCAAGACCTTGTTTAAACGTCTCATCCGAAAGATGATGCTTGTTAGAGTGTCCCCGTCACTATTCTGGGGCATAAGGACCCACACAGACCACAGGGTGAGCACCAGAAGCAACTTCGTTTTCTCAGAATGTCTCCCATCCAGGCAAAAACATGCTGCAAACATTTAGAATTCTTAAACAACTGCCTAGCAACACCCTAGCAACCACACAGAACACACTAGAAGCTGCATTACAACATGCTAAAAACATTCAGAATTCTTGCGGCATGAAATGGAAGTTGTGAACATCTTTTCTTCCCTATTGTGTCATATATGAGTGAAATGGCTTCTTTAACCCTTAAATGCATGCCTTGGGTCTTTAGCGACCCGAGACGTCATTCACGACCCTCCTCGTTCATTTTTTAAAGTTAGACATCAACCTTCTTAGTATTCCTCAATCAATCCATTTTAAACAATAGAAAAAAATAATACAATTATAATTGAATGCCTGTTTTTCCACTAGTTTTTTGTCAAAATTGTATAGGGTCGCTAACAACCCGAGGTGTGTAAGATTGTACGTATTTTTTTCCTGCACAATAATAAATGAATCTATAATGACGAAATAACTGCAATTCACCTTTATTCCACAAGGTGGCAATGTCTGATACACAATGATGAAGTGACGTTTCACTTATAGTGACCTCAGAAGAAAATGAAACAATAATAATTATAAACTGCAAAACTTGAAATGGCTCAGCGATTTACTGCTGAGCAAGTACTGAACACATTCAAATATTAGTGTCACTGTCACTTGAGGATGGATCTGGTCAAAAAGCTGTCAGTGATCAAAATATTTATTTTGAAGACGTTGAAAATGAGTTTTGAGAATATGCGTGAGATGGCGAATATGAGGCAGATGCTGAATGTGCTGGGAAATGACCTCTGACGAGGACAGTGATGATGGTATAAACATCTGCTCAAACTGAACCATTCCAAGCTCCAAAAGGTAACGATTCCAAGCTCCAAAAGGTAACGAAACGTCATACCTCTCTTCATCTCCCTGCACTGGCTACCACTCGCTGCTCGCATCAAGTTTAAGGCGCTGACGCTTGCATACAGAGCCACCACGCGCTCAGCTCCGACTTACTTTGACCCCATTCTACAAATCCACACCCCAACCAGAAGCCTTCGCTCAGCAAAGGAACGACGGCTTGTGGTACCATCACAGAGGGGGAAAAAATCCCTTTCCAGAACATTCTCATTCAACGTTCCCAGCTGGTGGAACGATCTTCCCAACTCCATCCGAAACGCAGAATCATTGACATCATTCAAAAGCCAACTTAAAACTCAGCTCTTCCGTGAGCACTTAACCTCATAAAAAAAAAAAAAAAAATTCCTCTTTCTTCTTTCTCTTTCTTCTTCCCTACTCTAGCTTGTGCTACACTGAGCAATGTACACGGTCTCAGGATTTCAGGCTCTTATTGCGCTTCTCGACTCTTCATGACCTATCGCTTCATGTTCTCCCAAGTTGTAAGTCGCTGTGGATAAAAGCGTCTGCTAAATGCATAAATGTAATGTAATGTAAAATGAAATATGTTTTATTTTATTCTTCTGTAATTGTTGCTCTAATATCAGGAGTTTTATATATTATCGCGCATGTATAGATCTATCCATGTTAGATATAGATCCGGGTTGCTAAAGACCCGCATATGTAAGAATGCTTGGCGAAACAGTCATGCATTTAACAAGAAAAACATTTTTTTTAATTTATTTGATTACAAGGACACATGGATAAAATTATTTATAAAAAAAAAAAAACCTTTTTACATGGTGACTTTAAGAAACCACCTAGCAACTCCCCAGTAACCACACAGAATGCCCTACTATATACATTCAGTAGCCCTATACAATTAAAACCACTCACATCTTAGCAACCATTTAGTCAACCAACTCAACATTCCCAGAAAGTGTAAAAATCCATAATTGTTCATTTATTTTTACTTCAACAACAATAACAACGGCTAAACATGGTACATTTTAGTAAGAATCCTGTTTGTCATTTCCTTTATATTGTTTTCACCTTCAAAATGCAACCAAAGTGAAACATTTTCCATGAACTGACAGATATAATAAAGAGAAAGAAAACATATGAGACCTCTATAGGTCTGTGGAGGGAAATTAAGGAGTATAGCAGTATTTTCTTTTCTCCCTCACCCTCTCTTTAAAAGTAAGAGTCCGGTAGAGCAGGTTGGTGGAAATAAAATGTGTGGAAAAATATTTGAAATTGGACAGAGAGACTATTAAGGCTCTGCTGACAAGCTTCTTTTACGACACTGCTATCAAACCATCTGCTATTTTCCAGTCAATTAAACCATTATAGGATTTGAGATCAATTAATCTCGTCAAGTAATAGCTTTATATCCTTGTTTGCTTGCTTATAGCCCAATATTTTTGTGCACTATGTCACAACAAGGCAAAAAAAGTTAATGGTCTGTTGCTCCTCTTTTCATTATTTGCTTTGCATTTGGCTCCCGTCATGATTTGTGGGAGATTTTTCCCCGACACATCACACTTAAAAGCAAGCAACAACAAAGCCAAACTGACTCTCTCTAAATAGAGTTTATGATCTCCATCAAACACATTCACACAGGACGCCCAGATAGCAATTCAACATTCAGTATATAAAATGTCAACACTTGCATATAAACTCTGAGAGTGACAGCAACGAATTTATTGGCCACATAAGAAAACATGACAGAATAACAATATGAGCATTATGATTATGCATCATTTTATAGGTACTAAATATACAAATCCCTCTAGAAAACCGGACCAGCAAACAAGCTGGTTTAATTAATGTTCGGAAATTTTATTTATTTCAAATAAATGTTACCATTATACCGTAGATAGATAGACAGACAGATAATCGAATGTATTTATAACAGTAATATACCATAACTGAGAGTATTTCTCCTCCTATTAGTGGATTTCTTCCTGACATTGGCCATTGATCTGAAGATGATCTGCATTCAATAGGTCAGACAGGTGGATCTTTGTCTACACTGACAGTCCTTCATGATGCATTACTCCTTAAGCACACATAATACTGAGGGTCTACAGATTTCCAATGGCAATTTTACTCTACAGGTGAAGAAAGAATCTATATGCTCTACCTCTGCAAACATTGTTTTTTTGTTTTTTTTTACTGCTTTTTATTTTTAAATATTAATCTCACAAAGCCAGAAAAAAGGTGACCCCTATACAGAAATTTCATCAATTCTCACCTTCATGCCGTTCAAAACCCACAAGGCTTTCTTTCTGGAACACAAAAGGAGAATTTTGTCGTTGTCGTATTTCTCATTCTTTTAATGCATTTACATTAAACATAAAAAAGGTCAGTCAGCATGAACCATGCACTATACCCACATCAATATTCACTGAACTTTAAAGGGGTCGTGAACTGCATTGTTTTATAATGTTTCCTGGGGTGCACTTATAATGCTAGTGTGATTTTTACAAAAACAATCGTCATCATTTAGAAATAAAAGGCATTTTTCCTACCGTGATTTCAAGGGGCGTGTCTGCTGTGAGACTTCAGTGTAAACGCCCACTCCTGTGATTGGCTAGAATCTTTGCATTTGAAATAGCATTACATATTTAAATCTCTCGAAAACTTTTAGCACGTTTTTACTATTACAGCTCTCAAGGTTAACTAATTGTGAAAAGTGTTGATTATGGCTGTAGTAAAGCTTGTTCGTACGGGAAGAAGGAGGCGGGAACCGGCGAACACTCAAACAACTTTTAATCAAAATAAAATGGCGGCGGCAGCCCCTCACGGTCGACTGCCGCCTACATACAAACAAACACAAAATGAAAATAAAAAGCTGCAGCCCCTCACGGACGACTGCAGCGTACACATAACAAAACGTAAATAAAACACAACACAAAATCCAGGCCTGGTCCTCTCTCGTCCCTCACTGTCGTCGCTCCTCCTTTATACTCCCTCACTCCTCCGCGAGAGCCGAGATCGCTGCGGCGCGCAGCTGGCGCTCATCCACCCTGATGAGCGCCGCCTCGTCCCGCCCTCACGGTCCCTCGGCCTCGCTGCTCGCCACATACCCCCAACGCCCTTCGCAGGCCGGGGGGCACTCCCGAGCCTGCGCTCTACTCCCCCCCCGGGGGGGTAAGAACAGCAAGGTGGTAAGAACCTGGGGGTAAGAACAGCAAGGTGAGAGAACGGAGCGGGGAGCATGAGGAGTGACAGAGACGAGAGAGTGGAGAGAGGAGAAAAGAAAAAGAGAAAAAAAAAAAATTCTGGTCCGGTTCCCAGACACACTGCCGCTCGGTCTTCAGCCAGCCGAGAGGCTCTTCCTCGCAGTGCCATGCGGTGGTACTGGACGCTCGGTGGACGGCTCGATCCTCCTCCGCCCCCTGGCGGCCGGCGGTGGCTCCTCCTTCTGAGGGCAGCCGGAAGTGAGTCCCCGTCCCGCGCTGCCTGCTCCTCCCCATCATGGCGGACGGCAGCAGGCTCCGGCTCCGGGCAAGCGCTGGGGACTCCTTCGCCCCCTCGCGGACGGCAGCCACCCCACCTCGACCCAGGGGCACGGCAGCGAGCTCTCCGCCCCACCGACCTTCATCCGCTCCAGCACCACCGCTTCGGGCAGCCGCTCGCGGACTTCTCTCCTCCGCGCTGCCTGAACTCCGCGGCACCGCGATCCCCCTTAGCTGCGAGGGCTCTTCGACAGCATGTCCCTCCTTCCTCCCGGGCTTCGGCACCACTGTAGTAAAGCTTGTTCGTACGGGAAGAAGGAGGCGGGAACCGGCGAACACTCAAACAACTTTTAATCTAAATAAAATGGCGGCGGCAGCCCCTCACGGTCGACTGCCGCCTACATACAAACAAACACAAAATGAAAATAAAAAGCTGCAGCCCCTCACGGATGACTGCAGCGTACACATAACAAAACGTAAATAAAACACAACACAAAATCCAGGCCTGGTCCTCTCTCGTCCCTCACTGTCGTCGCTCCTCCTTTATACTCCCTCACTCCTCCGCGAGAGCCGAGATCGCTGCGGCGCGCAGCTGGCACTCATCCTCCCTGATGAGCGCCGCCTCGTCCCGCCCTCACAGTCCCTCGGCCTCGCTGCTCGCCACAATGGCATTATATTTAGATTGTGGCATGAAAGGTTGGCGTGATGAGCATTGTAGCTGCTAACAAATGCTTTCATCGTAACTAACAGTGCAAACACAGTGATTTTTGATTATAACAGGAGTTTTGGAGAGAGTCCAGAACTCAGTCACTGTTAAGCTTGCTCTGTTTGATTGACAGTTTCAGTGATTGTAAAGAGAGCTTTCTTTGATCGCTTTCTATATATAATTTAAAGGGGCACTTCAGCGCTGGGAAGATGAATGTGTATTTAAACTGTGTCATTTATGTAGTAGAAATGTGAAATTATTTTTGAATTTGGTGCCTTCTAGATAGAGATGGATGATACCACTTATTTTGTTTTTCGATACGATACCGATACTTTCAAGGCAAGTATCACCGATATCGATACTTCTAAACTGAACTTTTTAATTATTAAATTAATTAAATTATTAAAATTACTAAGAGTAAAATGGGTAAAGATACCCACTTAACATTATATTTTAAAGGTATTTTAACATTCAATAAAGCTTAATTACAACTTATTAGATCATATTTTTGTTTACACATGGTTAAAATATGTTTACTTGTGGTAACCACGGAAATCTACAAATACTAGTTGAACTACGGTCACTGTAATAAAAAATAAACCATGGTTCATTCTCATAAGGAACTGCCAGTGATAGGACATTGCACCCATAAAATGCAACCTTTTTATTCTGAAATGATATACATTAACTTTAGTTACAGAATAGAACATGATCAATATCAACTTTTAAAATTAAATTTAAAGAGTGTAATTGCACTATGTAAGCTACAATTTATATTTGTTTATTGTGAAATAACATATGTTTTTTTGTCTTCTGATGAGCATTGTTCTGGGCTGCGTTTCCAAAAGCATCAATGTATTCAAACAGAATGGTGTTTCCCAAAACTATCATAAGAGACCAGTGTCAGCAGTCAGCGAACGCTCTCTCTGTGATTGACTGGTTCTGTCTTGAAGCATTTGCATTGGTTCAGATCATGGTTCAGATGAGCAGGAAAATAGTCCTATACTACACAACTATTGGGTAACATAGGTTATTCGTATTGTATGCAATAAATAATCTTTTTAAATAAACAAAATAACTGGTAAAAAAAACCACCTTAGTATCGTTATTTTTATTTGAGTAGTGATACTTTTCGATGCTCACATCACTATCGATATATCAATACTTCATATCAATAAGCCCATCCCTACTTCTAGACTGAGAAAAGACAGAACATTTATTTTTGTCTCATGTGGATGAAAGACAACAACTCCCAGAATGCACTTGCTTCGCTGCCCTACGAGGCCACTCGCAAAGCCACAGATATTGGTTATCACTTGCCCACCGCGGCACCGCCCCCACCATCGTTTTGATATTCATAGTAATAAAATAATTTTGTTCAGTTAGAGAATAGACACTACAATTAAAAACTGAACATGTCTTTTCAATAAAGTGTGAGTGAGCCGAACGAAAGTCACGTCACAGACGCAGCAGGAGTCAGATTTCATTCCTCACGAGAGAAGAGCTGAGCAGAGCTGAGGTAAGCACGGCTGTCATTCTCAGCGCGTGTCCAGTCTGGGACGTTATCTGATCGCATATGGAAGCTAAACTTTCATAGGAATTCATTGAAAAGTTGAAACACTCACTTTTCTCTGCACCGCTCCGTTATTAATGCCCGAGGCCGAGCGGCCGTGCGCATTTACATTCTGTGAGTGAGATCCCTCCCCTGTGGGCGGGTTGATAACATGCAGAACTAGCTCCTATAGTCTCTAGCCTCTGGCCAAATGATGCAAAATGGCAATATTTGCGTCATCTGAGGAGTTTTTTCCAGAAATAAAATCCATAATTCTCTCATCTCAGGGGGACATGAGGGGGAGAAAGTACCATAATTCGAATATACTACTGGGTTTCTACTGATACAAAGCCTAATGCTAAATCACTGAAGTTACCCTTTAATCACAGTTTAAATAACTATTTTCATCCTACTAAGAGAAACAATGTGAAGTTGACTTTTTAGTCACTGGTTTGATTTACTGACACAGACAAAGAACATCTGACTGTACATGAATCATTACATATCAGAAATCACTGGTCACAGATCAGGCATTAGAATTAACACATTTACTTACATGTTGTCACATTACTGGCAAGTAAAAGTCTGTTTGCAAAGCCTGAGCTGAAATTGTGACTGATTTACCAAAGAATCCACAGTGAAATGTCCTGAATACAAATAAATAAGGCTCACCTGAGACATTCACATTCCTAGCATTGGGATCCTTTGGAAGGTGATGTTTTTTTTTAGTCCATCCTGTCGATCTTCTCTCCTCGTCATCTCACTAACACGCCAGTGGGCAGGGCCAAATTTGCAATGATGAAGTAAGTGTTGATCTTCTCCTGCAGAGGCAGTCGTTCACCTATAGGCACTTTCCACAATGAGTCATTATCTGGGCTTGGTTACAAAAAAAGCTGATTTTGGACTAAGAAGGAAGTTTTCATTTCTGAAACTTACAGGATATTCTTATAGCATGATGACCTCTTATATGTCAAAAGCTCAAGGAAAATTTGATTTCTCAGTTTATGACCCCTTTAAATCACTGTGACAGGAGTCAGTGAGAGATTCGGATGAGCCTATAATTTGTGAATGAATCATTCAGGCTGGTTTTATGATCTGCGTCTTTTGATTCATTGAAAAGATCCAACAGAGATTGAATTATAAATTGTACATCCCTATTTCTCTCATGAACTCCCATGAACATGCTAAGGAGGCTAGAACTGTGATTGCCATAATTATTTACCATGGCTGACTGTGAAGAATGATGTGGCAAAATGCAAGGCAAAATGAATCATACAATGTCATGTAATTTAGTTAAATCCCAATACTTCACTCATTCATATCTGCCCCTGCCCCTATCCTCGTCCAGGAGTCTAATGCAGTTATTGCTCACATCATCTATGTCCAGTGTCAACAACATCGCTGTCTCTCTCTCTTTCCACTGCTTCAGAGATCCCTTCCCTGACCCTGCCTGTAATTGAATTAAAACTACATTAAATAGAATGAATAGGCTGGGATTTAATTAGCCGCTGACGAAGGCCACAGGGTTCCTGAGACACGTGTTCTCTGTTTAACTCCTGCGCTGCATGCTTCAGAGGAGCTGCATGGATGGACCGCAAGGACTGGGATCTGTTCTAGTTTAATCAATGCTTTATGTAATCAAGGCCAAATGTGAATTTTGCAATTGCATGTGAATACTGCATTGAAAACCATTCACTTACTATTCATCTTGTTAAGTTGAGCTGCTGATAAATTTAAATTTTTTATTGAATTTAAAACATTTTAAATAATTTTAAGTTTCCATTTAAAGTAAACATGAAATCAAAAGTGACCCAAAATAGTCTCAATACATGTTCCTGGTCTTACACTACCATTCAAAAATTAAGATTTTTAAATGTTTCTGAAAGAAAAGACTCCTATGCTCACTAAGGCTGCATTTATTTTATCAAGTAACTTTGCAACTCTCATTAGAATATGTGTAGACTGTTATGTTAGGGTTCGGGTTAGTAGAATAAGTTGACACATGGGCGTCAGAAGCAAAAAAAATGTGGGTGGGTCCTCAGAAATTTTTTAATGGAGTAGATGCCAATTACATTAAGTACAAATATACCGCTTTGCTTGCTAAACGTATAGTTCGGAAAGACAAAATTACGGAAATCGCCAAATTATTGAGAGCGTCAGTAGTGCCCTACACTACAGGGACACACAGCATCTAGTTTTGACACAAATCGACCCGCGGTTCGAGTCCGCCTTTCGCCGAACTCAATCTTCTCCCTTTTCCCATCACATACATCTTTTTACATGATCGTAAAAAGTGGGTGGGTCTTGTCCCACACACATACAATGGTTCCGACGCCCATGAGTTGACATATACTTGCAAAGTTACAATACAATCCCTGACTCCATTCTGGAACAATTTGTGCTACATACACTAGGATTTTCATTTTAGTGAGGGTATTTTAGGGTCCAAATTGCAATATTAATTAGTAGCTTACTAACATACATATCCATAGGATGGCTGTTTATTAATACTTATAAAGCAATACTTATAAAGCTCCCCCGAGAAAATGTTTATTTCTCTGATCTACATATGTGCATTTTAAGATGTTCTGAAGGCCAAAAAGTTAGATAACAATAGCTTGAAAACCATGTCAATGGGCAGTAGATTATTTGTCTTTCTTATCTCCACATCTCTCTTTTTCTCTGTTTTTTATCTTGCCCAGTCTCTCTCCTAACGCTGAGCTTTAACTGATATCGTTTTTCCATTTTCGTCAGTGAAGAAAGTAAACATATGGTTTACATATTAACATACTGATATTTATATGTTTTATGAATACTTTTCTTAGACACGGTAATTTACTGTTTATTTAAGTTTTAAGTTTATCAAATTAATTCACAATATAAACACATTCATTACTAATCTTATGCCCAATACAGGCGGAAATAGCTGAGCTTTTATTAATGGAATACAAATGGAATAATATTAATTTACAATATGTACACATTCATTATTAATCTTATGCCTAATCTGAAGAAAACGGCTTTGTTAATATTTCTTGTTTGTTAATTACATTATGAATCACATTGGCCTATTTTCAATTCAAAATGGCGAAATTAGACCAAAGTTTATTCAGTTGCCTGAATATTTTTTTCTTCCATTTCTCTCACTTGACTAAAATTTAGCACTTATTTGATTGGTTTTCTCAAATATTTTGACATTGACGAGAAGTGACAGACCAATGAGGCTCAGATGAACGCAAACACCTCTGCTTCTGATGTGTGCTCTCCTCAGCGCCGCTTCGGATTGAAGAACACGCAGACTAAAAGACGGTACGAAGCCGAAACCTCCCGCCAGTTTCATATGTTTTAATCACATATTTTTTTAGGGAGGCTGGGGCAGAAGTTTAGGGTCTAGAAGGGTTTGTAAAAAGGGTCTAGAACCGCCCCTGGCTATATATATGAATGATCATAGAAGAAGAAGAAGAAGAGTGATATAATTTTTTTAAATGATCAGATTTACATTGAAGGAGCTGAGCTATATCTATAGACCATTACAGAGTCTTTAAAGGTCCGTTCTTCGTGTTTTTTTGAAGCTTTGATTGTGTTTACAGTGTGCAATATAACATGTGTTCATGTTCTACTGTTCTACTGACGTCATTAATGAAGGAAGTACCAGGATGTAGTCCAAGCCGGCCGTTCGCTGTAGGCTTTGAAAGGGAACTTCTGTTAAATAAAATATCTCGCTTGGCATTGAACTTTGAGCTTTATAATTTTACAGGTATTATTTATGCTCTAACAGCAACATTACACACTAACTAAAGTTTGAACAGTGGGATCACGAAGAACGGGACCTTTAAGGGCCAATAAGCATCCCATCCACCTATAAAACCACCATAGCAACCACCTCAACCTCATAGCAAAATACTAAAAAGAAGAAAAAAGAAGACGGCGATGATGAACAACAATAAATTTCACAAAATCCCCCTTCCTCTTAGGGCCGTCATAAATAAAATGGTAATGCTTTACAATAAGATCCCATTAGTTAATAATCCAAATAGGCAAACAGAAAAGGCCCACACACAAGATGAAAAAGACAGCAAAAAAACAAATGTGAGATAAAAAAAAAAACAGGAGGATTATTCAATGATAATCAGTGTTTTTAATTTTATTGTATTTTTAATTTTTTTTTCAGCTTAACACATTTACTTACTAAGGAAGGAAACAATGATATGGTGAGTCAGTTTTAAACCCACAGCATTGAGGGCTTTCATTTTAAAGGAACACTCAATGTTCCTCAGTTGGCTCATTTTCCAACTCCCCTAGAGTTAAACAGTTGAGTTTTACCATTTTCGAATCCATTCAGCCGATCTCCGAGTCTAGCGGTAGCCCTTTTAGTATAGCGTAATCATCAAGGAACTTGCTGCCGTGCCATGAGTGCAGCGCCGCAATGATATTACTACTCAGCACCTGAAAATAGTCCCCAGCACGCTCCCTGTGCAAGCAGGTTGTCACGTTGATTCTGTTGACAGAAGTTAGCCTATTTTCAGGCGCTGCATAGTATCATTGCACCTGCTACACCCATGGTACGGCAGCAAAGTTCCTTGATTATTACCCAGGAATGAGAGTATAGTTCCTAGCCATATAGGCCTAGAAAATCTCAACTTTTCATTTTCCGTTGGTCTTAGTACACAATGTAACTTCAGAAGAGTCCAGTTTTAAATAGGAAAAATATTGAAAGTCTTTGGTCATTTTTGAGCGAGATGCTAACGGTCTAATCAGATTCAATGATCTATGCTAAGCTATGCTAAAAGTGCTACCGCCAGAGATCCGGAGATCAGCTGAATGGATTCGAAAACGGTAAAACTCAACTGTTTAACTCTAGGGGAGTCGGAAAATTAAAAGTTCATTTTAAATGTTATCATTGTAAAAATGTCACTACTATTAATGACATTTCTTTGCTTTTGATTCTGATGTGTGGGGGTGCCTACTAGGGGTGGCACGGTACATGGAAAAAAACCGAACCGTTCGGTTCGCTTGTCTCGGTTCGGAGTGTGTGCGTTGCACGGTTCGCGCATGCGCAATGTATCCTCGTGCCCGTATGTTACCTCAGACAGCGGGTGTCCTTTTCGCGCGAAATAAGAGGTGTGTGTGGACATACAGTAAAGTAAAAGTGGAGTGCTGCAGGTCACGTCACATGTAGAAATGAAAGTGGGAGAGATAAGGAAGGCTGCCAGCATCGTATAGCAGGGCAGATGCAGTGCGGAGAGCGGGAGCCCGTTGCGCATAAACACACTGGCAGTGTTTGTCTCGCGAGTCGCACAGCTGAACCGCGGCTCGTCGATTGCAAATACAGGCAAATATAGTCCATTCTGTCACATTTTCCGGTGTTCTCCTCTGTCTGTCTCGTGCTTTGATTTATGATGGGCAACATACCGGTATATCTGCTGCAAATGCGACCGTGTTCCCCTCTGTCTCATACACACATGCATATGTTGTATTTAAGTAGTTCACATGATAAATGTAACATTTAAAAGTTAAGATATGCTTCTAGTTCTAATAATTTAAACATGCCTTTGAAGTTTGGGCAAAAACCTCTGGCAGTGTTGTGTTTTTGTGTATTTTATTTTATTTTATTTTTTCACAGCGCTGGATGTCATATGGTGATTGTGAAACACACGGAACACTTCATGGTGAAATGTGTTAATCAGGTCAGCTGAATTAAAGCCACAGTGCATTGTTCTGATCAAAATTGATATGATTAACATGAAAAATGTTATGCCAATGTGTCGAACTCGGTAGACAGCCAGTTAGGAAACAACTTGATATAACAATTTTTAATACTGTATCCTAAATTGTGGATGATTAAGCCATATATACCATATGCTGAAGTAAATTTCTGGAGTGTTAACGATTAAAAAAAACAACAACAAGAACCGTACAGAACCGAAAACCGTGACCCTAAAACCGTGATACGAACCGAACCGTGGGTTTTGTGAACCGTGCCACCCCTAGTGCCTACAGTACGACAAACACAGTTAGGAAGCAGTAGCACTGGTCTAATTTATATCAGCAAATGTCCAATCTTATATCACATAAAATAAAATAAGCAGAAGGGTTCATAAAAGAGAACAGACGGGTTTGTAAAAACAAACCGCCATTAGTTGATTAAATAACCTTGTATAACTGAGAGAGTTTTAAAAATGAAGGTTCCTTTAAGCACAAGCATTGCAATGAAAAGCAGATGACTTTGGAAAGAATGCATGTAGATCAATTCTGGCATCAGATGATCTATTCAATGAATAGAACCGTGATATCTGAAGAGCATGCCTAAATATTTCAACAGTCGCCTTAAAGTCTATCAGACGTGCTTGGAAAAGTGTTATAAAAGGGGAAAGAATATAGTTGATTCCACTTTAATCAGCTCTCATTTTCAGTTTTGGCCTTGGCTGTTCTATGTCGTAAGCTAACAACAGATATTTAAATTCACAACAAGACAATGAGCAGCTGAAAGAGGCTGTAGGGGAATGATGGCCCCAGAGTCACTTTAACCTGATGACCTAATGTTCACTCACAAAACACAGCACCTCAGTATTCAACACACTTTTCCAAAGTGAAAGGAAGCAGTGTTTAAGTACCCTATTCTTTATACTAACTGCGCCACATTTAAATTTTAGTAGGAGTCTGCATTTTAAAAGAGTCAAAAGTACCTGAACTCTGTAACTCTGTGTTGTATTGTGTTAGATAGTTTATAGTAGGGTAGGCTGTGCCAAGCTCGGACACTTAAACTTTATTAATTATTAACTTGATTATTGACAGCTGATGGCTAGAAAACGAACAGTGTAGAAATAAAGAGCTAAAGTAAGCCATTACCATTATAGGGAAATATAAATTAAATCGAGGGTGTTTAGCATTCAAAATGCTGTGATGATGTCATTGTGATATTTGCATATTGAATTGTGATAGGTCTTTTTTCTATATAACCATGCAGTATAGGCATGACACTACTGATTATAAGTCTGTACACACTTACACACACATTTTATTGGGACTTTACATAGACATAATGTTGATTTTTATACTGTACAAACCCCTAAACCTACCCATACAGAAAAGTTTATGCATTTTTACATTTTCAAAAAACATCACTTAGTGTGATTTATAAACTGTTCCTCATGGGGACCAAAAAAATTCCCCACAAGGACAAGGATTTCGGATATTGCCATCTTTCTGGGGACATTTTGTCCTCATAACATAGGGTTTACCACACACACACACACTCTTCACCTGGGGCCTATACCATGAAGCCGGTTTAGCTGGCTAACCAGATATGTTTAAGCTTAGTTTGTGCCAATCCTGGGTTTTTGGTACCATTAAAGAGGTTTGGCTTTTAGCAGTGTTCATCTCCATGCTCCATGCTTCAGCTCCAGGGGCCCGTTCTTCGTACCTCACTAACTTAGCTGGATAAGTTAGCTGGATTTGATTGTTGACGATTTGGCATGATCTTGGATTGTTTGGTTCTTCGACGCTCATCCTGGACTTGCTGTCATAGCAACAGGTCCGTCAGCTCAAACCTGCTCGAGCGGCTTATTTCAAGAAAACAGGATTAGATCGCATCTTGAGGTGATACTTAAAATCTGTCCCAGCCACTTCTACTTTATTACAAGAGTTCATTACTAAACCAGGGGCAATAATAATCATTTTAAATAATAATAATATACAAATTTTAAATTGTATATGTATATGAGAATGTATATAATATTATAATGTTGTGTATAATGCTATAGACACAGCCACTTGATTGAGCGATTTATTTGTGATGGAATAATTACTTTATAATTTTATTGGAGGTTTGCACACACGTTTGTACAGTTAATCTAAGCCGTGCATTAATTTAAGTGATGACGGATATTATGGGATGGCTTGATGCAGCGCAGGAGATGCAGAGAATTTGATCTTGACCCTTAAGAAACTTTAATACTGTCACGTTACAAATCTGCTTCAAATTGAATTACAACATTGAAATAAAAATGTAACGGGTGTACAAATACTGTATACAATCGTGAATATAAATAATTGGTAATCATGTAAAAAAAACATTTATCATTGATCTATTATACCTTTTATGTTGGTTTGGTCGTTTAGCTGTTTCCTTATAAAGGTCCAGATATTCGTGGGGTTTTTTTTGTGTAATTTGCCAAGTTTTTTGCCAGGTGGCTTTTTTAATTATATGATGTCATTACGTTGCTGTCTTGACGCCAGCCAATCGCTGCATTGCTGATCATGGTTTCGAGTATCGATGCATCTGCCCTCTTCAGGGAACACAAGAACGCGCAGTGATCTTAGATCATTTCATCCAGATATTTAAATCCAATCCGCAAATTCGTTTGAAGAACCAAATTAGCCAGATTAAAAGATCTGGGATCTGTCAAATCATCTCAGATGTATTAAGCGAGGTACGAAGAACGGACCCCAGGGCAGGTTATGTTCTGGATAAGAGATCTCAAACTGAAATTGGACCAATCAGCTGTGAGCAAAGTGACACACCTCTGATGCAATAAAGTCACTCCCCCTTTTTCTACTCCAAATTAAAGGTCACTACATAGCAAATGTTTTTTTAAAGACTAAAGCGTCTGGTTTTTAACAATGCTTATTTATAAAAATAAAAATGTTGGTTTATTTATCGTTTATGTAATTATTATACCCTTAATCAATTACACATGTATAATTTTAGTTAATCAATCATTAACAGGCACTTGGTTAAAATTAATATAAATAGCCTATATAAAGGTCATATAAATAAGCTTTAAAATCAATAAATAAAGCTATAAAAATTACTACATGTGAGCTTAAATGTTCAATTCTCTTTAAATATCAACTAAACTAACTTAATAACTTTTACTTGCATTGACATAGTAAGATTTTTCTTTAAGTGGTCCTCTTTTATAGACAGCTCGTTTCTTCTTCCTGTGTAAATTAGTTTAAATTCGTAGTATTTTTCAATCATGTCATATTCTGCAGAAGAGAGAAATGAATCTCACTGCTTCTCTCGCGAGAAGTGAATCTCAGTTTCCTTGATCCACAGCGTGTGATTGGCTGTTCACTGCTGATGTCACAGCTAACTCCTAAACTCAGGATCAAAGCCTGAGTTGACAGAGAACGCTGATGATCAGCATCATGGGACCAACAAAGCCTGAATAGATTGGTTTGGTTTTGTCAACCCGAAACTAATCCTGTAACCCTGAGTTTGTTAAACTACCATCATGGTACAGGCCTCTGGTAGATGGAATCCATGGAAGAAATCATGAGGTAGCAGCGGCTGTTGGTAAATTCTCTCGGTGAGTAATGCTTTTTTGTATGCAAGCTTGATTGTTGCAATCAAACACATAGTCCAAAATAGTTGCCAAAGCATCTTATCTGCACCGCATTAACGATGGCAATTGCAACGGGTGTGGTTGCTTAGGTCAAACAACATTTTGGCGTTCACCAATATCCACAAGTGACCTGCGACACACAATCACATAAATCAGTTGTCAATAAAAGGGGATTAAGTTAACTTCCATTTTACACATTTAAATGGATTCAATTAATAAGTTGTGACTGTTCAAGCATTTTCAATGACGCCCCATAATGTTTATCCAGTACATAATACAGTTTAGGGCTGGTAATCAGAAGGTTGCAAGTTCAAGCCCTGTCAGGAATAAACCATGACCCATCACCATTGTGGCCTTGTGTAAAGCGCTTAACCCCAGGTTCTTCCAAGGGGATTGTCCATGTAACATGAGTGCTTTAAGTAGCTCTGGCAAAAACCTCTGCTAAATGACTTGCTACTTACTTGCGACTCTCTCCAGCCTTGTATGATTGAAAGCATGTTAAGTTGATGAAAGATCTGATCAACAGATAACAATGAACAGCCAGCTTCTTTTTGATGATGATAACTTACAACTAACCTTAAAGTCAGCATTAAATGAAAATTTACTCTATCTATTTTTAAATGTATAAATAGATGGATTTTTAAACATTTTACGGATGTTATTAAAACATGAAAATCGCACTGAATGAATGATAGATAATAACTATATTAGCATCCACATCAACCCAGAGTAACGTTTATATATATATATATATATATATAAGCATGCATTTCTGCTGCTTTAGATGCTCAATCTCTTTAATGTTAGGAAAACGTTATGATTGGCTCGTTCTGAATTGTTCATGAAATGTGAATCATTCTGAAAATGATTCCGCCGATTTTGTTCCTCTCTGTCATTTCTGTTATAGCTAGGACTTCCCTATTCTTATAGAGTTAGAAAGATTATAGTAATCGCAGAATAGTTATTGTCTTTGTTGTGAACGGCCCTTTAGACTATGATCTAGCCTAGAAATCTAGACGCACCCTTGCGGCAGCAAATCTATTTTGCCGCGAGTGTAGTCTAGCAACTCTCGGTAGACCTGCGAGCTGGAAAAACCAAACTCTGTTTAGGCCAATCACATCGTGTATTGAGTCGGTGCAGGGCCGGCCCAAGCCCTTATGGGGCCCTAAGCAGAATTTTATTTGGGGGCCCCTCTGTGCCACCAATACGATTGACTATTGTCAATTCTTGATCATTTGCAAACCCAGTATAAATTGCATTAGTTGTAGTTGTGTTGGTTACATCACGTCTGCCTGTCATGTTTTTATCCTTATAAAGGTTTTTAATTGTAACAGTAGCAAACCCACAAGAGTGGTCAGGCGTTAATATTCAAAGTCTTACAGTAAGTCTTACAATATAGTTCACACTGGGATATGTACTTTTTTTAAGTAGTCTCTTATGCTGAATATGCTCACTTTTCCCCAGGATTCTTTGATGAATAGAAGGTTCAAAAGAACAACATTTCTCTGAAATAGAAAGCTTTCAAAAAAAATCCTAAAAACATTGTTCAACACTGATAATCATAGATGTTTGTTGAGCATCAAATCATCATATCAGAATGATTTGTGAAGGATCATATGACACTGAAGACAGGAGTAATGATGATAAATTCAGCTTTGATCACATGCAGGAATAAATTACACTTTACTATATATTCACATAGAAAGCAGCTGTTTTTACATCATATTATTTTACAATATTTCTGTTTTTACTGTATTTTTAATCAAATAAATGCAGCCTTGGTGAGAAGAAGAGACTTATTTTAAAAACAAGAAATGTTGATTTCTTTCAAACATTAAACAGAGCTTTTATTTTGGCGGAAACAAAATGTTATTTTTTTTGTATTCTATTCGACTGTGTAGAAAGAACTCTTTTTATTTTCTAAATAAAAACTTCCAAAATGTAGGCTACACAATTTATAATTTCAAGGGAGAAACTAAAAGCTAGGCTGTCTACTCTGTCAAAAACATGAAACACGTCAGACAATATATTCGCACTAAACCATATAGCGCATTCTCAAATCCATCCATTCATAAAAAGGTTACCGGGCAACTGACGAGTACGTTTTAGCGCCAATTTTTCCGCTCTTTGGACTTGATGAATCCTGACTAACAAGCGAATAGTGTCCAGCCGATGGCGCCGAATAAATCCGTGCATATATTAGAAAACGTTTTGCAATTTATTGCAATAATTGTTTACGGCCATTTCGCGATTTCAATCATCATAAAATAACTTTGCCGGAGAGTAATTTGTTGTGCTCTTGGGGGCCCTCTGGTGGCCAAGGGGGCCCTAAGCAGCCGCTTAGTTCGCTTATGCCTTGGGCCGGCTCTGAGTCGGTGGGCGGGCTTAACATAATGACGGCACGTCATGGCAGAGTTGCGGCGGTTCTACGTGCTACTTGTAAACAAATAAGCTGGCAAACAGCGGTCTTTCAAATAGGCTTTGGCCGCAACTCTAAAAGACTTTGAGTTAAGCTTTTCTTTGAGAAAAGAACAAAGAACGGCACTGAAGTCATTCTTGAGAAAGGAAGATGTGTTCGGAGTTTTGCCGACCCGATACGGCGAAAGTTTAATCCAACAACTAGCTCCACTTCACGTTGCTCTCTGGTTGGTTGTAGCGCTATCCAATTGCGTTCAGAGGGAATTTGAAAGACAACCATTTGTCCCGCCCCTCGGATTGAACCCTATTCCCAGACCCAACATCTTGATGTGGGTCTGGCTTGTCAGGCTAACTATGATCAGTTCTCTGACAAATTAATTTGACTCGTTAAGTTCATATAAAATCAATCAAAACGCAATAAAAACACTTTGAACCATTTTCATTTTGTTTCATTGTTCGCATAGTTACCTATAAACCACAATTGTGTGCACATTAATTAACTTCCAGTCATAGTGGGGGGTTTTTAACTCACATTTAGCTCATCTGCTAACTGCTATCATTAAACTGAGCTCTGTATTTGTTGAAGCAGGTGCACTTAGAATGAAAACACAGACCCTCAGGGGTCCTCTGCACGTGAGGTCGCCCACCATTGGCCTAGAGAGCGAAACCTGATCTCATTGCATCTCTACGGCTTCTGTTCTCAGCCCACCCAGAATTCTCCTCTGCGCACTCAGCACAATCCTGCTCTGCTGAATTACCATTTGAGAGAGCAAAGGCCTGTGCTCTAATGAAGAGAGACAGTCACTGTCATAGTGTAGTATAAACCCCACTGAAACACTCACCTCCCTGGAGAGAGCGGCTAGCACTTTCAGAGCGGGAGAAATGATCTCTGAGTCCCGGTCACCCATTTTTCTTCCCCTATAATAAGAGAAAAGAGAGAAAAGGGGAGAAAACGAAAACCTCACTGCCCTCTAGATCCCTTTATGGAGAGCACCGAGCCGAAATCTAGGGCAGCTTCATTGATTTCCAGGCTGCTGTATTATTAGCCGTTGCGGCAAAGGTGATATGAGAGGTTCAACTAATATCCTGTATACCCGACGGTTGGGGAAAGGGGGAAAGGCTTAGACGGCCCTGCACTCTCAATGATAACCGCTGGCTTTGGTGTGCAGCTGCCGTATTGGATTGCAAACCCTTTCAGCGGCGTCCTTCTCTCAGGGGAAGTGTTGGGAGGCGTGAGCCTGCCAGGCTGGCTAAATAAGATAAGAGAGTCATTGTATGCGGCCGTCAACAGTTGCTTTCTATCAAATATTCATGGGTCACTGCCAATTCTTAAGTAAACAGGCCAATTTGTTCTGGAAGACGTGCATTAAGATATGACGAGGCGATAGAGGTTGCACCCTCGGGATCCCCCGTCCACGAGGTTCCCCCGGCATCTCCCGCAGACCTATTAGCATCGCAGCCTATTCCGGTCAAAAGCAAAAGCTGAATGGGCATGTTTCATGCTAATAGAGGGCGCCGGAATGGACAGATTTTCCATTAAGTCTCAAGATAGGTGATGGAGTGAAAAGAAACAGAGAGCAGGGCAAATAATCCATGAATAAGTCAAACCTCAATGGAGGTGGCGGCTTGCTTGGGTAACCGATCTATTGAAACAAGGGCTGAAAGAACCTTCGGCGTAGTGAATAGAAGCTTTTCAGAGAAGCCGCATTACCAGGAAAGTTATGCTTGGGCGAGGATGTTAACGCTAGCAGCACAACAACACACAAGTGACAAGCGACTGGAATATGCTTGGCAGGAACAGACATTTATCAGATTGAAAATGGGAGCGGAGAGACCACCTCAAGAAAATCGTCTCAGAAGTTGTATTTCCATACGTCTGTTCGAGCGTCTGCCCATAAAACCAGGTCCCTGAAGCAGCAGTGTTATTTCCAAACTAATCACCTCACATCTTTAGGAGATTATGGCCTCGGTCGGTGCACCGCAAATGCCTCCGCGGGTGCAAAGTTGACAAACTGTTGCGGCATATTTTTTTATGGAGGCGGTAAATACGGCGGGATTCGTTTGATTCTAGAACTCCCTGCACTGCTGCACCCTGGGGGTTAGAAACGAAAGATGAGCCGAGCTAGCTGACTGAAACAATTCGGAATAAAAAAATTGCCATAAAACGCTCGGCCATAAAACTGCCCATCAGTTTGCGAATGGGTCTCTGTGGGGCAGTTCAGCCGGTGACAGCGGTGGGCTCCGAGGTGGAAGCCGAGCGGGTGGTGAGAAAATTAGGTCAGTGCCAGCAAAGCGTAATGGGAATTGGAGGAGACAAAGGAGCGTCCGACGACCACAGGCTGGCCGCTAGTAAACTGGCCAAGAGAAACTCTGGGGAATTAATCACGGCACGTCCGGAATATTGAGTGTGACATTCCACATTTACCTCACAGCGACAGGGAGAGGGAGAGGAAGATAACAGAGATAATGGAGCAGGAAGTCAGAAGGCTGTAAAAGCCAAAATGCATTCAGAAGAGACGGATACGGGCAAGACTACGCCGTCTGGATAATGAGAGCTCTGCAGATGTCAATGTAAAATGCCATGATTCGGTGGGAATCCATCTCTGTGTTGTGGCTGATTACTGCAGCGGGTTGAATCTGCGATTTGTCTGGAGGAAATTGGAAGTGGGGGAAAAAAATTAAACAGTGATATTTATTAATTCAGAATTATAAGGGAATCTGCACTGTCAACTTGTAAAAGAGAAAACATTTGCACACCTCCAATGAAAACAATCATGGAAATTAAAAATTACTTGAATGGAAACGTGTACAAAGTAGTTTGGCGTGCACTGGCAATGTTTAATTCATATCCTTAAACATGCTTGCTGTTTACTCGTCAGCTAATTAAATCCTGCTGACATGCTGGTTTGTATAATAGCTATGCATTATTTTCTGCATAGGTATTATCACCCAGTTTAAGTCCTCTAATTTGCATACATGATGGAATTATAATGAATTTTAAATTGGTTATGAATGAGTTTGAAATGTTGTCTCCAAGGAGTGAAATTTCTCCCATTTTGCTGTTACCATGCCAGTGAACTCTTAACCAGTACAGAAACATCAAACCACTCGAAAGTCTGTATCATTTAAACCTAACAATTAATATTAGCTTTAATATTTATGAATTTACGAATGTAATGAATTTAAAAAATAATCAAAGTTGTATCTGCAAGAACAGATAAAAATAAACTAAGGGAGAGCGGGCCATGAGTTTGACTTTCTCAGTTTGTGTAAATCCACTTGGGGTTCAGAGTATTTATTTTTTCCCACGTTAATTTCACACATGTGGTTTTGTTTCATTAATACAGCGTATACTTTTTTCTTGATTTACCCTGAAAGAATGGAAGTGACATGTGACAACATGCCCCATAGCTGGGGTACATTGTAACATGCTTAAAATGTTACCTGATATAATCAAAAAAATATCCATGACAAACTAAAATATTTTGTCAATAAAATACAATTATTAACTTAAATAATTAATAATTAAATAAAATAATGGCATTTTTTAATCATTACAAGTATACACATTTTTGATTATAACATTGTTGACAACAAACACATCGCTAAATACAGCTATACAGCATAGTTAAAAAATATAATAATAATGAATAATTTCTGAACATTGACTCTCAAGGTGCGTTCACACCAGACGCGAATGAAGCGAATAAATCGTGCTATTCGTGCATAGTTGGAACTTTAACAATTTGAGTTTAGTCAATTCATTCGCGCGTGAAATGCGCTTCATTCTCATGTGACATTTACTACACAACAGACGCGAATTCGCGTCATGGGAGGGGCTTCTGTCAGCCGGCTCGTCTCGTTGCGAAATGGCTGACGTGGATTGTTTTAAAATACGGCGAATAAGCTCAATTTGCCGGCTTTAACTAGCTTGTAGTCTCAATATGGTGAATTCAGGGTGATTGGGACACTTTTTCCTAGTCATCTCAATGGCAAAAAGTGTCCAATCACCCTATAGGGGAGAGAGGGGCACAACCTAATGCTTTTTGACTTTCTCAGTTTGTGTAAATCCACTTGGGGTTCAGAGTATTTATTTTTTCCCACATTAATTGCACACATGTATATTACAATTATGTGGTTTTGTTTCATTAATTCAATGTATACTTTTTTTCTTGATTTACCCCAGAAGAATGGAAGTAAAATGTGACAACATGCCCCGTAGGTGGGGTATATTGTAACATGACCAAATGACAGCTTAAAATGTTACCTGATATAATAAAAAAAATATCCAAGACAAACTAAAATATTTTGTCAACAAAATACAATTATTAATTTTTTTAAATAAAATAATGGCATTTTTTAATCATTATAAATAAAATATACTCATTTTTGAGTTTGACAACAAACACATCGCTAAATACAGCTATAGGCCTACAGCATAGTTCAAAACATAATAATAATTAATCATTTCTGAACATTAACTCTCAGTCATTATTCATCGTTTTCTCATGTTCCCCTTTGAGGGAACTCGCACTGCGTCATCGTGTGATGACACTTTGGGAACACCCTCAGCGTTACGCATCTGAAGTATGATTGAAATCAAGCCAATCCGAGCCCCAGGGATCTGGGCCCGCCGCTGCTGAGGCACGGCAGCGCCTCAGATCATGGGGATCGCAACAGGACCTCGTGACGGGATATGGGACTGCTGAGGCACTTTCCCTATCCTCGTCCGAGGATTCCGATGTTCTCCCACCCCGTGCGGAAGCCCGCGATGCGGCTTCTTCCCGCGAGGCGGAGAACCTGATGCTTCAGCTGTCCGGCTCCGAGGAGTCGGATGGGCGGAGCATCGAGGCAGGTGACGTGTAAGCTCAGCCATCGCGTCACGCACCCGCTCAGGAGGAGCTAGTGGAGGTTTTGACCCGCGCTGTGGCCAAATTAAACATTGAATGGCCACAGGAGGAGCCCGAAATCCAGCCGCCCAGTAAACTGGATGAAAGGTTCTTCAAGCGCGGGTCTCAACCTCCACGCCGGGGCCTGCCATTTTTCCAGGATCTGCACAATGAGTTGGGAGGGCATCAGCCTGCTCTTAGTAGCACCCCGGTGGCCCACTCATGCATGGTTCTCGGACATTATAGCTCTGCTAGACGGCTCTCCATGGCAGATCCCTCTGAGGAGGCATTAAAGAACGATCTCAACTGTTAAATAACAGATATAAGATTAAAATAATATCGGATTTGTCTTATTTGAAATAAATACAAAAAATAGAGATGAAAACTTAACTTAAGTAGGAAATTTACTTTTGCTGTTTAAATACATGTTCAGTAATATCTTCCAGAGATTTTTTAATTTTGGAGCTATTTTTTCTCTAAATAATGTTGATATGGCAACTAGTAAATACACTAAGTTTCGTCATTCTGGCATGTGTGGAAAGGGTTAAAACATGCGTGTTACAACTAACCCTGCATTAGGTTGTGCCCCGCGCTCCCCTATATCGCTCAAATTGAGTAAAGAGCGTTTTTTACAACTTACCAGATTGTCCGACCTCCTCACTCACTTTCTTCCAAGCAAGATGCTTTTTATTCCTCTTTCTATTAAGTACGCAGGCCTACAGCTCCAGGAATCCACATACGATTTGTCCTCATTGTTGTCACTACTAGAGCAAGCTCTTGATTGGTTAACGCGTATTGGTTAAAATATCCGCCAAAGTTCAGATTTTTCAACTCATTACGCGTCAAACGAAAGCGCTGCAGAATGTCTATTCACGTCTTTGCATTGACTTAACCACTCACGCGAAATGCTTCATTCCCATCTGGTGTGAACACTCCATTAGTCTTCATTCACCCTTTTTTCATGGTTTTTCAAAATAATTTATAAAAGTATAGAGTATAATAGCATAGTTCTAATAGGGGTAAATGTTCAGTAACATCTTCCAAAGATTGTTTTAATTTTGGTGCAATTTTTTCTCTAAATAATGTTGATATGGCAACTATTAAATAGTACCGCCGCTGGCCGTTTTGATGCCCTATGCGCAATCACTTTATAATGCCCGCGGTCGTGGCGTTCGCAAATTGCGGGCATCATAAAGTGCGAACGGGGGTGTGGCGGAGGAGGCGTGGTTTTGCGAAGTCTGTAGCGGGAGAGAGAGAGCACGGAGCCGAGCGGTGAGTAAGTAGGTCAAGTGCAGATAATTAACACCTGTGTCTCGCTGCAGTAATTGCCGTGGAGAGACTGCATTTAAGCCGCTGCCAGGAGAGAGTGAGAGAGAGAGAGCTGGACTGGGACTGCCTGTTCGTGCCTGAGCCTTGACAGAGAAACCAAGAATATCAGAGTGAATCCTACAGTGTTTTGAGTCTTTTTTATTGAGCTGAAACGCCCTTGTGCGTACTTGTTGATACAAGTCCTGAGTAATAAAAACTGCAGTCCCAGTCACGCCGACCCCGTCTTCTTCCTTCCTACACCCACACGAACCAAAGTTACAATGGTGCCGAAACCCGGGAAGTGAGAAGAACGCCGCCACCATGCAGACTCCGCCAAGGACGGTGCTTGCGGACATTGTCAAATCGCTCGCCGGTCTTCACCAAGAGCACCATCAGGACCTGCTGGCCGTGAGAGAGGAGCAACAGAAAAGGTTCGAAGTCCTCCTTCAAGCCCAGCACGAAGACCGGGAGCTGTTCCGGAGCTGGATGGACCGGAAGATTCGGGCCGTCCCCCCTGCCAACACTGAATCGGCCACCACCTTCCAACTCTCGAAGATGGGTCCCGAAGATGACCCAGAAGCCTTCGTAGACCTTTTCGAGAGGTCCGCCGAGTCCCGGGGATGGCCCAAGTCGGACTGGCCCACCAACTGCCAGTCCAGAATCTCCTGGTCTACGACGACCTCAAGCGCGCCATTCTCCAGCGGGTCGGCCGGACCCCGGAGCAACATTTTATTGAGCTGAAACGCCCTAGTGCGTACTTTATGTTGATACAAGTCCTGAGTAATAAAAACTGCAGTCCCAGTCACGCCGACCCCGTCTTCTTCCTTCCTACACCCACCGAACCAACGTTACACGGGGGGTTGGGGAGGACATTTTCTTGTGGTGCCCCCCTGAGCACTTGGTGCCCTATGCGGAGCGCGTGATGCACGTATTGGGAGTGGCGGCACTGATTAAATACACTAAGTTTCGTCATCCTGGCATTTGTGGAAAGTTTTAAACCATGCGTGTTACAACTAACCCCGCGTTAGGTTGTTCCCCGCACCCCCCTACATAGAACAGACCATTGTAGATTTTCTAGTTCTGTATATGTATTAAAAATGATGCAGAACCTGATTTCCCCAAGTATAACATGTTCCTGGATCGACATTATTGATCCTGGAACAATTCCATTCAACCAATCAGATTTGAGGAACAAGTTTACAGTCTATGTCAAGTTTAGGCTTACAATCAGGGTTTGGATCAGGGTTTGGTGCTTCTACATCTGTCACGATTGGTTGCAGCAGATGAGGAAGCAGGATCCAAGTGTAGTGGAACTTTATTTAAATAAACTTAAAACTTCACAAATACAAAAATCATAGGGGACAAGAACAAGGCTCAGGAACAGAACAACCAACATAACGCAACAATAAGAACTGACAAAGAACAAGACTGAACACAGGGTTTAAATACACAGGCAAACAGATCATGGAGAAAGGAGACACAGCTGACAAGACTAAGGAGACACACCTGAACTGAAACTCAAATCAACATGAAAAACTAAAAAGAACTACAAATAAAGCACAGGAAACACTTTAACGTAGAAGTCCAAGGACAGACACAGAGCACAACATCAACGACGACAACATCATCAGTGTTATTCACCTATCATTTCCCTCTGATTTTAGGGATAACTTACGGGTAGGGTTAGGTTTTGGGGTAGGGATAGGGTTAGGACTACATTTTCAGACAGGATCAACATGTTATGACCTAATTTGCCAAAATCAGGACGTGGTACTCTGATCTCCTCGCCTGCGAAAACACTCGGTTGAAATTTCAACCGAGGTAAACTTTAAAGATAGTGAGTGCTAGATGACAGAAAATGTATATAATACATAAATAGGCAGAAAATAGCTCTAAAGGGATAGTTCACCCAAAAAAGAAAAATGTTTATGTTTTTCTGATTACCCCCGGGCATCCAAGATGTAGGTGTCTTTGTTTCTTCAGTAGAACACAAATGAAGATTTTTAACTCCAACCGTTGCCGTCTGTCAGTCGTATAATGCATGTGAATGGGTCCAATTCTATTAGAGTAAAAAAAACATGCACAGACAACTTCAAATTAAACCCTCTGGCTCGTGATGACACATTGATGTCTTAAGACATGAAACGATCGGTTTCAGCGAGAAACTGAACGGTATTTATGCTATTATTTCACCTCATATCAGACAAATGTCATCAGCTCTCCAGACCGCCATAACTTCCGAATAAAGTCAAAAGACCGGCGCAATCATAGAAATATATACGTAGACTCAACCGATCCACGCAGGCACTAATGAGGCATCTATGTATATATCTATGACCGAGCTGGTATTTTGACCTTATTCGCAGGAAGTTATGGCGGTCTGGAGAGCTGATGACATTCGTCTGATATGAGGTGAAATAATAGCATAAATACCGTTCGGTTTCTCGCTGAAACCAGTTGTTTCGTGACTTTAGACATCAATGTGCCGTCACGAGCCGCAGGGTTTAATTTGAATTGGTCTGTGCATGTTTTTTTTTTACTCTAATAGAATTGGACCCCATTCACATGCATTATACGACTGACAGACGGCAACGGTTGGAGTTAAAAATAAAAAAAGAAACAAAGACACCTACATCTTGGATGCCCTGGGGATAAGCAGAAAAACATAACATTTTCGTTTTTGGGTGAACTATCCCTTAAATACCTTATATCAGATTATATAAATATCTAATAAAGACAAATACAATAAACCAACAACCAATATGGTATATGCGCATTCATAATTCATAGGTTGAGTTTCCCCAAAAAGTGGCTCTGTCGTGCTATCAAAACATTGCTATCCTGATTTGAGCACCAAACACCAACATTGACTCAACCAATGGGGCGAGTTTGGGGCGGGGCCATCTCTTTGTCTGACGATGGCAGATTTTTGCAATTTCGTTCGGGGACACTAGTTGCACACAAAATAAACACTTCACACCTTTGAACAAAACTGTGCTGCTCAATCCCTCATCATGTTTAAAACCTATTGACCTCAAGACTCACATAACGACCACCCTGTTGTCAACAAGGCAGAAAGGCTCTACAGATTACGTGTCATGGATGATTAAAAGTCTTGCTCCAGCAGGACTGTGCTTGTTGACAAGCCAAAATAATGATGATACTATCAGAACAATGTCTTCATTATTCACATATTCATCTCAAACAAACAAGACAAGCACATGAGCTCAGGGGGCTTTATTATCATGTGTACGCATCATCAAAGCAACAGGCTTAGCCGCTTAGCAACCGCATTTTTGACCCGACCACATACGACAGGCTTGATCTGCATTCAGTCATGTGATACCCTCTCACACCTCTGCTTTAATGTGTTTGGGTGTGCGATTATGACATCTGTTAAACTTATGAGTCACCTGGTCCCTAAGGACAAAGGAAAGTCCCTTATACACAGTACACACTCACGAACGCTCACAAAAAAAACACACATGCACTCCAGAGACATTTTCTCCAAGGAGACAAAGAGGTCATGTCAGATAAGAAAAGAAACAGGCTTACAGATGAGAAAACAATGCACAGAACAGAAACAAAGCAAAACGAATCATTTGAAATAGTAGATCAAATTTTCCTAAATGAATACAGTGACATTAGTGGATAAAGTTTCAGAGGGAGACTCTTCTCCTAAAGCCTGCTATGAATGTGAGGGGAGAGTGGCGAGATATAGAGCAAATTCAAATCAGAAGTGAGCATCCGTATGCCCTACTCACTCCGAAGGGCAGAGCCCTTGAAGTGGGGACTTTGGAGGGAGCGAGGCACTTGTGTATCATAATGAAGCCATTTGGAACGCACTTGGCAAAGGGAGCAATGAAAGACTACATAGTTTCCTTATTAGTTTCACATGGATTGGTACCACTACAATCCTAGGCAGCAGGAATATCTTATTATACACTAATATATATATATATATATATATATATATATATATATATATATATATATATATATATATATATATATATATATATATACACACAGGTGCTGGTCATATAATTAGAATATCATCAAAAAGTTGATTTATTTCACTAATTCTATTCAACAAGTGATACTTGTATATTATATTCATTCATTACACACAGACTGATATATTTCAAATGTTTATGTCTTTTAATTTTGATGATATAACAGACAACTAAGGAAAAACCCAAATTCAGTATCTCAGAAAATTTGAATATTGTGAAAAGGTTCAATATTGAAGACACCTGGTGCCACACTCTAATCAGCTAATGAACTCAAAACACCTACAAAGGCCTTTAAATGGTCTCTCAGTCTAGTTCTGTAGGCTACACAATCATGGGGAAGACTGCTGACCTGACAGTTGTCCAAAAGACGACCATTGACACCTTGCACAAGGAGGGCAAGACACAAAAGGTCATTGCAAAAAAGGCTGGCTGTTCAAGATTTCTAAAAATCCTTTCTTTGTATTGGTCTTAAGTAATATTCTAATTTTATGAGATACTGAATTTGGGATTTTCCTTAGTTGTCTGTTATAATCATCAAAATTAAAATAAATAAATATTTAAAATATATCAGTCTGTGTGTAATGAATTAATATAATATACAAGTTTCACTTTTTGAATGGAATTAGTGAAATAAATAAACTTTTTGATGATATTCTAATTATATGACCAGCACCTGTGTATACACTCACCTAATGGATTATTAGGAACACCATACTAATACTGTGTTTGACCCCCTTTCTCCTTCAGAACTGCCTTAATTCTAAGTGGCATTGATTCAACAAGGTGCTGAAAGCATTCTTTAGAAATGTTGGCCCATATTGATAGGATAGCATCTTGCAGTTGATGGAGATTTGTGGGATGCACATCCAGGGCACGAAGCTCCCGTTCCACCACATCCCAAAGATGCTCTATTGGGTTGAGATCTGGTGACTGTGGGGGCCATTTTAGTACAGTGAACTCATTGTCATGTTCAAGAAACCAATTTGAAATGATTGGAGCTTTGTGACATGGTGCATTATCCTGCTGGAAGTAGCCATCAGAGGATGGGTACATGGTGGTCATAAAGGGATGGACATGGTCAGAAACAATGCTCAGGTAGGCCGTGGCATTTAAACGATGCCCAATTGGCACTAAGGGGCTTAAAGTGTGCCAAGAAAACATCCCCCACACCATTACACCACCACCACCAGCCTGTACAGTGGTAACAAGGCATGATGGATCCATGTTCTCATTCTGTTTACGCCAAATTCTGACTCTACCATCTGAATGTCTCAACAGAAATCGAGACTCATCAGACCAGGCAACATTTTTCCAGTCTTCAACTGTCCAATTTTGGTGAGCTTGTGCAAATTGTAGCCTCTTTTTCCTATTTGTAGTGGCGATGAGTGGTACTGCTGGGTCTTCTGCTGTTGTAGCCCATCCGCCTCAAGGTTGTGCTTGTTGTGGCTTCACAAATGCTTTGCTGCATACCTCGGTTGTAACGAGTGGTTATTTCAGTCAAAGTTGCTCTTCTATCAGCTTGAATCATTCGGCCCATTCTCCTCTGACCTCTAGCATCAACAAGGCATTTTCGCCCACAGGACTGCCGCATACTGGATGTTTTTCCCTTTTCACACCATTATTTGTAAACCCTAGAAATGGTTGTGCGTGAAAATCCCAGTAACTGAGCAGACCGGCCCGTCTGGCACCAACAACCATGCCATGCTCAAATTTGCTTAAATCACCTTTCTTTCCCATTCTGACATTCAGTTTGGAGTTCAGGAGATTGTCTTGACCAGGACCACACCCCTAAATGCATTGAAGCAACTGCCATGTGATTGGTTGATTAGATAATTACATTAATGAGAAATTGAACAGGTGTTCCTAATAATCCTTTAGGTGAGTGTGTATATATGTATATATATATATATATATATATATATATATATATATATATATATATATATATATATATATATATATATATATATATATATATATATATATATATTATTAATGCTTTATGTGTGTCCGTGTTCCCGATCTGCTCTCAACCTAACTTTATAAGTTAAATATTAAACATTCGGGGGCCTATTTTAACGTTCTGAGCGCATGGTCTGAAGCGCATTGCGCAGGTGTCCACCAAAAAATCTACTTTTGCGATGGAAAAAACTGCTGGCGCAACAGGCGCATGGTCCAAAAGGATTGTACCTTGTCTTGTAATGAGTCATGGTTGTGTTTTGGGCATAATGTGCAATAAACCAATCAGTCTCATCTGCCATTCCCTTTAAAAGTCAGTTGCACTTGCACCATGGCGGGTTCGCTATTTACATGGCAGAATTTGCGAGCGGGAATCCTTTTATTTGTAATATTTAAAAATGTTTGTGTGCTGCTGCACGTCCTTTTGTGTGTAATAAGCAGAGTGTACGCACGTTGTGGACCCGCATGTAGGTGCACCCTACTAACGCTCCCTTTAAATAACACAAAAAATACTGCTGGTTTTTGTTAGTCAATGGCGCAGTCATTTTTAGTTGCTTCAAAATAGTCATTAGTCACAAATGTAATACTATACTCTCTGCACTTATACTATGCACTATGTACTAAACTGTGTATACACTTTATATGGTTATTTTGTCATCCAGTAGTCTGAAAGTCCCTCCTCTCCTGCTATATAAAGAAAGCTGAGAACGTTGAGTGCATACAGTGTCCAACGTTCCATTCTTCATTAATTAAATAAATGCATAATCCTGTAATTTAAAATGCGCTTGTTCTTTTGAGAATTTTCAGTGTGAACACATACTACAAAAGAACAGTATGCGAATTGGGATGCACCTATTGTTTTTGGTCGCTTCCAAATTACAGCTCTGAAAAATCAGCCCCGAAAAATCAAATTCAATATTCAAAACTCACAAAGTTCAAAGGTTAAATTCCATGTCTGCAACAATAATTAGAATTGAGCCGTTTACTGAAGATTTGTTACTAAAATGGTGTAAAAAAATGTGAATTTGAATGACTAGATAAGAACAGTGTGTCAAGATGAATTTGTAACATCATCATGTGCGTTGAGCAAACAGAATTTATGCATTTCATGCATTCTGACTTATTTACACTGTTAAAGAGTTGGATTCTCATACTAAACATGGCCAACATTTAAAAAAAAAAAAAATGAGCTGGACGTATGTCAGTAGCCTGACAAGCCAGACCCACATCAAGATGTTGGGTCTGGAAACTCACCATTAGCAGGGCTCAATCCGAGGGGCGGGATTAACGGTTGTCTTCAAATTCCCTCTGCACGCAATTGGATAGCGCCATGAGTGCCACAACCAACCAGAGCAAAGAAGAAGGTGAAGCGGAGCTAACGTTTGTTGATAGATTAAACTTTCGCCGTATCCGGTCGGCAAAACTCTGAACACATCAGGCTTGCTCGACTTCACCCAGCGATGCGCAGACGATCGGCGGCTGACTTGAAGCAGTGCATGCCGGTTAGAAATTTTGTCTTGACTTGAGGCAGCGCCGACGCCACGTGACAGTGACGTATGTCAACAAAGTGCTGGGAGAGTGATTCAAGAGCAGCCGGCTAATACAGGCGGTGCAGTTTCTCCAGAGCGGCTGCACGGACGCTGTGTTTTGTGTTTATTCTAAAACCTTCAGCTCCACTAATGCGCACAAATCAGTTTCTTATAACAGTAAAACCTCCTTTCAATGTAGTCGCGATGTTATACTGTCATGTTTATCAAAATAAAACGTATACCCCACTTCATTAATAGTGTAGGCTTATATGTTGAACTTTATTCTTGTACAAACACACGCTGTATTAAGCAGTACATACAGTATTACATGACAATAATGTCTCTGAAACATCTGTGTATGGCCAAATATTGCATTTATTTCACTTCAGCTGATAAAGTATGCAAACACAGCTAAATTACATGCCCTAGATATTGTTTGAATATGTTCTGACTGTTGTTCAGTCACACACTTTACAATAAGGCTCTATTATTTCATTCATTAACATGACAAACTGACAATGACTACGGGAAGCAGAAAGTGTCCGACTTCAAGTCTCCGTTTGCAGCTCCTCCCCGCCTGCACGCGGCTACTCTCGCCGATCAGTTGCATCCGGCCGCAGCCGATGTCGAACACACATATCTTCTTTTCTTAAGAATGACTTCAGTGCAATTCTTTGTTCTTTTCTCAAAGAAAAGCTTAACTCCAAGTCTTCCAGAGTCGCAGCCAAAGCCGATTCGAAAGAGCGCCGTTCACCAGCTTCTTGGTTTACATGTAGCACGTTGAACCGTCACAACTCTGCATGTCACGGCATTATTATGTTAAGCCCGCCCACCGACTCTATACACGATGTGATTGGCGTAACCAGAGTTTGTTTTTTCCAGCTCGCAGGTCTACCGAGAGTTGCTAGACTACACTCGGGAGAATCGGATTTGCTGCCGCTAGGGTGCGTCTAGATTTCTAAACTAGTATGACAGAGTATTTCTGTGCCAAATACACTCCTTCAGGATTCAAACAAGTTTCTGAACTTTTTTTAGAGTATGACACTGTATGATGTCATACAGGTTGGAATTCCTTGTATAGGCACTTCTCCTGGAAGAATCCTTCATTCGGGTTACGGGAACCTTTGGCAGTAGGCATGTGCCGGTATCAAATTTTTATGTTGCGATTAATTGCTGAAGCTTTTATCACGGTATTATCACGATATTGAAATAAGTTGCAAAAAAAGTGTTGTCATACTATAACAGGTTTAATAACTTTCTTATAACTAAAAGAACCAAACATTTAAATACAATAAAGCAATACACACAAAAGTATAAAGTAAAGAAATATTTAAAACAGATTAAGTGCAAAAGAATTATAAAGAACAATAGGTAACACTTTACAATAATGTCTCACCAGTTAATGCATTAACATTAACAAAAGCGAATAGCTACATTTATACAGAAGTTATTATTCTTTGATAATGTTAGTTTAAAAAAGCAACTGTTAGTTAATGTTAGCTCATCCATTAAATAATACAGTTACAACTTTTGATTTTAATTATGTGTTATTAAATGCTGAAATGTACATTTAAATAAGATTAATACATGCTTTAGAAGTATTTTTCATTGTCAGTTTGTCATGTTAATGAATGAAATAATAGAGCCTTATTGTAAAGTGTGTGACTGAACAACAGTCAGAACATATTCAAACAATATCTAGGGCATGTAATTTAGTCCAGATTATAATATAAAATGTTTAAGTTTGAAAATGAATAGCCTTAAGTCTTTTCACCATATTGTTTTGTTTACGAGGGTTACCGGGGAAACGGCTGTTTCTGCTGCTCCAGCGCCCTCTGCTGTCAGAGACTGAATTGACGTTGTTCATTTTAAACGGTTGATGGGTAAAGTATTCTTAAAATGCATTCTAAAAATCTGAATAATTTGTAATAAATAATTATTCACAGTATTTTTAAGTGCCCACGATAACAATATTGTGCATGTTCATTCTTGCGGTATATCGTATTACCGTTTACCGGCACATTTTCATTGTCTAGTTGGCAGTGCTGTCATTCTGTTTTTAGACAAAATCAACAATGTCACTAAAGAAGTGTGTTTCTGGTTGTGAGGGAAAAATAACCTTGTTCAGCTTCCCAAATAACCCAGCATTAAGAGAACAGTGGATGCAGTTTCATTTCCCAGAGCAGCAACAGAGTTCCGCAAGTGTGTTTGTTTGTCATAAGATGAAACCGCAGGCGGTCAGTGAAACTGCATCAATAAGTGCATATAATGTAAACAGCAGAAACATATAGTGAATCAAAAGCTATCCAGGGATAATGCGATGATGTATTTGTGTGTGTGTGTGTGTGTGTGTGTGTGTGTGTGTGTGTGTGTGTGTGTGTGTGTGTGTGTGTGTGTGTGTGTGTGTGTGTGTGTGTGTGTGTGTGTGTGTGTGTGTGTGTGTGTGTGTGTGTGTGTGTGTGTGTGTGTGTGTGTGTGTGTGTGTGTGGTGTATTTGTCTTTTATAAATATGATGAAACTAAAGATTCTTCGGAGATATGAAGGATGCAATTACTACTCTATAGGTACTCAAGATTAACATAAGATTCTCAGAAACTGCGTTATGTCCCCTTTAAATCCCGGCTCATGGTTCTTTCCAATTCCATTTGTCTCAAAAATGAATATTGAAAAAAAAATAGTTTTAACACTTTACAATAAGGTTATGTATATTAACATTGTAAAAAGGAGGTTTATTTTTGCTAAAACGAACAGATTTCTTTCAGTATTTTGTTATATGAAGCTCATATTAAAATCATCTTTCTTTTCAAATACGCTTTACAAATGTTATTGTCACAGTCACGCCAGACTCCCACATCTGGGAGCAACTCTGCTCCAAGCCTGGCTACAGCGTTCACTATCTGCAAGTATCAAGACTGTGTCATTCAGGATCTCATCACCAGACTCCCAAGAACTACTGCACCACTCACCTGCACTTCCATTCTCTCTACTGGATTATTCAATAAACTTCACTAACCTGTACTTCTTGTCTCTGTCCCTTCTGTACCGTAACAGTTATTGCTTTACGCTTAAAATTTGAAAAGTCATCATAAAAATATTATATTAATTAAAGTAATTGCATTCATACAAAAAAAGATTACATTTAAATTAAATGAACCTCAAAAAAAACAAACATTTTCATACTTATTATGCGAAAAAGTCCCCAAAGTATAATTTTCTGCACAGCAACTGTGACCCTAAAAACATTTTCTCACTTGTTTAACAAGCAGACCGTCAGTGAAATACTGACACAACATGCATGAAGAAAAATCGAGGCAAATGCTACTAGTGTTTTGTAAAAATCAGCCTTAATAAGACAAAAAGAGCCATTATGCTTAAAAATGTTATCACAGAATGTGATCAAACACAATAAATCCCTTGAGATGTTGTGGAAATGATATTGTGAACTCCTGAAAGCATGTATAAGAGTTTATTTTTCAGGGTCAAAAGTTCCCTAGTTGAAGAAACACCCTTGAACATCAAATGCAACTGGAACATAAATTTACATTTGACTGAAAAAGACTCATACCCACCGCACGCCACCTCTGCCCTCTCGCTGCACATTCTGAACCCGTCATGGCACAAACATGGCAATCCAAGGGAGGGAGCTGGAGCCCTGCGTCTGTCACCCTAATGAGTTCCCACAGGCCTTTAATATGCCACACATTCAGATGACACTTGCTGCATGAGTGGGTGGCTCGCATAAAGAGACACATCCGTCTGTTATCGAAAAAGACAAAGAGAATAACAGCATCAAAACAATCGCTAAATCAAAAGCAAATGCACATATAAATGAGTTTGTCTGAACGTGTGCAAAGTTGTGACATGCCGTGGTGAACTTTGTCAGTTTTCATTGCACAGTCTAATTAATTACGAAGACCTTTTAAGTTGGATGTTTTATTTTTTTGACATGTATTAGCTCTTAAGCAGCCGATGAAACTTGTATTCAATGTGTCTGACTCTCTCTACCCATTATCTGTCCCTCTCTCTCTCTCTCTCTCTCTCTCTCTCTCTCTCTCTCTCTCTCTGCATGTATCCCAGCCTCAGTGCCGCCACTAGGTCCTCATTGTCACCCTGGTCGAACTTTTCACTTTTATGACTTTACCAATCAGTTGTGTTTTTTCTGTGAGGTGTTCGATAAAAACTTAAAGGTGTTGTAAGCTATTTTTTTAATCCGGAAAATGATTTTTACAATGTAATTTCTCTCTCTCTCTCTCTCTCTCTCTCTCTCTCTCTCTCTCTCTCTCTCTGCCCTCATTGTCATGCCGCATGACCATCCGCGCTAAAGCCAAGGTTGCGCGTCTCATTCCGCGTCCCACAATTCAGCTATAAAGACGGAGGTAGGAAATAAAGCGAATGGGAAGAGAGACATAAACCGAAAAGCGTTACAATTCACAGAGTCATTTAGGTTATGACATAAGCTGCTCGCCATTTAAAACAGAGAAGAATGCGGATAAATCTGCCAAGCGCTATGAGGAAAATAAACACAAGGTGAGGCAAAAATAGGCTGGAAGACAGGTTTAGCGAGTCAAGGCCGCGCTGGGATTTACAACGGAGCAAGAGAATGACCAAGATGCTTTCTGACGGTCAACCCGCCGAGAGAAGTGTGACTCGCTCAATTACACTGTCACACCGGATCGAAGCTGGACATGTTTATCACAGAAGCAGACATAAAAACAGAATGAAAAACAGCAGGAGAGGAAATATATAGTTGACAATTGTGGTGCAAGTGGCATTAGCACCTCTGGGACATTGTCCTTTTAAGACGCTTTAGGTTCGCTTTCCTTCGTCTGGCTGGTTTTGTGGAATGTGGCGGCTGTTATAAAAGAGTTTTGTGAGGGATTTGAGAGATTGTTAAAATCATATCAGAATTTCATCTAGCTCATAAAAATTTTTAGCAGACAGGCAGCATCCTAACAGGTGTAACGTCTTAGGGTTACATATATTATAAAATTAAATTTAGCTCAATAGGGAATTATGGGTATTAATATTTAGGGAGTTATGATTAATCACGACAGGTTATAATCGAATCATAAACCTCTAAAATCACCCAAAAAGGGGGATACCTAACATATATATATATATACAGTCAACAACTATTTATTGCAATTCACTACGGATATATATGTCTATATTAAACAATCACAGAATAACCTCTCAGGAGTTGATTCAGAATTCCTCCACTCCGTTCGGTTTAACGAACGAGCAGTACAATCCTTATCAACTTTCACTAGGTCTTCAACCCAATTTTCGGGAAGTTTATCCCTCTGGCCACAAAGGACAAACTTTCCGAGTTATGGTATTAATTAAAGCATTCAATGATACTTATAAGAGCTCGTAGCTTAGATCTGACATTAAAGGTCCCGTTCTTCGTGTTTTTTTGAAGCTTTGATTGTGTTTACAGTGTGCAATATAACGTGTTCATGTTTCGAGTGTAAAAAAAAACAGTATTTTTAACACAATGTACTTATCTGTATACCGCTGTTTTCACTCTCCTAAAAACGGCTGATGAGTTCCTTTATTCTATGAAGTCCCTCCTTCAGAAATACGTAACGAGTTCTGATTGTGCCAGCGGTTCCCGTGTTGTGATTTGACCGCAGCTTAGCGAACGTGGAAAGGTCACGCCTCTTAACGGAAGATAAATGCGCTTAATGATCTCTACAGCGTCCCTGGGAAAGCCAAACAAAGGTGATTTGACTCCGGGATGAAAATAACAGCGTCTCGACGACATGGCGACAAACACACTCAAACACAACAATTCCTTTTCTCCACGCGACCGTCCTCTTCTCCACGTGGGACAGCAACAAGACCACGCCCCCTTTTTTCGCGTATTCTTGTGGGCGGATGTTAGTCTGTTCTACTGTTCTACTGACGTAATTAATGTAGGAAGTACCAGGATGTAGTCCAAGCCGGCCGTTCGCTGTAGGCTTTGAAAGGGAACTTCTGTTAAATAAAATATATCGCTTGGCATTGAACTTTGAGCTTTATAATTTTACAGGTATTATTTATGCTCTAACAGGAACATTACACACTAACTAAAGTTTGAACAATGGGATCACGAAGAACGGGACCTTTAAAGGGACTCATGTTTTGTGAGCAACAACAATGACAATCAAAACGTGGATACAATGGTTTTAATAGTGACGGCTACTACGATTACATACGACTACATAAAGGATACATGTATATACAGAATAAAGAAAAGTAAAGAAGGAGGATGAGGATGAGGATGAGGAGAAAGAAAAGGAAAGTAAGAAGGGAATGGTCCGGTCAGACATTTCCCAACCAGAACCGCTAGAACCAGCAGGGAGCAATTATCTTCAAACGCATCTAAATTTCAATAGAATTGATACTTGCATGGTTTCTTTGTGTTGTGTAAAGTGAGATGCGTGCGTTGCGTTTCTCTGATCGTTCGTGCGCTGACGCTCTCTCTCCGTTTGGTCCGCGGGAGATTTAAAGGGTTTTCGAAGCGATTGTCTTGGAAGGGAAGGTTCATCTCGTCCACGCTGGGAGGGTTCGCACAGTGTTGCGCCTGGCCATGTCGCGGAGTGCGTCATCTTCAAAGGGAACGACCAGCTTGGCTGAGCCGCGCTGGCGTGATGGAAGGGGAAGAAAGTTTTGTCTCGTCGGTGTCTTTTCAAGTTGACTGAGCACGGAGGTGCTTGTGTTACTGTCCTTTAGAGTCCTTTAAGCTACGCCCATCTTCTCTCAGATGACCAATCGTTGGTGTGAATTTGAGGCGGGAAACTTTCTTTGTTCTGACTTTTATTACTCACTGGAATGTTTTCGCTGGCAGCCAAAATGAGTAATGTTTCGCTCCAAAAGGGCTAAACATACTAAAGGTACATCTCATAATCATCTACTTTGCACCACTGACTAAGACAAAGAAAGAGGAACCTTTAGACATCAAACATGTCCTGGTTTAAACGCAAAAAAAGGCAGTGTATCTCTTTTACAGAGCCATTTTGAGCAGTTAAGATTAATATCACACAAATACATAAATATATACTTTGTGGTCAACATACATACAACAAAAGGGTCATCATATATATTTCTGGGATGGTTTAATTAAAGGCAGCATAAATGAATGCTTGTGTACGTGTGTGTTGAGGTCATTCCAGGTCATCCTGGACAGAGCGGTGAGTTAGGGGTCTGGCTGATTAGAACCTGTTTGAAGTCCTCACAGGGTGATAACGGTGCGGCCTACGTTGTCTCTGCCGGTCGTAAAGGGTGATTTTTGGCCATTTGGCCAGCCTCGATGGCACCACTACAACTCATTTATATGCTAATACTAATTCATAGGCAGAGCTGTGGAAAAGATCTGCATCTCCGGTGTTTTTCGAACGACCCACCACTTTGATCTCACGTCAAGAGCGACTCCAGACGCTACACAGGCAAGGAACAAAGTCATTGGTTTGGAACGCTCCACACAGGGGCAGGGCCAGAGGGGGGGCCTGGGGTGAGGTTACCCCCAAAATGTAATTGGCCACCCCAAGTGCCCCCCCACCCATCAGAGTCGGAAGGTAATATGTTGTTGGACTTGTCAGTATTCATTCTTTACTAGTAGTTCTAGCGGTTTTCTTAAAGGTCCCGTTCTTCGTGTTTTTTTGAAGCTTTGATTGTGTTTACAGTGTGCAATATAACATACAACATTTCGCGTGTAAAAAAAACTGTATTTTTAACACAATTTACTCATCTGTACACCGCTGTTTTCACTGTCCTAAAAACGGCTGATGAGTTCCTTTATTCTATGAAGTCCCTCCTTCAGAAATACGTAACGAGTTCTGATTGTGCCAGCGGTTCCCGTGTTGTGATTTGACCGCAGCTTAGCGAACGTGGCACGGTTCCCGTGTTGTGATTCGACAGCAGCTTAGCGCACGTGGAAAGGTCACGCCTCTTAACGGGAGATATATGCGCTTAATGATCTCTACAGCGTCCCTGGGAAAGCCAAACAAAGGTGATTTGACTCCGGGATGAAAATAACAGCGTCTCGACGACATGGCGACAAACACACTCAAACGCAACAATTCCTTTTCTCCACGCGACACGTCCTCTTCTCCACGTGGGACAGCAACAAGACCACGCCCCCTTTTTTCACGTATTCTTGTGGGCGGAGGTTAGTCTGTTCTACTGTTCTACTGACGTCATTAATGAAGGAAGTACCAGGATGTAGTCCAAGCCGGCCGTTCGCTGTAGGCTTTGAAAGGGAACTTCTGTTAAATAAAATATCTCGCTTGGCATTGAACTTTGAGCTTTATAATTTTACAGGTATTATTTATGCTCTAACAGCAACATTACACACTAACTAAAGTTTGAACAGTGGGATCACGAAGAACGGGACCTTTAACTAAAACTAATATTTTAAAGTGCATTGATTTATTTATATTTAATTTTATGCATGCAAGTGGCCACTGCACTGGTTGTGGAGCGCCTCCGCACTGGGAGGGAACCACTCTACCGTGACGTGTTGTTATCGGAGTAAATAGTGGGCGCAAATGGACGGCGAAGTGCTATGGTTGGTTTCTCTGCTTTAAAGCTTATAAAAAATCATTTGCGCACAAAAATAAACTAAAACTAAGCTAATTCAGGAGCCAGAAGACGCGAATGAGAAGTTGCGCGCACTGTGAGAAGATTGTGTGTGTGCGCTCATCCGAAGCGTGCAAACCCGCGTCTCAGATAGCACGCAAATATTGAGTTCTCTTTCGAGTCTTGAAAATTCACACAAAAATTGTCAACATGACCGTCTTAAGTAGGCCTATTCTAACAAACTAATATTCCTGCTGTCTGTGTTTTTAATGTTAATCAAACAACAAAAGACAAGGAAATCACTCACTGCTCTAGCTTTTGTAACTTTAATAACAATCTTTAATTTATACAGTCAAATATGCAATGCTATTTTACATTTGATTAATGATATTCAATTTCTGTACATGAGAACTAATGTTAGACCTACTAGAAAAACCTGAAAAGCACTGTTTATTTTATAAGTATCTTTGATCTACTCTGATTGTATTTATTTGTGCTTTTGCATAGTTAGATTATTTGTTTTTATTTTCTTTATTTTTATTTGACAGTAGTTATTTTTTCCCTGAATATAGCACATACAGACTGAACCATGAGTAATTTGAACAGTTAGACCCCTACTAGCCTAAATATTCACATAATAAATATGTATTACAGACCCCTACTAATTATTCTAGAAATAAGTTAATTCAACGAAGGTAACCTCTTTTGCTATTCGAATGCATACTCCTACATGTTTTACCATTTATGAACTATCATTTATGTGCCCTATACCATCACCATTCATATCAATGCAACCAATAAACAAATTACTACTAAAGTAAAAAATTGTTTACCAAAAAACAAATTTCTTCATGGATCTAGTTACTTAATGTTGCTCTCAAAATGCACCAGATTTATGCATTTAAATTTAAAATGAAATTTTTTCTTTTGGGGAGCACCCCCTAGCCTGGATGGACCAATGTCCACCCAGCACAGTCTCACAAAATCCTGTGGGAAACAAAAATAATATATTTATAATGTAATATAAATAAGAATAAACAGCTTCTTATTGAGGTCAAAAGCCTTTCTACTGTTGTCAATTATATTGGTCCATCTTGTTTAAAACTATATGCAACTATGATGGAAAAAATCTAGCTTGCATTGCATTTACCACAGCCCATGTGCTTCTAATACTGTTGAGTTATTTGTTATTTCACATCACATTTGAAGTTACTCATTTTGAATTCCTTTTCACTCATTATAATACGTTTTGTTATCAATAATATACAGTATTATTACCTCCAGTGTAGGGCTATTTATACTGGTTCACTGTTTACATGTATTTAAATGTGCCACCCCTCTCTGAGTCTGTGCCCCAGCCTAACCCGAAGGTCCTCCGCCCCCTCACGAAAAATTGTCTAGACCCGCCCCTGGCTCCACAAAACAGTAGACTCGACCTAAATTAAAATCCATTCAAAAGTCAGGAAGTATTTAAAGAAATTAATACTTTTATTCAATAAGGATGCATTAAATATGTAATGTAATGACATTTATAATGTTACAAAAGATTTATTTTTTGAATAAATCCTCTTCTTTTGAACTTTCTATTCATCTAAAAATCCTGAGTTTCATGGGTTCCACAAAAATATTAGGCAGCACAACTCCTTTTCAAAATTGATAATGATGAGAAATGTTTCTTGAGCACCAAATCAACGTACTGCACTGTAAAAAATTAAAACGGAAAATGTACGGTACATTATCCAGTAATTTTACGGAAATTTCTGTTAACCCGTAAAACACAACACAATGCATCATTCAAAATACAAGTAAAACACCTGTAAAAAAAACAATACGGAAAATTCCTTTATATTTATACAGTAAATTGTGCCATATTTAATGGACTTTTTTTTACAGTGTAGAATGATTTCTGAAAGATCATGTGACACTAGCTATGTTTCCATTCAAAGGTGCAAAATTAGCTTACACACAAACTTGGAATATCACATTAAGCACCGTTTCCATCCCATGTGTTCAAAGGAACAAAATTGGCGCAAAAGATCTGTAATAAAAATGGAAGTTGCTGCAACCGGGAAGCAACTTTTTTCCTACATCATAAATTACTTGCGCCTCAGAGTGTGCAGACGAAACGCAATAAACGCTGTCATGTTATTTTGCATCCGGATGCCTGATGTTTTGGGAACACAATCGTGTCAGACTCATCTGGCAGGTAATACCAAATCATGTTGATGGCAGACTTTGGCCAAGGCATTTCAGAATGATTAAACCAATATTTGAGATGATGTGGAATTAAATTGCTATTGCTGTTTGTTTTTTTGTTTGTTTTTTGTTAAATAAAAAAAAAATGCAGTCTTGCTGAGCATAAACTTCTTTTCAAAAAGATTTTTTTTAAAACGTATCAACCCCAAACATGAAAGCGCATTTTGTGTGAACTCGTCCTGGAATAATTAGATTTATACCATGGTCTGTCTGAATACTCGATTCAGTTTAATTGCTGTTCTATATCAGTGCGCTGTTTTCACTGAAGCACACACACATACGTCACTCGGAGATCACACTGCGCACACACAGAAACTTGTTATCAACGCTGCCCTGCGACTCTTATTAATAAAATAGCTTCACAACTGAATCACAAATATATATATATATAAACAAAATCCTGTTATCCGGCCATCTCCTCCCTTCCTCTTTTGTCCTCACCCTTTTCACCAAAAATGTAGTTTAGGTGGACAGATCAATACAGAACATCAAATAACACATGGATCAAAATATCTTCTCATCTCATCTCACTCAGCGTGCCGTTATTTATTGTGTAGTGCCATGTGTTCAAGTAAGCCACAAGTGCAGATTCTGCGCAATTTGGTGGGTTGGTGGGTGTTAATTTCAAACCCTGGTGCACCCGTATTGTAAAGTTTTCCCGAGTACTCTGCTGAGAGATAAGCAGATGTGTGTGAGCAAATGTCATAAAAAAAATACCGTGCATCAGATAAGGCATGTTCGAAATTCCCTATAAACCACGGCTTCTTGGGGCTTATTGCTTTATTTTATTCAGTTAGAAACCAAAGGGTTAGGTGTTTTACACATACTATTTTTAAGCAATACCAATAGTACATTGGCACGCACCTTGAATTAACTTTCTGGATTTGGACTTCAAATTAATGCAATGTGGCTTTTCATCTATATATAATGTAACCTTTTTGAGGGTTATTTAAAAAGCAATCTTTTTGAGGAACAAAGTTTCCAAGAGATCCCATTCAAAGCCTCCTACACTTCTGACTTCTGGAGTTTTTTTCTAGTTCTCTCTGTAGGGTTTACACAAGGGAGCCCCTCGTGCAATTAGAGACATGCTTTAGGATGGCAGCGTGAAGCGATGGCTTTAGGGTGCGGTGTGAACGCTCCCCTCCAAAGTTTTTTGGCAGAAGTTGGGCAATTAAACCACAGATTCAGAATATCATCCTTGCAGCATAGCCGGCCATGTGACCATGATACCTTACAATCCATAAAGATCAAAACCTTAACCAAGACCAAAAAGAAAGAGCGATCTTGAATTCCTCTATCCTGAGACTCTTCCCTCCGCTGGTGCCAGTTTCCACCAGGGCCGAATACTTATAGTTACATGTGCCTCTGTGCCATCCTTTACCAGCATGCCAGTGCTTTAATTAGGATAACCCCCCTCAGGCCAAGGAATCGTGGGATGAAAGGTGGGGTTCCTCATCCACAAATCCGTTTTCCTCCTTTTCGCCAATGACAGACTTCAAACACAAAGCATCCGCTATCTACAGAGCTGCTTTTTTGCTGCGATGGAAATCGAAAAAGGCGCTGAGAGAGAAAGCGTGAATCCGGCGCAGATGCTGAGAACCATCTTTTTTATGCCAGCCTCTGTGTCACCGACAAAGCACACAGAAAGGTTATGCTGATTAACAGAAGGAGAGACGAGCAGAGCTACAGGCCCTTAAGCTCAAAAATAGAAAAAAGAGACCAGAAGCTGAGGAGAGAGAGAAAGATTGAAATGAGGAAAAAAGGTGAAAATGAACTGCAGCTGAGTGTGTGTTGCAGTCACTATGAGGAGAAAAACATGAATATCTGATTTTTAGTATTTTAATATGATGTGACAATACCTTCATTATTTGCTCACCCTCATGTTCTTCCATGCCCAGATAATATTCTTTCTTACGTAGAACACATCTATTCCAGATATATTCAAACTCGGATCATCACAGTTGTGTTCCTGTTGAAACAAGCACATTAATCGAGCAAAAGTCTCACAAGTGGGCACGAAAAATTACTTTAAATTCTTGAAGCTAGCAAATATATGGCCACTAAAAATTAAAACAAGACAGAAATTCATACATTTTGGTAAATATTGAACGTCAAACTCATATCTAGTCCAAAATTCTATTTATAAATTCTTCCGGCGCCTCCGTGGTACCTTGAACTGCCTGCGCCTCCGTGGTACCTTGAACTGCCTGCGCCTCCATGGCTTCCTGAACTGCCTGCGCCTCCATGGTCATCTACTACACCCTGGCCGCCTCAATCTCCAGGCCCTCTTCCACTCCACGGGCCTGGCCCTCCATCCCTCCCCCATTTAGACTCCGCTCCACCACCCTCCTGGACTCTTGTTTCATGTGGAGCGTTTGGAATCCGCTCCTTAAGTGGGGGGCTCTGTCATGAGCCCAGCCTGTGTTTCTCTGTCTGGTGAGGACTTTTGTTATTTCCTGTCTTGTGCCATGTTTTGTAGTTCTTTGTAGTTTCATTTTGATTAGTCTCCGCAGGTGTGTTCCCCGTAAACCACTGTTCGTGAGTTCTTTGTTCAAGTCATTGTTTATTTTGAAATCTGTTACTGCACTTGGGTTCACCTTCAAACTTGCCATCAGAGGAATGCGTTACACTACTGTCAGTTAAAGGGTTAAATTATGTTTTAGGTGGGATATTATGAAAACAAAAATCACTAAACAAGACCAAAAACTTTGATTAACCTATTAACACATACCCCATTTCCCCATGATATATGTACTTACAAGTCATTTGCCCACTAGCAAATATACAAAAAGTATAAAACTATAGATCTCTTGTAAGATTTGTTTTGTTTGGATGATTCTAGTGACCTTCATGATTATATATACAGGTGCTGGTCATATAATTAGAATACCATCAAAAAGTTTATTTATTTCACTAATTCCATTAATTATATTTTCGGAATTCCATTCATTCCATTTATTATATTAATTTATTACACACAGACTGATATATTTCAAATGTTTATTAATTATTATTATTATTAATTTTGATGATTATAACTGACAACTAAGGAATCCCAAATTCAGTATCTCAGAAAATTTGAATATTGTGAAAAGGTTCAATATTGAAGACACCTGGTGCCACACTCTAATCAGCTAATGAACTCAAAACACCTACAAAGGCCTTTAAATGGTCTCTCAGTCTAGTTCTGTAGGCTACACAATCATGGGGAAGACTGCTGACTTGACAGTTGTCCAAATTGACACCTTGCACAAGGAGGGCAAGACACAAAAGGTCATTGCAAAAGAGGCTGGCTGTTCACAGAGCTCTGTGTCCAAGCACATTAATAGAGAGGTGGAGAGAAGGAAAGATGTGGTAGAAAAAAAGTGTACAAGCAATAGGGATAACTGCACCCTGGAGAGGATTGTGAAACAAAACCCATTCAAAAATGTGGGGGAGATTCACAAAGAGTGGACTGCAGCTGGAGTCAGTGCTTCAAGAACCACTACGCACAGACGTATGCAAGACATGGGTTTCAGCTGTCGCATTCCTTGTGTCAAGCGTCAGAAGCATCTCGTCTGGGCTAAAGACAAAAAGGACTGGACTGCTACTGAGTGGTCCAAAGTTACATTCTCTGATGAAAGTCAATTTTGCATTTCCATTGGAAATCAGGGTCCCAGAGTCTGGAGGAAGAGAGGAGAGGCACACAATCCATGTTGCTTGAGGTCCAGTGTAAAGTTTCCACAGTCAGTGATGGTTTGGGGTGCCATGTCATCTGCTGGTGTTGGTCTACTGTGTTTTCTGAGGTCCAAGGTCAACACAGCCGTATACCAGGAAGTTTTAGAGCACTTCATGCTTCCTGCTGCTGACCAACTTTATGGAGATGCAGATTTAATTTTCCAACAGGACTTGGCACCTGCACACAGTGCCAAAGCAACCAGTACCTGGTTTAAGGACCATGGTATCCCTGTTCTTAATTGGCCAGCAAACTCGCCTGACCTTAACTCCATAGAAAATCTATGGGGTATTGTGAAGAGGAGCATGCGATATGCCAGACCCAACAATGCAGAAGAGCTGAAGGCCACTATAAGAGCAACCTGGGCTCTCATAATAATCGACTCCATGCCACACCACATTGCTGCAGTAATTCAGGCAAAAGGAGCCCCAACTAAGTATTGAGTGCTCTACATGTTCATACTTTTCAGTTCTTTGTATCAAAAATCCTTTCTTTGTATTGGTCTTAAGTAATATTCAAATTTTGAATATTGAAAAAAAATTGAAATATATCAGTCTGTGTGTAATGAATGAATATAATATATAAGTTGAATGGAATTAGTGAAATAAATCAATATACAGTATATATGTCAACAAAAACTACTTATTAGTAACATTTGGGAGGGTTTGCCTTCGCCATGCTTCCTGGAAGTAGGGGCAGGAAATTGACAGCCTCATGTGACAGGAAGGAAGTGAATACCTTTTTTTTTTTTTTTTTAATCCTTTATTTGGTTGTTTGATTGCATGTCATTGAGACATAAAACATGGATAACATCTAGTAAAATATTTAAAAAATGAAAATTTCAACTATACACTATGGCAACTATAGTTGCCAGTGAGGTTAAATTTAAATCAAAAATACTTACATTGAAAAATATCACTTGAATCAAAAAAATTTTTTTGTATATTGTACAATACCCAAGATGCTGTACATTCACTAAAAAGTTATTCTTAGCTAAATTCGTCTTGCTTTAGGGATACTTAGATATTATTACTGGGGAAAAATTAGGGGAAAGAGCAGTGAGTGTGGGATGACATGAAGATTTTTTTATTTAAATGAAGGAATACACTAATCTCCATGAAACATCTTGCAAAAAACAACTTCTTGGTCTCGCAAACATCAGCATCCCCCACAGTCTTAAGAAAAGACTGTAATGCCAAGAAAACAGCTGCAGTGTGGAAACTTGGCCGTTGCCTCTGGCTTCTGTTAACTCTGCTTCTCCTGACACAGTGAGTGTTTCGCTCTTCACCACAAATCTCCCACCAGATGGCTATTTAACTTGAATTTTAACCCAGCTTTTTATATCCTAGCAAACTGGAAAAGAAAATCTTATGTCAGTATATGTGCAGAATTCACCATAAGATCATTGAAAATTATTTTCTAGGTTCAGGTATCATTGATCTTGGACCATTAATTACAAATTAACAAGTCTTTGCTCTTATGTCGCTGTTTTTTTAACTATAGTTTGCTTTGCAAATTTGTGCAAAACAAGCCTTTTCTCTTGACTTGACCATAAAATAACTAGCAACTTCAATTGATGGAACGTTACAATTCAATTGATGTGTTCAATTCACATCAACTCTCATTTAGAGTATTTGTAGACTGTTACACCGTGGCTACACCAGACATGAACGGCAAATGCTTCCCTGATTTTATTTTCTCCTGAGAGAAAGACCCTAATAATCTCACTTGTTTCCTCTCGGAAGAGATCTCAATAACTGTGCTCAGATTAGCCAAGAAGTGCTAAGTCTATAATCAGAGATTTCAATTTAAATGCAAACATTTCTCAATTCTCCAAGTGATCTGAGCTGGCACCCACATTCATTTTATAGCTCTATAATCCAAAGCGCAATTTACACTGCACTGACAGACACCGACCAACGTGGACAATCACCAGATTACAGTATGTCAATTCTCGTACATTCCACGACCCAAGTACGATTCAGCATGTTCAATTGGCGAAAACAATCTCCTAAGCTGCCAACAGACACTGAAAGGGGTAACACACTGATCCGACAAAACCTAACGAAGTGTCTGTTGCCGTCTGTCGGTGCACTGTGAAGTGGCCTCATGTCTCATGACAATTTTTTTTAGGAGAAGCAAGGTTAAAATAGGCTTACATAAAAGTAAAACAACTGAAATCTCCATTAAGTCTCCTGAGCTTTGAATGATCAACCTCTGAACAATAAAATTGTCCTCTGGGATGTTTATATTGCGAGGCGTGCTTTACGCATTGTGAATGCCAAAGGAAAATAATTCCTCGGCAAAGCAAACATTCAAGGCAATCATTTCCCATAAACCCAAACACAACTAATCAGATTTTAGTCCGCAAGCCTCTCTCAAGACAAAGACACATGAGGTGCGAGAAAACCGACTTTCACAGCTTATTTTCTTCATATGCACTGGCTGCTTTTATTCTCCTGATGTTTTATTCGTCTCCATTACAGCCAGTCAATTATCCTAAAGCTAGGATGCTGGGTTTCAACCAGTGGGACTAGTCAAAATGCAATTACAGGTTTGAGAGTCTCAACACACCGCGGAACATCTAATATAATGGCAGGATACTGTGCAATAAAACGCGCTCTCAATATAATGTGACCTGCATGACCCAAGTGGGGTTTGTTGAGAATGACAATACTGTTCATCATGTAGGCTGGCCTAGTCCTGGGCAATGTGATTGTAAATAGAAAAATGTGGTAAATGTGTTATATGTTGCTACAACTATTGTTTAATATACTATAGATATTTTAGCAGTTGACATGACTGATTTACACTATGTTTACACGGGGAAAAACATAAAATAATGTGAAAATATAGCCTGAATGCCAGCCGAACTTAGCCCCGCCCACAACATTTGAGGTCGGGAAGTTCGGTCTGGACTTCGAGCAACTATCTTCGAACCAGAGCTGTTAGGACCAATCAAATTGTCAGGGCGGGCTTTATACGATGATGGACAGATGATCAGTAACGTAATCATGCACGTCAGCAAAGAGTGCTTGGGTTGAATTCGTTCTTATCCTAAACGGAGAACGTCTCGGTTACGTATGTACGAGAACCTGAGAACAGGGAACGAGACGCTGCGTCAGCTGACGCTACGGGGAACGCCTCTAGCATGACAGGTGCCTGAAATCACAATCAAAAAACGTCAATCCTATTGACTGGCGACAGCTTATGATTTCATCATAGTGCGACCAGGAAGTATATAAGGGCGCTTGCCAACATGACAGCATCTAATCATCTGAAGGGACTGTTTGGCAGGCACGCCCTGAGGCATGGCAATGAGACGCAGTCTTGTTCCCTGTTCTCAGGGAACTAGGGTTACATATGTAACCGAGACATTCCCTTTCGAAAGGGAACTCGCGCTGCGTCAGCTGACGCTACCCACGCCGCCATGCCGAGGGGAGTGCATGCCCACTGGCAGTGACAACTGTCAGGACAAGCACATTCAACTGAAATGCCTGAACCATTCCCCCTCTGGTCACATTAGGCTGTCAGTGACAGTGCTCCCTATGGTCAAAGCCCAAGCTATAACCTGAGAAGGAACCTTCGCATACCATATGAGGTCCTACCCTGGCCGCTCGAAGGCCTGGAACCAGCCCATTCAACAGAAGGGTTTCCTTTAAGGGAACGTGGCAATGGAACCCGAGGGAACCCGCGCCAGTCACTATTCGGGAGGAATTCACCGAATGCCACCAGGGAGGTCCGACCTAGTCACCTCTATGTAGGACACGTCAGTACAGCCAACCCTGTCTGTAAAGTACAGAGCCTCTGGTACTCGCCTCCGAAGAGACATCCCGCTAGGGTACTGCAAAAAGGCAGTGTCCTCCACCAGCCGGACCTCAGAGACGGGTTATCCTGGAGAGCAGCGCTCAGCGAAGTGCTTTCTAACCCTTGCTAGTGAGGGGAGTTTAGCCGCTCAATCCTAGGATCTACCAAGCACTTGTTTTAAAATGTGCTCAGGAGGCTGAACAGGCCTACAGGCTGATCCTAGCTGGGAGACCTTGAGGGGCCTACAACCGACGGATCAGTGCCAAGCGGCTGTAAGCTCACAGACGACTCTCACTTGAGAGGAGCTCCTAAGCCTGTCTGGTAGGTAACCATGCTGTAGGTGACCTATGCAAGTCCCAGGTCCTGTAGGGACCACATAGCAGACATGCTAGGGAATGAAAACCGCCTTCAGGTGCTACCGGCTAGAAACCAGAGCCTGATAGCAGGTGACCACTAGCTGTCAGCGTAAAGCCAGTTATGTATCCCCTCCTAGGGAACTCGTTCCCCAGGGGACTGCACGACTGCGACTGCGCCGACTGCGCGTGCCTCCAAACAGAGGAGCTCGCTCTCGGGGAGGCCTAATGAGGCCTACTACCTAATAGCAGTCAAGCTGGCCTTCGAGGTAGCTGGAAGATGGGACTCGCTCTGACAGGGAGGCCTAGTGAAGATAGCCACCTGATAGCCATCGGGACTCATTACTTCAGGGAGGCTTGGGGAAGCCTGCCACCTGATAGCAGACCATGCTAGCTGTACGAGCGTCCCGACTCCGGTGCTCGCCCAGGGAGGCCTGGCGAGGCCTACCACCTGGTAGTGAGACCTGTTAACGGTCCAGCTAGCTTGTCACAGTGACTGGAACCGGAACCCCCTCAGGGAGGCCTAGTGGGGGCCTACAACCCGATAGCACGTTAAGCCAGCTAACCGAGCGTCCAAGCTCGGGGGCTCACCCTCAGGGAGGCCTGGCGAGGCCTACCACCTGTTCTAGCCATTCGTGCGAACCGTCAGAGATGACTGAGGTCCCGGAGCTCGAAGACCAGGAACGCGCCCTCAGGGGAGACCAGGTTGAAGCCTGCTACCCAATGGCGAATCCCACAGGGAAGCCCCGTGCAGCTTGTTACCTGTTAGCAGCCCATGCCACCATCTGTTACCGAAACTGGGGACCGGGGAACGATCTCTGGGAGGCCCAGCGCCTACCACCTGATAGCAGAACGTGCTACTCCTAGCACTCCATGCTCACCGCCACAGAGACTGGGAACCGGGAACTCACCCTCAGGGAGGCCAGGTGAGGCCTACTACCTACTAGCAACTCGTGCTAGCCATCCAGTGACTGGAGCCCGGGAACACCCCCTCAGAGGAGGTCAAGTGAGCCTGCTTACCCAACAGCAGGCCCTTAGGGAGGCCTGGTAACGCCTACCACCTACTAGCAGCTTGTGCCAGCCGTTGAGGGACTAATGCCCAGGAATACCCCCTCGGGGGAGACCAGGCAAGGCCTGCTACTCATAGCAGGCTCTCAGGGAGGCCTGGTGGGGCCTACCACCTGAACCAAGGTAACCCAAAAACCGGGAGCCTACCCCTCAGGGAGGCCTGGCAGGGCCTACCTCCAAATAGGAGGTCTGCAGATTCTATGAACCCTGCCGCGGTTAGAGGAAGACTGGCTGCTGCACCTGGGCTGACGGTAGCTGTCTGCTGCTGACGAAGAACTGGACATCCAGTTATCACCTGGGGACTCATCCCCAAGGAGGCCAAAGAGGGCCTGCTAGTTGACGAGGTTTCTGCTGAAGTCGACATCAACAGAGAAAATTCTCCTAGGCCCAAACGGGCCGTGACGTCGAGACTCTCTTGCAAGGAGGCCTGATGATGCCTACGACCTGTCCTGGAGTCTGCTGCCCAGACTGCCCAAGCTGGCTGCTCACAACCAGCTGGCTTTCATACCCCCGCACCTGGGGCTGGCTCCATCCCAGAGGCTAGAGGGCCACCGTGACGGTGCAGTCTCACGGGCCGTGGCTACAGACATGAACCTAATCACATTGTCAATAGCAGTGCACTCAGCAAACAATGCCTAAAAACCCTCTAAAGCGAGGGGAGTACAACTTACGTCACCTGCCTCGAGGCGGCCGGCTCACTTTCCCATACAGCGGCCTGTCGATCATGCAAGGGTGTCAGCTATTGACAATGCTCGGGCCTCAGGGGAGCATCCGACCAAAACCACCATGCAGAAGGTTGCGATGTTCAGCTCAACCTGAGCCTTAAAGAAGGTGGAGCAGAAGACATAGAGCAAGGGTGAAAATATCATGCAAATATGCAACCCACCGGCCATGTCATCCTCCAGGATGAGGCCGGGGGGCGCCAGAAGATGGCGGCCACACAAGCTCTGGAATGCGGGTTACAGCAAAATAAAGTCTAGTTGCACACAAGCGAAGGACGCTTTACCCCACCCCACGACCACTGGCAAAGTCGCTATCCCTGCTGCAACACCCAGACTGCATTACTAAATAACCCCAGAATGCAGAGAAGGGGGCGGGCCTTGGCCGGACGACTCTGTAATAAGAGGAGGCTGAATCAAGGATGCAGAAAAACAAAGCACTGTTCTTATACTTAAAAGACAGGCCCGGGGCGACAATACCTGCCTTTAAAGGAAACGCCCCCCATCCTTAGCGAAGCCTAGGCCAAGAGGTGCGGCGCTAAGCCTGCACTCGATCTACTAAGGGCTCGGGAAAGAAATATTATCACCCCTTAAACACAACGAGGCCCCGAAAAACCCATTCAAAAGCCCAACAAGGCTGGGCGCAGATCACACTACAGCTCATGCATTAGTGCTTACCCGGTCGTGGCTACTTTATAATTAAAGCTAGGAAACAAACTCACCCTCGCACGCCACAAGCCCGCAAGCAAGAGCGGCAAATACAACCACTCACATTAGTGAGAGAGATAACACAGACAGGCGGTAAAACTCTACTAGCCAAAGTATAGCATATATCCACAAACATATAAAGTTGCAAAGAAGATCGTTCTTAGCTACTCACGGGGAGCTGCAGGCCCTGTGATGTCCAACGATGTTCCATAATCCCCCAAACCCTCTCAGGAGAGCGAAAGAGGGTCCTGGAAAACGTAAAAAATTATGTTTCACCCTACTCGAGGGGGACTCACCGCTCGCTCCTCTGGTGCTTCAAACCTTGAAAACCAGCCATCAGGCCAGTGTTCGACCACCATCCCGAGGGGGGCGCTCTCACCAAACAAGCCAGGTGGGCCGTCAGATCTTACATATCTGCTCATCATAGGCCCACCGGCCTGATGTAAAACGCCCGGGGAAAGAGGCAAGAGGAAGGGAAAAACAGCACTCATCTGTGTGCCCTAGGGGGCGGAGTCCTATCACGCTGCCTCCGTTGGTTCCGGTTTCCAGCTCCGGATTCCTTCCTCTTCTTGTTGCGGGTGTCCCGCCTCCTCTGCGCACCAGTCCTCCGCGGAGGGGGCGCTCGAGAGGCGACGCTGGTTCGCTGGTCCCGCTTCCCTCAGACCGTGACGGGCCAGGGACACCCGACTGCCTGGGCACGGTCCCTGGACCTCAGCGGAATGCATGTTCTAAATGCTGCTGAGCGCTTTCGCCTCTCTGAAGTTTCCCACCACCACCTCGACGGAGGTGCCGAAAAGTTCAGATGGCGAAACCGGGGCATCAAGGAGAAAGGACTTCTCTTTCTCCCCGATGTCCGCAAGGTTTAACCACAGATGCCTCTCCGTGGCCACCATCGAACGACCGATGGAGAACGCTATTTGTTTGGTGGCCCGGAGAGCGAAATCCGTGGTCCGGTGCAACTTGGTCATCGCATCAGGGGGTAGTCCCTCCCCCTGATCGAGGTCCCTCAGCAGGTCCGCCTGGTAAGCCTGCAACACCGCTGTGGTGTGCAAAGCCACCGCAGCGTGACCCGCTGACATGTATGCCCTGCCATTCAGACGAGAAGTCGTTCTAAGTGGTTTCGTCGGCAGGGTGGGAGCCATCAGTGTCGACGGCCACCCAGAGGCAAGATAGTTCGCAAACGTCTCGTCCACGGGCAGCACTGACACATACCCAGCCTCGGGCAAACCCTAGACATCAGCGAAATTAGCAGGCTGAGTATGGTTTCTTCCATCCCCTCGAGATCTGCTGATGGAGATCTGGAAGGAATGGAAGACTCCCAGGAGTTGGGAGATCATGGGCGGAGAGAAACCGATCGTCCAATCTGTTTGGACGCTCAGCCTCTCTCCTCACATGCCGCCAAGGCAGCTGCAGTCTACCCGCAAAAGATGCTGTCATGTTGGCAAGGCGCCCTTATATACTTCCTGGTCGCACTATGATGACATCATAGGCTGTCGCCAGTAAATAGGATTGACGTTTTTTGATTTTTGATTTCAGGCACCTGTCACGCTGGAGGCGTTTCCCGTAGCGTCAGCTGACGCAGCGCGAGTTCCCTTTTGAAATGGAACTTGTTTGTATATGCATTCACCTTTACTATTTCTCTCAAAAATGATGATGGTGTTGGTAAGTACTCTGTGTATCCTTAAATTCTTTTTTACAACACCGGCAAAGATCGTTTACACTCATCTTCTTCTTCTACTTCTTCCAATGTGCGTGCAGTTGAGTTCTGTTGACAACTATGCGTCGCTCCATTGCTCTGATTGGTTGTAGGTCTATCCAATTGAGTGCAGAGGCATTTTCTTTCCTGGTTCGGTTGAAACACGCCTCATAATCCCAGCCCAGTGGCGTTGTATCAGACTAGAATTGAGTATAACGACATCAGGCTTGTGAAAATACAGAGCTGAAGCTAAATAACATTTAGACCTACAATTTGCTTTGAGATTTTGCATAAAACAAGCATTTGCTCTGGAGTTTACCCTTCTTGTTTACAGAAAACAACCACTGGCTTCAGTTAACATACGTTGAGTCATTCTGTTTTGCATTATTGCATCTCTTTGTAATTGTCATGCATTAACATGATGCAGAATGCAACCTACAGGAAAGAAAAATCACAAATGAGATATATCCAATAGTTCAGGTGTTTTAAAGATATTAAAAACAAATTGAGACTTTTGATTAGATATTCTGCTTCTCAGATTTTTTCTTGAGAAAAAGAGGCTAATAAATTTCCTCTAGAGATTTGGAAAATCTCAAGTTCTCAAACTGTTCAGATTTCAGTGGTGGCTTATCGGGGGAGGCAAGGGAGACACAGCCTACCCAAGATTTGGGAGAATAACCGTTTAATGTTCACACTGGAACGACTGTTTATCCAGTTTATAATGTATTACAAATTTCATATTTAATAAAAAGTAACATTTCAAATTCAGCTGTTGCTCTCAGGCAACATTGTACCATCGTGGAACACAAGTATTACCAAACCATCTCATCAAGTTATCATGTCAAGCTATCATGTCAAGCTATCATATCAAGTTATCATTTCAAGTTATCATGTCAAGTTATCAAATCCATCTTCATCCTCATCTCCATCTTCGATCTCTCCCTGCCGGATTGTCACTGTGACCTCATCTTCCTCATCACATGACACCTCATCCTCACCCTCATCAGTTGTGTTTTATACCTTTTTTTAAGTGCTATAGAAAATGTGCAGATCATAATATGTGCAGTTATAGTATGTGAATTACTAATCTTATATGTGCATTACAAAATCATGCAAAAATGCAAATACATTTAGAGAATTCTAACTCTTTTCCTTACAAATATACTATATTTGTACCCAACCCAGTGTGTCTGGTATGGCCTTATGCAATTCCATTATGGTACAATGTTGCCTTGAGGCAACACACAGTTTTTTGTTATTAATTCTAAAACATTTGATGATATATAATGTAAAGTTCTTCAAAATACTTATTTACTTACCAGTGAAGGCGACTCATATTTTAACTGGACGGAAAACTAGTGAAAATTTCACTTTTCATAGGAGAAAATATGGAGCCATGTGACATGTGCACATGTGCTGAAACAGGGCACAAAATGGACCCCTGTGGGTCATGTGACCAATTATTTGAACTTTCATTGATTAGTAATTGAGTTCTTCTTCCCTGAGATAGGTTTGACCAATACATTTGTGTTTCATTTGATTAAAAATAAACTAAAATAGACTATGTTGCCTGGAGGCAACACCATACCATAGAGGGATATATAATATATACAGTATGTGTGTGCTTGAGCTGACAGTAGAGTAGCTTGAGATAGGACACAGATGTAAATTTAATACACAAACCATATCTGTAAAACTAGTTTTTAAAGGGTGAAATTTAATTTAATTCTATTCTTATTTAAATTAACGAGCACTCTATTTAGATCACCACAAGTAAAACCTCAAACCTCTGGTAAAAATATTGATTCTATATCTAGAATGGCTTTATGGTATTTAGTCTACATTTAATATATACAAATGCACAATACTGCAAGTTTATGACAAAAATATAGTCTGTAATTTGGCCTTTATTACTCGTTTAATACATGTCTACATTAAAAATTTAAATAATATGAGATATTAACTACATTTCTGACAAAATACCACGGTGTTACCACAGTAAATCCATGATAAATGTTGTTGAATTGTTGATTAAAAGTATTCTGACTGGATCGGCTCAGTGTTTCTCCTGATTTGCACGTTAGTGTTGTTGATGAAGTCAGCGCTGCTAAACTAAATTAAATCACTGAGAGATTTGCAGCTTTTACCGGAGACTTCTTCACCAAACTCGAACACTTCTCACTGGCTGTGTAGTTGGCACGGGATCGAGACACTCGGCATGTAAACACAATTGTGAGCTGGTGAGTGTTTCGTTCCGCTCTTGGCGCTGTTTCCCTGGCCTAAAATCTAGTACATTGTGAAACTGCACTATTTGTAAATTATGCGTGGCGGGCCACATATAATATGTTTTAATAGACAATCCGGACACCCCTGTCTATAGTATGCCTCATGAACACTTTCCATATATGGCGTGCGTCTCACTGTATCATTTTGTGATACTTTTGTATCATTTTGTGATACTTTTGTATCATTTTGTGTAATGTTTTAGCCTGGTCGCTATTCACTGCCATTATATGGAGGAGCGCGTGCAGGACTATTTTTTAAATTTCTGCTTTTGAGGTCCGAAAAAGATAGAAGGACATAGGGCATTGGAACAACAGCAGGGTGGGTAAAAGATGGCTTTATTTTCATTTCAGGGTGAACTATCCCTTTAATACTCCATCCACATACAGGATAGAATCAGCATATTTTAAGCCATTACATCAACATCTCTCATCATCGGGGTGGGGGTACAGATTCCGACAGCTGGATTGCTCGTCATCAGATTCTGTTCCCCCAATGTTTCTTACACCTGGACGTTCTAATAATAATCAAACTCATGCTTGTTAAACCCCATCCACATACAGGATAGAATCAGCATATTTTAAGCCACTACATCAATGTCTCTAATCATTGGGGTGGGGGAACAGAATCTAACAGCTGGATTGCTCATCATCGGATTCTGCCACCCCCACCCCCATGTTTCTTACAAAAGGAGATTTTAATATCTTTCTCAAACTGATGCTGGTTTAGCTCCATCCACACACAGGATAGAATCAGCCTCTTTTAAGCCACTACATCAACATTTCTCATCATGGGGGTGGGGGAACAGATATCGACAGCTGGATTTTGAAGCATGAAGCATCAGTTTGATAAATATTAGAACTTCCTTGTGTAAGAAACATCGGGGAATCCAGCTATTGGAATCCGTTGCCCCACCCCCATATTGAGAAATGAAGATGCTGATTCTATCCTGTATGTGGATGGAGCTTAACCAGCATCAGTTTAATAAATATTTATTATGGGTTTGGAATGGCATGAGGGTGAGTAAATGATAACTATTTTCATTTTGGGGTGAACTAACCCTATAAGAATGTTTGAGATTGCAGATTTTTTGTAGAATTTTTTCAGCTAACTATTTTTATTTTTTGTTTGATTTATTATTTATTTATTTGTATGCCAACTTCACATTTGGTTTGATGAGGACAAATACAATTCTCTCTAAAGCAATATTGTAAGGAGGTGATTCAATGGCTTCAACTTTATGTCTGTGTGTCTACAAATGCCGAGTTCAGCATCACGATCTTTTCACACTGCATGACTATCTAGGGTAGTATTTAGTTGCTGCTGTGTTCACACTGATCCCACGTGGGTTCTCGCGCAACAAAAAATGATAGACTGCAGAAAGTTTGCGATCCAAATTGTCTGTGCGCTGATTTGCAGCAAAAAGGAGAAAAAGAAAAAAAGATTATGGCGGAGGAAATGGTTGGGGAGACACAGGGAGCAAGGATTGTGTTCTGAAAGAGAGTTGGAGGTAAATAAATAATTTGGCAATGTTGTGGCTGGTCAAGCAAATGTTTGTGCTTTGTTTGATATACTTGTATATATATTAAAACTGATCTATAACTCCTCCCCGAACCTCCCGCTGCCCTGTATCTTGCGCTCTCATTGGCTGTAGGTCATCGCCGATATCATTTTCAGTCCAAACACATTTCACACAGTAGGATTTCGAACCAGATATTTAGCATGCCAAATATCTCACGGGCGTCAGCAACTCATCTGCGATTCTTTCGGATCGCGTCTTTGATCATTCACACTGCGTGATTGTCACTCACGTGCACAAGCACCGATTTGCCTATAATTTCGGGCATTTGTCGGCGATTTTGCAAAACCTGTCGGCGAGTCAAAATCAAGGCTAAAATCGGGCAGTGTGAACTCGGCATAAGGTCATAACTGGTCATTAAAGGAAATGAGATGTTTGTTGTATCATACTAAGTGATTAAAATGACACTTTTGCTATGTATGACTAATTGTTTCATGAGCATATGCTGTTTTTTGATCATTGGATGTTGTACGTATTTATTTTCAGAGGAATTCTGGGCATTAATCTAGAAACTGGATCGAAGGCAGAACAATGTAAGGAGTAAACCCAAATTTAATTAACCCGATGAACCCCGTTGAACCTTTTTTTCTAAAGCCAAACTAACCTGATCTGGTATTTCCTCTTTGTATCACCCTAGAGTGAGAGCGAGTCGATTACCTTTTCTTGTGTTTACCTGTCAAAATGAAAGTGTTGGAGACTGACAGACACAAAAGAGCTTTTTGAGATTTGTGTTGACTGGAGGAAACAGACTTTCCCTGTGAATTTGAGATCTGACATTGATGGAGTGTTTGTCGACTTTACTAGCACATAGTGCTGGGAGATTCTTCAAAGAGTCGAGGGCTGCTGACGGTATCATTAGCTTTTAGTCTACTGCTCTCTCTTCCCACACCTGTCTTCCTCTCTTACGCACAATCACACAATATATGGCGAAAATGAACAGGTGGAGGCGAGCGCCGGGACATCATTACACAGACAAAGCAGCACATTCATTCTCCTCCATTGAGCTCTTTCACAGCATTATCATGTAATATGCAGCGCTACCGCTGTTCATCTAATGCTAATAATGGTCTTGCTGTCTGAAGGAACATGAACTATATGCACAATATTTGTAGCGGTGGAGTTTTTAACGCTTTCTCAACAGTGTGAAAGTAGCAGTGGATGCAACACCTCACTGATTCTAATTCAAGTCATACAACCAGAGTCTGATTTGAGCTGCAAACGCATGCACCGCCAATTTACGAGTCGCTCAGGGAGACTAAAGTTGCTGTGCCTCTCTGGTTTGATGCCTGATTCATATGATATCATGGAATTTTACTCTCAAAGTTAACTCATTATTAAAAGCAGGGGGGGCGGGGGGGGTTTGTTAAAATGTTTATGGTAATAGTGAAAAAAAGATTGGTTTGCATTCCTCAAAGTAACAGTGCTTATACAACAAAACAAAAAGGGCCAGATTTACTAACAGCTTGCGCCAGCACAAACCCTCTTTTGGTGTTAAAACTACTGTCAGGATTTACTAAAGACACACAGCGATAAATTAGCGCTGAAAAGGCGTGGATAGGGTTATTTTTGCGACTGACTTTATTACATATGCATTTGTAGGAGTTTCCCTTTCAGGCGCATTCAAATTAATGGGAGGAGAGTATTTAAATTAATCATGCAAGGTGATTTACAAAGGTTTGCGCTGGTCAATTTACTGATGTTTGTGGCATTATTTATCGCCCCCCAAAAAACGTGCCTTAAACCAGACGCTTTTATGGAATTGCGCTCTCATGCTAATTTGCCCTGTTTGGTAAATCTGGCTCTAAGAGTATAGCTGGGCTTAAAAAGTCACACAAATATACACTATACCATTCAAAAGTTTGGGCCCAGTATTCAAATTCAAATTTTGCAGTAAAGCAGCTCTGAAAAGATAGTGTAGTGTCAATAGTGTCATTATTCAATGTTGATTCAGTTCAGTTCAATAACTGTGTAAAGTTGTTCTAAAGAAGACAATAGTGTCATTATTCAGCTCAAGTAAGTTCATTGTTGATTCAATTCCGTTCAATAACAGTGTCGATGTTGCAAAATGTTTGTCTGGCAATTTAAGATTGAACATTGGTCTGGGGAGTCTGCTATGTATTTTCTACTGCACAAGAGGCGTGATAAACAAGCATAAATTAAATGACTCTGTACGCAATTGGATAAGTCCTTCAACCAATCAGACCACAAGAGACGTGATAAACGGGCAACGACCCATCGCTTCTCTATCCGTCATCGTGTTAAACCCGCCAATAGCGCGCCAGGTGGGTAAGCCAGTCTGTGATTGGTTCCCGCAAAAGTGTAACAGAAGCAGTAGAAATTAATGTACAGCTTTCCAGACTGAGTTGCAGGGCAAAATCAAATCTCCGGCAGATCAGCAGTCTAGCAAAATGTATCAATTATGAAACAAATTGAATTAATCTATAAAGCAGCTCTACAAAAGACAAATGTGTCATTATCCAGCTTAATTCAGTTCAAGTTTTGTTCTCATCCAATAGTGTCAATAGTAATATTACTGAATATTAAAGAGTTAGTTCACCCAAAAATGAAAATAATGTAATTCATTACTCACCCTCATGCCGTTCCACACCCGTAAGACCTTCGTTCATCTTTGGAACACAAATGAAGATATTTGTGTTGAAATCCGATGGCTCAGTGAAGCCAGCATAGCCAGCAATGACATTTCCTCTCTCAAGATCCATTAATGTACTAAAAACATATTTAAATCAGTTCATGTGAGTACAGTGGGTCAATATTAATATTATAAAGCGATGAGAATATTTTTGGTACGCCAAAAAAACTAAATAACGACTTATATAGTGATGGCCGATTTCAAAACACTGCTTCATGAAGCTTCGGAGCGTTATGAATCAGTGAGTTGAATAATGATTCGGATCGCATGTCAAACCACCAAACTACTGAAATCACGTGACTTTGGCACTCTGAGCGGCTGATTCGACACGCTGATTCATAGCGGTTCGAAGCTTCATGAAACAGTGTTTTGAAATCACCCATCACTATATAAGTCGTTATTTCGGGGGGTTTCACGCACAAGAAATATTCTCGTCGCTTTATAATATTAATATTGGACCACTGTACTCACATGAACTGATTTAAATATGTTTTAGTACATTAATGGATCTTGAGAGAGGAAATGTCATTGCTGGCTATGCTGGCCTCACTGAGACATCGGATTTCAACTAAAATATCTTTTGTGTTCCGAAGATGAACGGATGTCTTACGGGTGTGGAACGGCATGAGGATTAATAATAAATTATTCCTTCATAAATGACGTCAGTAGAACAGTAGAACAGACTAACCTCCGCCCACAAGAATACGCGAAAAAAGGGGGCGTGGTCTTGTTGCTGTCCCACGTGGAGAAGAGGACGTGTCGCGTGGAGAAAAGGAAGTGTTGCGTTTGAGTGTGTTTGTCGCCATGTCGTCGAGACGCTGTTATTTTCATCCCGGAGTCAAATCATCTTTGTTTGGCTTTCCCAGGGACGCTGTAGAGATCATTGAGCGCATACATCTCCCGTTAAGAGGCGTGACCTTTCCACGTGCGCTAAGCTGCTGTCGAATCACAACACAGGAACCGTGACACGTTTGCTAAGCTGCGGTCAAATCCCAACACGGGAACCGCTGGCACAATCAGAACTCGTTACGTATTTCTGAAGGAGGGACTTCATAGAATAAAGGAACTCATCAGCCGTTTTTAGGACAGTGAAAACAGCGGTGTACAGATAAGTTTTTATTTTTTTTTACACGCGAAACATGAACACATGTTATATTGCACACTGTAAACACAATCAAAGCTTCAAAAGAACACGAAGAACGGGACCTTTAAAATTATTACATGGATTCTGCCTTAATGGGACAATAAAAGCCCTCTCTACACCTACCCCTAACCCTACCCAATAAAGGCTTTTTTATTATTATTAAACATTTCGTTAGGCACTTTATTTCCACATTTAGAACATTTTCTTAATTTTTATTGAAAGTAAATGCATTTCTGGTGTGATTTGTGATGAAAAAAGAGATAAGAACAAACTCTGCACAAGGCGGATTCGAACCCAGTCAATCTCGTCAAAATCAAGATGCTTAAGACGAAGATGCTTTTTTAAATCTTGTTTGGCCCAACCAGGCATTGTTAGGCAGAGCTAGTGCGAATAGCATTTGCCAACAAGGCACGCTATTTGCACTTAGTGTGCTGTTTGTAGACTACAGCTCAGCATTCAACACCATTGTGCCCTCCATACTTGACATGAAACTCCGGGCTCTAGGCTTAAACAGCTTGTTATGCAGCTGGATCCTGGACTTCCTGTCAAACAGACGCCAGGTGGTCAGAATGGGCAGCAACATCTCCTCATCATTGACTCTCAACACTGGAGCCCCTCAGGGCTGCGTTCTCAGCCCACTCCTGTACTCCCTGTACACACATGACTGTGTGGCAACCCACAGCTCCAACACCATCATCAAGTTTGCTGACGATACGACGGTGGTAGGTCTTATCACTGACAATGATGAAACGGCCTACAGAGAGGAGGTGCACACTCTGACACGGTGGTGTCAGGAGCACAACCTCTCCCTCAACGTCAGCAAGACCAAGGAGCTGGTGGTCGACTTCAGGAGGAATGAGAGAGAACACCGCCCCATCACCATCGATGGAGCACTGGTGGAGAGAGTCAGCAGCTTCAAGTTCCTCGGTGTCCACATCACAGAGGAACTCTCATGGTCCGTCCACTCCGAGGCCGTTGTGAAGAAGGCTCATCAGCGCCTTTTCTTCCTGCGACGGCTGAGGAGGTTTGGAATGAACCGCCACATCCTCACACGCTTCTACAGCAGCACCATCGAGAGCCTGCTGACTGGCTGCATCACCACCTGGTACGGCAACAGTACCGCCCGCAGCCGCAAAGCCCTGCAAAGGGTAGTGCGCACGGCCAGCTGCATCATCGGAGGTGAGCTTCCCTCCCTCCAGGACATTTTTGCCAGACGGTGTGTGAAGAGAGCTCAGAGGATCATCAGAGACTCTAGCCACCCGAGCCATGGGCTGCTCTCATTGCTGCCATCAGGCAGACGGTACCGCAGCATTAGAACACGCACCAGCCGACTCCAGAACAGCTTCTTCCCACAAGCAATTAGACTACTTAACTCTTGATCCATCAGGATCATAACACACACTGGACAGAATATCACTCCGCACAACCCACTGTAGATACACACACATTATATACACATTTATTTATCATATAGCATCTATTGTACATTGGATCTCTACTGTGAATAATATTGTATACTGTACATTGTATATTATTATTATTATTATAGCTTAATGTATACTGTTTAATGTATGTTTAGTGTATATTGTTTAAAGTATATGTATATTGTAAGTATGTGTATATTGTTTAAGCTGTGAGAACTACACTCACATTGTGTAAATTATTTATTGTTTATTGTAGAGTTTACTGTGCTGTGAGTAATTGGGGGCGCATCAGATGTGTAATCTGATGTTGCTTAAATGTTGTACATGTCATGTCATGACTGCTATGTTGCTCGGAACTGCACCTAAGAATTTCACCAACTGTTGCACTTGTGTATATGGTTGTGTGACAATAAAGTGATTTGATTTGATTTGATTTGATTTGATTTGATTTGATATTATATTGCATTTCTGTCAATATATTCTCATACTGTAAATAAAACACACTGCACCTTTAAAACCCAGACTGACAAAAGACATTTGTAAGAAGAATTGCACGCCAAATTCTGAAATTTAATGTATTGAGGTATTGAGGTTCACTGCATCATGTATACTGACAGGGGTTGGGGCATCTGAAATCTTCGTAAGAGGCAGTCTGGACTAACTAGAAAGCAGCTAACCACCATTTGAAGCTGTTTTAGTCATAGAAGCACAACAGAGACTATTCTCACACTTCAACTAACAGCCTGTTGGCCCAGACTTCACCCCCCAAACACTTGGACACAACAATGACTCGCTGTTTCCCTATTGTTTCACCTAAGGGCTGTTATTCTTCCTGTTCTGATAAGACACGGGTCATATTGACCCCCTGCGACTACACGTGTGTGATATTGCTCTCTGCTGGTGGAGAAGCGCCCCACTGATATGGGCTCATCACATCCCTTTCAAAGCCCTGAGCACAAGACGTTCTGATGAGACTGTAATTGCTTGTGTGCATTAGTGAGCCAAATTATAAAAATTAGCTTAATTTAGCACCACTTTATAAAACCTGGTGAGCATAACTAGACATGCACCAATATTAAAATTCTGACCGGTAGGATAAGCTGATTATTATTCTCATGTTAAGGCAGATAATGATAAATATTAGCCTGACGTCGTCATACTCAGATTCTAGTCAGAATATGAGTCTGATACTGCTCCATTGGGCTGTGATTATGGGGCGTGTTTCAACCGAACCAGGAAAGAAAATGCCTTTTTTGTTGTAAAAAAAAAAAAAAAACTTGGCAACCCTGTCTGCACGCACGCCCGGAATAAGTAGCCTAAGGTTAGAAGAAAAAGATGAGTGTAAACGATCTTTGCCGGTGTTGTAAAAAAAGAATTTAAGGATACACAGAGTACTTACCAACACCATCATCATTTCTGAGAGAAATAGTAAAGGTGAATGCATATACGAACAAGTTCTCCGTTTAGGATTAGAACAAATTTAACCCAAGCGCCTTTGATGACGTGGATGATTACGTTACTGTTTATCATCTGTCCATCATCGTCTAAAGCCCGCACTGACAATTTCATGGGTCCGAACAGTTTCTGTTCGGGGATAATTACTTCTCTATGGATCAAGTCCAGACTGGACTGCCCGTGCAATTTTTTTTGTGGGCGGGGCAAAGTTCGTCTGGCATCCAGGCTTATATTTTCTCAAAATAAAAAAAAATATATAACACTAAGATCAATAATAATCAGTTTCACTTGATGGTCCCTTTAACACATTCTGTTGACTATAAGTAACGTTGCACCAACATGTCTATTAACTCTTATTAGAGTGTTAGTAGAGTTTTAGTAGACTTGTAGGGTTAGGGCCCTATCATACACCCGGCGCAATGCAACGCCAGGCGCGAAGCAAGTGTTTTTTGCTAGTTTCAGCCTGTCGCAGGTATAATTGTCAAAAAATGGAAAACGAGGTGTGTTGTTGACGCGTTGTTAGTTTTGAGGAAACTGAAAACGACTGCGCCATTGACCAACAAAAACCTGGTCTAAAGTCAATAGCACAGTATTTTTTGTGTTATTTAAAGGGCACGTTAGTAATATGCGCCTATAGTTGTGTGCACAACACACGTAAACTCTGCTTATTACACACACAGGGATGCGCAGCAAACATTTTTAAATATTAAAAATAAAAGGATTCCTCTCTGAAGAAGCTTCTTTCTGCTTGCAAATTCCACCATGTAAATAGCGAATCCGCCATGGTGCAAGTGCAACTGGCTTTTAAAGGGAATGGCAGATGAGATTCTGATTGGTTTATTGCACGTTACGCCCAAAACACACCCATGACTCATTAAGAGACGAGGCACAACCATTTTGGATCATGCGCAAGGTGCGCAGACCATTTTTTCCATCGTTTAAACTAGCAAAAGTGGATTCAGACTCTCCCTAAGTGCACTTGCACCATGCGCTTCAGACCATGTGATTATAAAATAGAGCCCTTAGGGTGCGAATGAGTTGACATGTACTTGCAAAGTTACTTATAGTCAATAGAATGTCTGTTGAAGGACCATCACAGTAAAGAATTGGCAGATGATAAGCAGAGTAACACTGATGATTTAGTTACAACGTTACTTATAGTGAACAGAACGTTCAAAACGGACCATCAAAATAAAGTGTTATAAAGTATATTTTAAGATGTGTTCTTAAATTATTACAATTATTAAAGATCTACTTAAAAGTTAAAGTGTTATGATGGTAATAGAAATGTAATTATAAAGGTAATAGAAATGTAAAAATAGGGAAATGCACAAGTACTGAAAATATTTAATATCTGATGTCAGCATGTTGTTAAGCTAGCAACACAATATTCCAAAAAGCAATTAAAAAATACACTACCATTCAAAAGCTGGGGTCAGTGGCATTTTTTTTAATACTTTTATTCAGCAAGGATGCATTAAATTGATCAAAAGTGACAATAAAGTTTTACAAAAAACATTCTTTTTCAAATAAATGCTGTTCTTTTGAACTTTCTATTCAGCAAAAAAATATATTTTAATATGGATATACAAAGATATTTTAAATTGTAATTTTTTAATTTTGGATCAAATAAATGCAGACTTTGGTGAGCAACTTTTAAATGGTATATAACAATTTTACTTAAAATGTAATGTTTCTTTTTTTTTTAAAGGTCCCGTTCTTCGTGTTTTTTTTGAAGCTTTGATTGTGTTTACAGTGTGCAATATAACATGTGTTCATGTTTTGCCCTTAAAAAAAAACAGTATTTTTAACACAATGTACTTATCTGTACACCGCTGTTTTCACTGTCCTAAAAACGGCTGATGACTTCCTTTATTCTATGAAGTCCCTCCTTCAGAAATACGTAACGAGTTCTGATTGTGCCAGCGGTTCCCGTGTTGTGATTCGACAGCAGCTTAGCGCACGTGGAAAGGTCACGTCTCTTAACGGGAGATATATGCGCTTAATGATCTCTACAGCGTCCCTGGGAAAGCCAAACAAAGGTGATTGGACTCCGGGATGAAAATAACAGCGTCTCGACGACATGGCGACAAACACAGTCAAACGCAACACTTCCTTTTCTCCACGTGACACGTCCTCTTCTCCACGTGGGACAGCAACAAGACCACGCCCCCTTTTTCGCGTATTCTTGTGGTCGGAGGTTAGTCTGTTCTACTGACGTAATTAATGAAGGAAGTACCAGGATGTAGTCCAAGCCGGCCGTTCGCTGTAGGCTTTGAAAGGGAACTTCTGTTAAATAAAATATCTCGCTTGGCATTGAACTTTGAGCTTTATAATTTTACAGGTATTATTTATGCTCTAACAGCAACATTACACACTAACTAAAGTTTGAACAATGGGATCACGAAGAACGGGACCTTTAAATCCCAATTTGTCTTCCATTTGGGATGATTTTTTCACTGAGCTCACAATGCATTGTGAGATGGCCTTCACTGCAAACTACGCATGTGTTGTTGCCTTAGAATCTGTAAAAAGCAAGACAATGCATAATGTTGCTGCCTACGATTATGTGCCTATGATGTAAGCAGTTCACTAGATTTTAAAACAATGTCATCCTACCTCAAGCATAGGCTTCCATCACATGCAAAATAGTTGATGTACTGAAAAAATCTAAACCATACTCAATAGGTCACCATGGAGTGAATGCTGTTCTCAATGATATACTGAAGTGAGGGACTGTGTATGGAGCAGTGCTGGGGAACTTTAAGGGATAACATGCTGGTCCTCAATCTCCTCCAGGCTGAAATGTGCCGCCGCAAGGCCTTCTGCAATTATGAACAATTTGCGGTTGAATAAAGCAGCTAAAATACAAACACATCAGTAAAGTAACAGGAGTTGATTAGCAATTTGTGATTCTCTAGAATGACAGTAGAAATGAGCTGAAGCATAAACAGTGGGGCTCTGTGTAAATGTACCGTGAAGTATTTGCAGAGTCATGTTTGATATGAATCGATAACACTCATCAGCGTTTGATTTAAAGTCAAGATGATGGATTACTGTGGCACCACAGCCTGCCACGGTCAAAAGTTTGGAAGTGAGCATCAAATTAAACTGTGTTTTATATTAGCTGCAATGGCTGTATTACTAGAATAGACCAACAAAAAAGCTATTGATACAAAAATATAGAGTTCCCTGAACACACATAACACTACAGATGGGCATGTTGTCGCACTACATGGGGTTCTGTACAGAACTCTGGGGTCCTTGACTCAATTTATGCCAAAAAGATTCTATATAAGGAGAAATGTCTTAAATAACTGCATAGAACTTAATGTTTAACAGGTAATTTTATGCTTTTCTAGTGATAAAGTATGTCTACCAGCTGCTTAAAGGGATAGTTCACCCAAAAATGAAAATTCTGTCATCATTTACTCACCCTCAAGTTGTTCCAAACCTGTATGAGTTTCTTTGTTCTGCTGAACACAAAAGAAGATATTTTGAAGAATGTTTGTAACAAAGCAGATAGAGCAACCATTGATTACCATAGTATTTTCCCCTACTCATACAATGCAATTATAACAAGAAATGAATTAATTAAAACTGGATCCATAAATTGATCTTATGGTGGGAATCCCTAAAAGGTCCCAAGTGTCTGACAGAGCTATTTAAAGGAACACGCCACTATTTTTGAAAAAAAAAATTCCATCTCCTCTAGAGTTAAACAGTTGAGTTTTACCATTTTCGAATCCATTCAGCCAATCTCTGCGTACCATGTGTGCAGCAGGTGCAATTATAATACGCAGCGCCTGAAAATAGGCTAATGCTGCGTTCTTTTATTTATCCGTGTCGGAGCTCCGACTAGGAAGACAGACGTTACCTAGCAACACGCACCAACACGCCCCCTTTCCTCGGATTTTGCCGCTCGGAAGTTTGGACAACCGTGAGGACACCGAGCAAGAATTCCGAATCGGAATACAAGATGGCTGCGACCTGTGTGATTTTAAGTACGAATTGTTTTCATTGTTTTTGGACCGATTTAGTTGTTTAAATGTTCATTTGGCAAAGATGTTCAGATATCTCTATGCCTAGTAGACCTACAACAAACGTTCATTAAAAAGGGTCCTGTACCCGCCTTTTTCAAACTGGCGCAGCGCTGACTCGTGGTAGGTAACGTTAGAAAATGCATGATTTGATTTGATAACGTTAACCTAGATTATTGTTAGCTATTATTATATAACCAAGTGTGTGTGCGGAGTGTGGAGCGGCCAGTGCTACCATAGCAACAGCTTTCCGGGTGGCGTCCATGTTTTTCTCCGACTTGGACGCGCAAAACATACCAGAACGCTTGAAGTGTGGAAGTGACGTCATATTCGAGGGCCGAGTCGGATCGTTGACCATAATGGAACGCACCATAACTTCCGTCAACTTAACCAACGCGACAACCTGCTTGCACAGAGAGCGTGCTGGGGACTATTTTCAGGCGTTGCATAGTAAAATCATTGCGCCGCTGAACCCATGGTACGGCAGCAAAGTTCCTTGATTATTACGCAGGAATGAAAGTATAGCTCCTAGCCATATCAGCCTAGAAATCACAACTTTCATTTTCCACCGGTCTTAGTTGTCTTCGGTGAAGAACCTCTGAAGAACCGCTGAAGAACCACTGAAGCACCAAAATTGGTGCTATATAGCACTAAAAAAGGTTCCCCTATGATTACGACGAAGAACCATTTTTGGTGCCATATAGAACCTTTTGTTTTTAGAGTGTAGATGGGCATGTTGTCACACTACATGGGGTTCTGTACAGAACTCTGGCGTCCTTGACTCAATTTATGCCAAAAAGATTCTATATAAGTCTTCACCGGTCTTCACCGGTCTTCACCGGCTATCCTGGTGAACTTCTACCGCTGCGCAATAGAAAGCATCCTGACCAACTGTGTGGCAGTATGGTATGGGAGCTGCTCTGTTGCGGAGCGCAGGGCACTGCAGCGGGTGGTGAAAACTGCCCAGCGGATCACAGGGACTCCACTACCCGCCATCGAGCACATCCAGAGGAAACGCTGTCTGCATCGAGCTCGCAGCATCCTCAAGGACTCCTCTCACCCAGCCCACAGACTGTTTTCTCTCCTGCCCTCCGGCAGGCGTTTCAGGATCCTCCGGACCAGGACCAGCAGACTAAAGAACAGTTTTTTCCCCAGAGCTGTCTCTTTACTGAACTCAAACCCCCGTTGATCCACTTCCCTCATAAACTGCAAACTCTCCTACCTCACACCTACATTCACTTTGTTATTTGCACTACCGACTGTTTATTACAGTAACAACTGTTTACTTATGCATTTTGCACCACCATATCTTAACTGGAATATGCTCATTTGCACTGCCGACTGTATTTATAGTAACCATGTTTACATTTGCATTTTGCACCGTACTTCTAACTGTAATATGCAACCACTTTCCACTGCACTTTTACACTTTCTTTTGGATAGCTCTGTCCATAATTTATTGCACTACCTTAATCTACTGCTATATTCCTCATATTAGCCTAACATATTATTGTATACCTCTATCTGTAAAATTCTGTTCAAAGTAATAGCCATCTGTATATTATATTCATAGTACATATTCACCTGTACATTCTGTTTACATTCTGTTTATAGTAATAGCCATCTGTATATTTATATTTATTCACTGTATATATTCATCTGTAAATTCAGTTCTGTTTATAGTAATAACCATCTCTCTACTTATACATATTTATATATATTCAGTACATTTTTATGCCCAGCACTTACGCAACCATTGTATATATCCTGCACTTGCTGCTATTGCACTTCTGGTTAGACCTAAACTGCATTTCGTTGCCTTGTACTTGTACTTGTGTAATGACAATAAAGTTGAATCTAATCTAATCTAATCTAATCTAGTACACGATGTAACTACATAGGAAAAATATACTGAAACTCTTTGGTCATTTTTGAGCGAGATGCTAACGGTCTAATCAGATTAAAAGATCTATGCTAAGCTATGCTTAAAGTGCTACCGCCAGATCAAAGAGTAAAATGTGAAAACTTTACATCTAAGAAAAATTCTCTTGAATTTATTTATACAGAGTGTCTATTTACACCAAGTGCAAATAGTGTGCCTTGTTGGCAAGTGCTATTCGCACTAGCTCAGCCTAACAATGCCTGATTGGGCCAAACAAGATAATAAAAAAAAACATGTATTTCAGTGTATTCAGTGGTGTAGTCAGTAGAGCATAAAGTTCACATCACATCGGAAAGGCATTTACTATCAATAAAAATTAAGAAAATGTTCTAAAAGTCTAAATAAAGTGCCTAACGATATTAAATTTAATAATAATAAAAATATTTATTGGGTAGGGTTATGTGTAGGGAGGGCTTTTATTGTCCCATTAAGGTGGCATCCATTTAATAATTTTAATAAATATAAGAATTTACTCTATGTTATTATTGCATTCTGTTAATGTACAACAATACTGAGGTGCAAATAGTATGTATCTGTCAAAATAAAGTATAAATTGCATGTAATTACTATTTACACATATTACAAATAACTGCTACTTTTACATGGTGTAAATAGAATATATCACTATTTTCACTTAGTAAATAGCATCTACAGCTATTTGCACTTAGTTTAAATAGCATCTCTCACTATATGCACTAGTGTGAATAGAAATTATCGCTAAGAAAATATGCTACTTTCACTTAGGGTAAATAATCTAGTTGCTATTTACACTTGGTGGAAATAGCAGCTGCCCATTTATAACAGCTCAACCTTTCCAGTAAAACGGACCTTAATTATACAGGTGATCTGAATGTTTTGTGTTGTAATATGGACAGAAATGAGAAAAACTTAATTGAAGCAGATTAGGTGCTTGAAACCAACATAAAAAATACTTCTAAGCATTGATGCAGTTTGTCTTTTTAGTCAAAACCTACTAAAATGTAACGCTTGAAACAACCTCAAATAGGTTTTTGTCCCTAATAGTACAAAATAGTGGAAATGATGCACTGTTGCGATTTTAAACCTTAACATACAACAGGCAATTTTTCCTCTCTGTCTTGTTTCCAAACTTTTGACTAGAGTCACAGTGTGATAAATACTCTTTTCCATTATGTTGCTTGAGTAAAGAGCGCATGCATTACCCAAATCCATTTTGTACCTTCCAACCCCTTCATTTCCCCTAATGTGTACCATCAAAGCAAACAGGTGTACCAGCCAAAATCTATTCGGCTTCCGCACAAATGCACAACAAACACACACAACAACACAATGCAACCATGGCCTTTCCTTATACCTACAAGAAACACACACCCCGCCCACACGCGAATACCCACACACACATACTCACAGTGAGCATCTGCCATACACGTCAAGCCGCAAGTGCACAATCATGAATATTTAACAGACTGCCGTCTACACGTGCTCCATATATGTCACCCTCCTCCTCCGTTGGTAGACCGTCTCCTCTCAAATGGGAATATTATCATTCAAGGAGACTTTCCCTGGCAGTGCTGAGATGGAATTTAAAGGTTTATGTGTGTGCGTGGATGTGTTCTCTTGCATCTCCGCTTATGTAAGTCGGAGTATTTTTCTGACAACGTAAGGAAATCATTGTGCCCATGCATGAGTGTGTGGATGTCACAAGAATATAGAGTGGAACATATGAAAGGAGAACAAGGGATAGCATGTGTATATGTATGTGGGCTTTCCTGGAGCTTTGTGAGAAATCTAGGTCAGGGAAGAGGGCCGTCTGAGGAGGAGGATATTGGCTTGTCACCTTGGACTGTGAGTGGGCAGACAGGGAGCAAAACTCACTACGCTCCTCTCTGCTCTCCGAAACAACCGGAATCTCTTGCTGATTGACTCCAGGAGCAGATAAAAGGCAGTTCGCTATCTGTTGCGCCAGATATTCAGTCAGAATGTGCACATTTTAGCTTATTACTTCACGAAGGCAGAGATGAATTTCCCTTGAGGAACAGTTTATTGCTCAGATGTTGCTCTTTTATAGCTTTGGAGAATTAATGGGGTTCTCAATTATGTTTAATTTAAGTAACTTTGTCTCGGGTGTTTCTTCTAAAATTATTTAGATTAAAGGAAATTAAACAAACAAGATAAGGGCATTCACAGGAAATGATAAATGAAAAGAAAAAGATTACCTCAGGTGAAGGGTAACTGCCATTGTGGTCAGCAAATGGGATTTTAAATGACTGATTTTTAATTATTACAACCGGTTTTGAATATGTGGTTTATGGATACCACAAGTTTCCATTGCTAACCCTAAAGCTTTAAATTATTTAAACCCTGTATGTTGTTGTTGTTCTGCTGCAACTTCACAAGATCAGCAAGGTGCATGGTAGAAAAGCGAAAGAAACATTGGAACAATACCAGCAACACTTGTGAAATGGAGAGATCAAAATGGTCAGAAACTGGAACTGAAACAATGCTTATTCTTTATTTGGCCAACACGTTTTGGCGCACAGGCCTTCATCAGGGCTAAAAGATTACAGGTGCACACAAGGTTTTTTAAATACAAACAAGGAAAAAAAATCTAACTTACAGATAACCAATGAAAATGTCAGATGGTATGGAATCAACCAATCACATAACATGTCAAGTGAGTGATTACATATTAGGCCAATAGCCTCAATTTCTACCCTGTCACAGTATGCAAGTATAGGATTTTCAAAAAGTAAGTACAGTATATGAATTTCAAGCTTTCTTTTCAACGTTTTTCAAACGTTTGAGCTTGAAAAAATGTAAAACGTTTGAGCTTGAAAAAGCCAATATAAAAATGCTAATAAAGGCTTACCTCTGAAGCAAAAATGAGAACGTTAGACACAAATGCAGCATTTTCTCCGAAAATGCATTAAAGGAGAACTCCGGTGAATTTTTAAGTTAATCTTGATCGTTATACCTTTGTGAGTACTGTCTATAGAAAAAAACCCGAACCGGATTGGTGCTTGCAACACGGAGCTGTTACAGTTAATGCCCAGAGCTCCCACTCAGCTCACACGGCAGCTATGGGGGCATATACATAAAGAGTGTCTTTGGAGCGTTGTGTGTGTGAAGAGTGATGATCGGCTCACAAGTGAAGAAGAAATGGTTCGTAACGCTCCTCCCCCCTGGACTATTTACTATTTACAACTAAGTTCCCACGGGATTTCAGCGCGAGACTACTGCTTGCCGTCTAAAACACTATCTCGGTGAGTTTAAACAATGGCTAAGTTGCTAAACGCATCTCGTTGTCATGTAAGGGCCCTGTTCATGTTGGACAGACATTTTAATTGCATTTTGTGTCTGTTAAGAGGCACAAAGACACTCTTTATGTATATGCCCCCATAGCTGCCGTGTTAGCTGAGTGGGAGCTCCGTGTTGCAAGCACCAATCCGGTTCGGTTTTTTTTCTATAGACAGTACTCACAAAGGTATAACGATCAAGATTAACTTAAAGGTCCCGTTCTTCGTGATCCCATTGTTCAAACTTTAGTTAGTGTGTAATGTTACTGTTACTGTAATGTTACTGTTAGAGCATAAATAATACCTGTAAAAACGCTCAAAGTTCAATGCCAAGCGAGATATTTTATTTAACAGAAGTTCCCTTTCAAAGCCTACAGCGAACGGCCGATTAGGACTACATCCTGGTACTTCCTTCATTAATTACGTCAGTAGAACAGACTAACCTCCGCCCACAAGAATACGCGAAAAAGGGAGCGTGGTCTTGTTGCTGTCCCACGTGGAGAAGAGGACGTGTCGCGTGGAGAAAAGGAAGTGTTGCGTTTTTAGTGTGTTTGTCGCCATGTCGTCGAGACGCTGTTATTTTCATCCCGGAGTCAAATCACCTTTGTTTGGCTTTCCCAGGGACGCTGTAGAGATCATTAAGCACATATATCTCCCGTTAAGAGGCGTGACCTTTCCGTGCAAGTTACGTGCGCTAAGCTGCTGTCGAATCACAACACAGGAACCGCTGGCACAATCAGAACTCGTTACGTATTTCTGAAGGAGGGACTTCATAGAACAAGGAACTCATCAGCCGTTTTTAGGACAGTGATAACAGCGGTGTACAGATGAGTACATTGTGTGAAAAATACTGTGTTTTTTTACACGCGAAACATGAACACATGTTATATTGCACACTGTAAACACAATCAAAGCTTCAAAAAAACACAAAGAACGGGACCTTTAAAAATTCACTGGAGTTCTCCTTTAAGCGTTATAACATTGAGTTCAGAAACATGTTACAAATATCACTATCAAGCAGTTAAAATACTATTTTAAGAGATCTAAAACTAATGAGGATAGCAAAGTTTACATAATTTGGTAATTTGATGAGAAATATTTGAGTTCATATTGAGATATCTGACTTTTCATTACAGACATTGCTTTTTATGTCAAATCTAAGCACAGTTTCTAGAGGAGACATTCTGTCAGATGAACAATCTCTATTTGATCTCCATTTAATCATACTCAGAAACTATTGAAATATTAAAGAGATATCAGTCCTACAGTAATATCTAATATGATGTATGACAGGCAGGCAGTGAGTTTACTTACATACCCAAATGGCTTATCACAAAAATAACATGTTGTCAAGTTTACTGCACAAAGCAAATATTTCATCTTCTCTGCAGGAAATGCATGAAGCAGCTTTATGGATTTATGGCTCCTGTGGCTCCACGTCAATTTTTTTTAGCCAAGAGAAAAATTAGTAAAGCACTTGTGAATGTTGACTATATTAGGTTGTATGCATTTTGTGTATACTGTCAATGAAGAATAATCATATTTTTTGCTAAAATATTACTCATTTAGACACATTTAGTAGTGATATGCTTGTACGACAAAATTACATTTCCCAACATTCTCCGTGGTGTTACAAAAATTATAAAGTACACAGATAAAGCATCAATTCCAAACATGATACACACTTCATTTATTATTATTATTTGTTGGTCTAACACTAAAAAAAGCTTCCAGCCTTTTTTGTTTGTTTGTGAAGTTGAAAAATTCTACCAAAATCACTTGCCAACCTACATCCCATTGTTAATACGACTTCCAAACTCATAAAGAAGGCAGCTTTTGAGTCTAGACTTTCCGAGTTGGGAGCATGTTAATTAAAAATCAAGGAGGAAAACGTTTCCGCAGTGGGCAGTTAAGTAGTATTGTTTGTAATTAGGTTTTAACTGCAAATGCGTGTATAAAAACTACTAATAAGAGATAGCAGCCTTGCACTGCAAAACTACTGTATAAATCCTAACACTTTGCAACTCGAAGATGTTATAATACAAAGTGGAACATCCATTACACATGTTAGATTTGCACAAATATGTAATTGCGCATCCATTTTATTAGTACCAACATCCATTGAATGCACATCACTTTGTAATCACAGTTTCCAAACTCTTAAGTAGGAACTTAGTTCAGAACAGAAATAGTTCAGATGTCCTCCAGCCTGGTCAGTGAGGTGAAGGTCTGTTGTGAAAAGATAACCAAACAGAGAGATACAGTGAGAGAAGGTCTTTTTCAGAGCTGAGAATACTCTATTTCGACACTCCCATGCCTTTGCACTGTACCATAAAACCTTGAAGAAAAAAACATAACCCCATCACCAGTGAGGAAATTACCTGCTTCATAGCACAGGGAATGAGAACCCTATTCCAGACCTATGTACAAGATATGCTTTCTTGCACCTATGTAATTGCATTTCTAAATGAACCACTTGTATTAGTGAGCGTGGTAACCGCCAATCCATTTGACCATGTGCATACGGCAGCCATTCGCGTGTACGCCACCTGCAAAGACCAAGAACGTTTTATACATGATAATTCTGGCATAGGAGGGGGATGCATTCTCATTTTCATCTTTCTCCTCAAGCAACCTACAGACGTCTGACTTTGAAAACTGAAAGGTTAGTAAGCAAGGCGTCGTTGTAAGTGACTCAGCTCTACCATGTGTCACAAGTTATTTCTTTGACAGGCATCTGTCATATTGAGTCTCAAGCATTTTCACTTATCTATGAAGAAAGAGGTGCGAAGTGAGCACAGCAAAGTGAGGTGCGGAGTGTAGGCGATACTGTCGTCTCAAAGCATGGACGTAACCACAGATTAAGGACTGAGGAGGGTGAATTTATGAATCGACCATGGAAAAACTCATCCAGTAATCTGAATATTGGTGTCTATGGTGGTTATGGACCTGAGCAGTGAGATTCGGTAGCCCTTCGATGTCTGCTGGAAGAGAAATTCTGTATATAAATTGCAATTCACAAACATGTTTCTACACAATTCATCAAAGAAGTCATTGTTAAATGATAGAAGACAGGGCAGTTTGCACTCCATGCATGACGTCTCTACTGCCGAAATATGGGCTTGTAAATACTATATATCTCTATTTACTGTAGACAGCCTACTTTTTCTGTTCAATTGTATTTATTTAGTAATGTTGCCAAGTAAATAGTTGCTTTGGCCACTAAATGAAGTTTACTGTGGTAATACAATGTTTTTGAGCATATTGTATCAAGTGGTGGACTATAAAAGCATACTCAAGTAAAAGTACTGTTACTTGTCAAAAATGTAGTGCTAGTAGAGTAAAAGTACCGGTCCTAAATACTACTCAAAGTAGTAAAAAGTAGCCCTTTTAAAAGTACTCAAGAGTAGTGAGTACACAGTAAATTTCCCCGGTGCTGAATTAACACCGCTCGGCGTTCATATGGGAACCAGCAGGGTGTTAAAGTAACATTGAAGCAGTGTTAGAGTTAATAAGATACTTAAGTGATTAATTGAGTGATGATTGTTTGATTATTGAAGATACCTGATGATAATGAAAGAAAGAGAAACACAAGAACTACAACTGACTTCAGCCACAGCCACAATGAAGATATTACATCTCTCTTATTACAAACCAGATTGACTTTATTTCTGACATCTACAGAAGTTTTTATTGAGAATTAACAGAGGTTTAGTGGTTGTTGTTTTATTGAAAATGTTTGGTCATCATTATGGTGATCAGTGTTTCCTTTATTTGGGCAGTTTGACTCTTGGCTTTTGATATCCGTTTGTGGTCTTTGTAACAATGTTTACTCAAACACATCATTTGTTGAATAAAAGAACCATGAACAAAGATGGTCATGTGATATATCTTTCAACATCATAAAGGAGAATGATATTTGAAACATAACAAATAAAATTGGCCAATTGTTATTACTAGATTTTCACCAGAAATCCTTTCTTGCCAGATATCAAATATTCAGAATTTTGTTATTTAAACACACTGTGAAGAAAAACACTGTAGACACACCCACACAAACATCAAGAATCAGCATATTAATCTCAATGACGGTGACATGCTTCATGCTGCAATGCATGCTGGAATATATAATCATCATAGTATAAAACACTCATGACTCCCAACATGCATTGCAGCATGTCACCATTGTTGAGATTCATATGATGATTCTTGATGTCTGTATGCGTAAAAAAAAAATTCACCTTAAATGTATTTAAAAATCACAATTTAGGATGACTGATCTGTGGCAGTAAAGCACTTATGGTGAAAATCTATTAACATATCACCATTTTTCTCAAAGATAAGTTTAGACAATATTTTTTCTTTATGATGATAACTATATCACCTGATAATTTAGGTTTAGGGCAACAAAAGTATTCCAGTAAAGACTGTTACAAAGACCACACAATGACATACAATGCCAAGTCAAACTGCCCAACTAAAAGAAACACTGATCTCCATAGTGGTTGATGTATTTTCCATAAAACATCAACCTAAACCTCTAAACCTCTGTTAATTCTCAAAAAGAACTGTAGACAAATGAAAAAAATAAAGTAAATCTGGTTTGTAATAAGAGAGATTTAATGTCTTTTCAGTTGATTTCATGTGGATGTTTTCTCTGGCGCTAACAGAATACGTACCATTTGTGCGTGTATTAGAAAATGTAATATTTTGCAGTCAATTTTTAGTAATTGTTTAAGGCAATTTCACAATTTCAGTCATCATACAGTTAACCAGCAACAACCCCCTTTCATTCTGGTCGCGACTCGCTATCATGGTTAATTTGATGGGAGTGCAGTGCAGGCGTGACCATGCGCGTGACGCATGGAGTCACAGGACAGATTATTTGTCTTAGCCAATCACGTTGACAGGAAAACAATAAACTAAATGTAGCGACGGCAGGTTTAGGGAAAATAGCGCATAAAGTACCGATACAGCACTCAAAATGTACTCAAGTAAAAGTATACTGTTTTTAAACTACTTAATAAAGTACAATTCCTGAGAAAACCTACTCAATTATAGTAACGAGAGAATTTGTAATTCATTACTTTACACCACTGATTGTATCAAACATGTATCAAAAAATGCCATGGCACTTTTGGAAATAACATAAAACTTTGGTACATTTCAAAGTGCCATAGTATAACCATCTAATACCATGGATTTTGTAACACCTACGTACCATATAAATGAGATATCTAGCGTGGAAGACTCTCACGTCGTTCATTAATTATTTATCTAGCCAATCATTATTCATCATCTGTAGTATATAAGTTCTGTTCCCACCCATTACTATGTTTGCAGATACATTAACTTCTTCTGCTTCTGTTACACTTTTGCAGGAACCAATCACCGACTGGCTTATCCACCTGGCGCGCTATTGGCGGATTTAACACGATGACGGATAGAGAAGCGATGGATCGATGCCCGTTGATCACGCCTCTTGTGGTCTGATTGGTTGAAGGACTATCCAATTGCATACAGAGTCTTTTAATTTATGCTAGTTGATCACGCCTCTTGTGCAGTAGAAAATACAGAGGAGACTCCCCACACCAATGTTCAATCTTAAATTGAGCTTGGTCTGGTAAAAGCCAGACTAGGCCTACGCCAAAGAACTTTATCATTTCATCTATTCTATACTCATTGTATACAAACTGTAAATAAATCGTATTCAAATGTTATTCTCGCTTCCTGAGTCTTTCAGGTAGATATGCCATTCCAGTGCCATTGTACAGTATTTAGCAAAGTGCAATTGGTGTGACCATCTGATGCAATACTTTAACATGGTAACATTATGTAAGTTTAAGGTAATTGAATCAGAATCTTCAATGTTTTGGTACACAAGCAGATTGTGACGGGAAGTACGTAAGTGTTGTATTCCATTAGTGTAAACACACACGCACACACACACACACAGAGAATGTTATCTCCATCACTAAGCCTGCTAAGTGGCATCCGCAGGTTAAGTGTCAATTTCAATGCATTTTCTTCTGCTGAGCTCTAAGTTTCACCACGCTCATCAGTAGAAATCATCCTCGATTAGGGCTGACAGGGATTTGATCCTTTTAGCCAGTAATCCAGATTTACATCCATGGATCTGGCTATTTCAATGGCATTAGCATCTTTAGTGTGGATAATGCCAGGCGGGAGCTTAACCCCACAAACTCTTTGATGGCTTTACTGACTATTGTGCCCGGGGTGCACTGACGCAGACATCATAGAGTCTAACAAAGACACAAGACTATGAGAATATTAGTTTCAGTATGGAAAACAAAAGGTGTTTCATCACAGTTCATAGTTCAGTCATGGATATAATGACTGAAGCAGCTGGAGAAACGTCTTGGTTACGTATGTAACCTGGGTTCCCTGAGAACAGGGAATGAGACGCTGCGTCAGCTGATGCTAAGGGGAACGCCTCCAGCGTGACAAGTGTCTGAACTACTATCGAATCACGGCAATCCTATTGACCGGCGACAGCCTATGATGTCATCAAGGTGCGACCAGGAAGTATATAAGGGCACCTTGCCAACATGACACTGCTTCTTCGTCTGAAGGGACTGTTGGCAGGCAGGCCCCAAGGCATGGCAATAAGACGCAGCGTCTCGTTCCCTGTTCTCAGGGAACCCAGGTTACATACGTAACCAAGACGTTCCCTTTCGAAAGGGAACTCGCGCTGCGTCAGCTGACGCTACGGGGAATGATATACCCACGCCGCCATGCCAAGGGGAGTGCATGCCTACTGGCAGTGACAACTGTCAGGACAAGCAAATTCAAAAAGCCTGAACCACTCCCCCTCTGGTCACACAAGGCTGTCAGTGACAGCATTCCCTACGGTCATAGCCCGAGCTATAAGCCTTGTGAGGAACCTTAGTGCGCCTGCACAAGGTCCTAATCAGGCTGCTCAAAGGCCTGGATCCAGCAATTCAACAGAAGGGGCTCCTTTAAGGGAATGTGGCTAGGGGGCCCTAAGGCGCCCCAGCCAGCCACTATTCGGGAAGAATTCACTGAATGCCACCAGGGAGGCCTAGCTTGGTGCCTTTCTGAAGGGCACCTCGGCCGGGCCATCCTTGTCTGTTCGAGAACAGAGCCTCTGGACACTCGCCTCCTGGAGAGGCATCCAACCCAAGGTACTGCAAACTGGCAGTGTCCTCCTCAGACCGGATCTCAGAGATGGGCATCCTGGAGAGCAATACTCAGCATAGCGCTTTCAACCCTTGCCAGCGAGGGGAGTAATCTGCTCGATCCTAGGATCTACTGAGCTATTATCAAGTAGAAACACTCAGGAGGCCAGACTGGCCTACAAGCTGATCTAATTGGGAGGCCTCACTAGGAGCCTACAACCACCTGATCAGGCCCAGGCAGCTTAGGCTCACAGACGACCCTCCAAGAGAGGGGAGCTTAAAGGGGCTGCCCGGTAGGTAACCATGCTGTAGGCGATCTATGAAAGTCCCTTCCTGCAGGGACCGCATAGCAGCAGCGTCGTCTCATCATGCTAGGGTATGAACACCGCCTTTAGGTCTTGCAACCGGCTAGAAACCGGAGCCTGATAGCAGGTGACCACTAGCTGTCAGCGTAAGGCCAGTTGTGTATTCCCGCCTAGGGAACTCGTTCCCCAGGGAGGCCGGAAGGGGCCTCCACCTGGTAACCTGTGCTGACTGCTCGCACGTCCAAACAGCGGCGCTTGCCCTCAGGGAGGCCTAATGAGGCCTACTACCCAATAGCAGTCGAGCTGGCTCTCGAGGTAGATGGAAAATGGGACTCACTCTGACAGGGAGGCCAAGTGAGGCCTACCACCTGATAGCCATCAGGACTCGTTCCTTCAGGGAGGCTTGGGGAAGCCTGCCACCTGATAGCAGACCATGCTAGCTGTCCGAGCGTCCCGACTCCGGGGCTCGCCCAGGGAGGCCTGGCGAGGCCTACCACCTGGTAGTGAGACCTGTTAATGGTCCAGCTAGCTTGTCAAAGTGACTGGAACCAGAACCCCCTCAGGGAGGCCTAGTGGGGGCCTACAACCTGATAGCACGTAAATGAGCTAACCAAGCGTCCACGCTAGGGGGACCCCCTCAGGGAGGCCTAGACATTTGTGCGAATCGTCAGAGATGACTGAGGTCCCGGAGCTCGCCGTTAGGGAGGCCTGCTGGGGTCTACCACCCAGAAGCGAACTTTCAGGGAGGCCTGGTGAAGCCTACTACCTGACAGCGATCCACTGCTAGGTGTCCAGTGACTGAAGACTGAATCGACGACATGGCGACAAACACACTCAAACGCAACAATTCCTTTTCTCCACGCGACACGTCCTCTTCTCCACGTGGGACAGCAACAAGACCACGCCGCGTATTCTTGTGGGCGGAGGTTAGTCTGTTCTACTGTTCTACTGACGTCATTTATGAAGGAAGTACCAGGATGTAGTCCAAGCCGGCCGTTCGCTGTAGGCTTTGAAAGGGAACTTCTGTTAAATAAAATATCTCGCTTGGCATTGAACTTTGAGCTTTATAATTTTACAGGTATTATTTATGCTCTAACAGCAACATTACACACTAACTAAAGTTTGAACAATGGGATCACAAAGAACGGGACCTTTAAGAACATTGGCTCAGGTGTTTCTCCTGAATGCCTTAGAAGAAATTAAGATGGAAACAAAGACAATTGTTGACATATAGAGCTCTGAAACAAAGTTAAGATCATTTGGTCTCTGATTGCACACTTCATCTCAACAAATCTGAGTGCAGTTTGAGATGTTTGAGCAAATCCAAGCACAGTTTGAGACTTTTTAGACAAATCCTAGTGCAGTTTTAGACATTTGAGAAAATCTGAGCACAGACTTTTAAGAAAAATCTGAGTGCAGTTTGAGATGTTTGAGTAAATCTGAGCGCAGTTTGAGATGTTTGAGCAAATCCGAGTGCAACTTTTGAGCAAATCTGAGCAGAGTTTGAGACATTTTTGAGGAAATCTAAGCGCAGTTTGAGCAAATCTGAGCACAGTTTGAGACTTTTTAGAGAAATCTGAGCGCAGTTTAAGACATTTAAGCAAATATGAGCACAGTTTCAGACGTTTAAGCAATTCTGAGCACAGTTTGAGACTTTCGAGCAAATGTGAGTGCAGTTTGAGACTTTATAGACAAATCTGAGCGCAGTTTGAGACATTTGAGCAATTCTGAGCGCAATTTGAGATGGTTTAGGAAATCTGAGCACAGTTTGAGACTGTTTAGACCAATCTGAGTGCAGTTTGAGACTTTTTAGACAAATCTGAGCGCAGTTTGAGACTTTTTAGACAAATCTGAGCGCAGTTTGAGACTTTTTAGCAAATCTGAGCAGAGTTTGAGAATTTGAGGAAATCTAAGCGCAGTTTGAGCAATTCTGAGCTCAGTTTGAGACTTTTTAGACAAATCTGAGTGCAGTTTAAGACATTTGAGCAAATCTGAGCAAAGTTTCAGACGTTTAAGCAATTCTGAGTGCACTTTGAGACGTTTGAGCAAATCTGAGTGCAATTTGTGAAGTTTGAGCAAATCTGAGTGCAGTTTGCGATGAATTTGTGCACATTTTCTGGATGTGTTCCACAGATAATTATTATGCTCAAGTCCTTCCAAAGGTTTTCTAAGAGCTTGCTATACTATGCTTACTTTTTTGCAGATTTTTCTTTTTAATGGATAATAATGAATCCAAGAAACATGTATTACATGTATAGCATAAGTTTGTGTTGGATAGGATTATATGGTTTTGAAAGAAGTCTCTTATGCTCACCAAGGCTACATTTATTTTATTTAAAAAAAACAGTAAAAACAGTAAAAACAGCAATATTGTGAAATATAAAATACCTGTTTTCCTCTTGAATATATTTTAAAATATAATTTATTCCTGTGATGCGAAGCTGAATTTTCAGCATCATTACTCCAGTCTTCAGTGTTACATGATCATGTGCTGATTTGGTGCTCAAGAAACATTTCTTGTTATTATCAATGTTAAAAACAGCTGTGCTGCTAAGTATTTTTTGTGGAACATAATTTTTTCAGGATTCTTTGATGAATAGAATGTTTAAAAGAACAGCATTTATTTTTTAAATAACACCAAACTTTTGAATGGTAGTAATGATCACTTTACTATCTAGGAGAAACAACTGAGGTGAGATATCAAAGAAATATGACGTGGAAGAGTAAAAGATTTCAATATGAACATGTATCATTAAGTCTTCCTAGAAGACCATTTCAGCTATGCTGTTAGCACACATTGTTATACCTATGTACTTACAGTACATCTACTAAACTATGAAAGAGCAACCTCTCAATAAAAGTTCCAGTTGGAATTTCCTTTTAGGTCAAACAGACACATGGCTGTCCCAAAATAGATCATAGAAGTCATGCCATTTTGATTACGAGAAGCAGCCATAAAGAGGACGAGACAAAGCCACTCTCAGCTCACTTCCCATCTGAGCGCCACATGCTTTTCCGCCTCGCCAAATAACCTTCCAAGGTTTGATATGAATAAATGCTGTTGTCTTTTAGATCTATTGTCTGGTGAATGAAGCATTCTAAAGCTTGCAGACCGCAGTCCTTTCGGATTTATTGACCACTTGCTTCTGATCTCCAACAGCAGAAAGCAAGCTACACAGTGACAGAGCTGTCAATGGGTGCTGACCTCTGCTGCCTGCTTTAGTCAGAGCAATAACCCCTGTGGACAGCGCTGTTTCCTGCAGGTCCGATTCAGGGATCTAATGCGGGCAGGCTCAAGGTTCAATCGATACGCAAATGGGAAGCATTTCAGACTTTCTACACATTGTAGGTTAAATAGGGCTGTGTAAATGTAGCGTAAGGTTTGATAAGCTAATGGTGGATTTTGTTGGGTTTGTAAGGATGTGCAATGTGGATGTTTTGGATACGTGAAAGGGAATAGTTCATAAAAAAAAATATTCTGCAATCATTTACTCACTCTCATGTCAGTCCAAACCATTCTTTCTTCTGTGAAACATAAAAGAATACACTATGAAAAATGTCAGTGTTTTTTGGGTCACACAGTAACAAACAAAGAGCTCCAATGTTGTTGGATGCCAACATTCTTCAATTTTCTTTTGTGTTCTGCAAAATAAAGAAAGTCATACATGTTTGAAACAATATGAGTTTGAGTAACTAATGACAGATGATTTTATTTTTGAACCAACTATCCCTTGTGGATGTGTAACGGATGTAAACCAGTAAGAGCTGTGTGTGTAAACCTCACTCCCCTGGCTTCAATAGGCGCATTAGGGACTGACACTAGAAGTTGAGGCCTTTAATGTCCTTGTTAGCACACACGCCTCCCACTCCAGAGACCTCGGTTCAAATCCTACGCAGAGCAGGTAGGACTGGTTACATTTTGTGCCGTGACCTGGATGGGAGTGAGATTTAGGGGGGTGAGTGTAATGGACGTAGGCCAGTAGGAGCTGGCCTCAAGAGGCACACTAGAGAATGGTCTTTAGCGTCCTTTTTAGCGCCCCCGCCTCCCACGCCAAAGACCACGGTTCGAATCCTGCTCTGAGAGGGTCAAATAGTACCGGTTACACCTGGTGCCATGACCCGGATGGGAGTGAGATTTAGGGGGGTGAGTGTAATGGACGTAGGCCAGTAGGAGCTGGCCTCAAGAGGCACACTAGAGAATGGTCTTTAGCGTCCTTTTTAGCGCCCCCGCCTCCCACGCCAAAGACCACGGTTCGAATCCCGCTCTGAGAGGGTCAAATAGTACCGGTTACACCTGGTGCCATGACCCGGATGGGAGTGAGATTTAGAGGGGTGACTGTAACGGACGTAGGCCAGTAAGAGCTGTGTGTGTAAACCTCGCTCCCCTGGCCTCAAGAGGCCCACTTGAGGCTGTTGTCTTTAGCGTCCTTGGAGACCACGGTTCAAATCCTGCTTGGAGTGGGTAGAGTAGGACCGTTTACAGATGCATATTAGACTAATATATCTTCTAGACTGATAAATCTGACAATATTTGAGATTGTCTGTAATAAAACGGGACACTAATGCACAGAATACTGCATATTAGATACTATAATATACTATTAGATAAACAGTACAGCAAGTAGTGTTGTAGTCAAGACCACCTAAACCAAGAACAAGTCTATACATATATGGTTATTTAGCATTTTAATCCAAATAAAATGTCTTAAATAGGTATTTTCCGGTAGGGTACAATGGGGATAAAGACTCCACGGGGTAAAAGGCTCCTGCCGTCCGAGAGGCAGTGGAGGAGTCACCGGTGTTTGCCATGGACCGGAGCCAGCTGCCGTCCGCCATGATGGGGGAGCGCGGGACTCGCTGCCGGCTGCCTTCAACTGGAGGAACCACCGCCGGCCACCAGGGAGGAGGATCAAGCTGTCCACCGAGCGCCCAGTACCATTGCTGAGGACCGAGCGGCAGTGTGTCCGGGAACTGGACCAAGATTTTTTTTTCCTCTCTCCCCTCTCTCGTCTTTGTTGCTCCTTGTGCTTCTGTTTCCTTTTCTCTCCTCTCGTCTGTCCTTAGCCCCAGGTGCTGCGACAGCCGAGACTGATCCCAGGGGGGAGTAGAGCGCAGTCTCGTGGGTACCCCCTGGCCTGCGAGGGGCGATGGGGGTATGTGACGAGCAGGGCGAGCGAGAGCCGTGAGAGAGCGACCCGAGGCCGGTGAGTGATTGGATGATGAGCACCAGCTGCGCGTCACACCGGTCTCGGATCTCTCACAGAGGAGTGACGGGAGCATAAAAGGAGGAGCGACGACAGTGAAGGACGAGAGAGGACCGGGTCTGGATTCTATGTTATGTTTACGTTTTTACGTATTATGTGTGTGCACGGCAGCCACGCTTTACATTCAGTTTGTTTATTATTTATTAAAGTTGTTTGAAACGTTCACCGGTTCCCGCCTCCTTCTCATATTAATAAACCCCGTTACACATATATTAAGTTTGGTGTCCCCCTTAGAGATAATCACCATATTTATAATTTATAAAAATATGATATTAATCATATCATATAATAAAATAAAATATAATTTATTGTTACTACTAAATCAATTATTATGGGTTCTCTGGTTATTATGGGTATCTTTCATTTTAAAAATTAACATTCTATATTAACATAACCTATATTCAAATATTTTAATGGAAGTACATTTATTGAAAAAAATAAAATTATTTTATTTATCAAAATAAACAGAAAATAGTTCAGACCTTGCTAAAGTGATTGTTTTGAACAAGTATTAACTTAGAGATTAATATCTTGTGGATCATCCAGGTATGCATACTAAAAACAAAATAATATACTTTTCACATTGCACATAAGGCAGAAATAGTACATGTAGAATTGTAGTGTGAAATTCCAAACATACCCTTTGTGTTGATCCCTTTAGGTGAGCAAAGTTGATTCTGTAGACAGCCTTTTCTGTTGAGAGAGTGTGTGTGTATTGTGGCTGTCAGTACAGCACACAGTGTGTTAGGTATGTAAACCTTGCTTTAGAGGGCTGTATGTCTTAAGGTTCCCGCTGGTAAAGTCCAGTACCTGCTTGACCCTACGGCCCTTCACAGACGCCCTCACTCAACCTCACTACCCTTCTCCACAGGAAACACACATCCACTCTTACTCTATTGCTTTAGAAGCAGTTGGAGCTGAGCAACAGAGCTGTGACAATACATGCAGTGTGCAATGTGGCTCTAACCATCTGTGATTATGAGAATATATGCGTGCACCTAGGCAGCATTTTAATGCATCATAGGTGCATTCCACATGTAAAGGCTATTCCAAAAGGCAGCATAATTATTATAATAATTGAGTTAGTTCAGTGAAAAGATGATGGATGAGTTATGAAATGGATGATTTCTGAAGGATCATGTGACACTGAAGACTGGAGATTTTTCAGCTTTGCATCACAGGAATAAATTACATTTTAAAATATATTCAAATAGAAAACAGATTATAGTAATATTTCACAATATTGCTGTTTTTACTTAAACCATTTAAAATGCAGCCATGGTGAGCATAAGAGACTTATTTAAAAAAAATGTAAAACCTTACTGACCCCAGAACTTTGAACGGTAATCTTATTTTATTGATAATTTTTGTATTGTATTTTAAAGTGCTTTTGGATCAACTACGGTTGTTTTAAACTTGTACTCTATAAATGAAACTTGACTTGGCAATGTGTGTGCTATCTATTTTATGCTACTGTGTCATTAGCCTAGCAACATGATAACCTCAAACTCTTTTTACAGTCTCAGTGAACCGGAAGTTGCAACTGATTTTATTTCAGTGCTGTGACGTATTTCCAAGTGAAACGGAATATTGAATAGAGGGCAGGGTTTTACTTCAGCGCTCCTCCTCTCCATCTCGCGCTCATAGCAGACTAACGGTTGGAGGAGATGGTTAAGGATATTAAAATCCAAGCCATTAAACTGCCGTCATCGGAAAGGGAACGCCATTCCAGACCGGAAGTTACTTTTCAGATTTTGATTAAAGATTACCACGCCAAACAATTTTTTTTTCAGTGTATTAACTTGCACGGATTAATTGTTCACCCTAAGACCTGTAATGTGTGCTAACAAAGTAAATAAGATCGATTTTGATTTCATGAGGACTTTAAATCAACTCAAGTTCAAAGAGTCTAATGTAGATCAGGGTTTAATGTAGATCAGGGTCTAATGTAGATAAGGGTCTAATGTAGATAAGGGTCTAATGTAGATAAGGGTCTAATGTAGATCAGGGTCTGATGTAGATCAGGGTCTGAAGGGTCTGATGTAGATCTGATGCATCCCAAAAAAGTCCCTTGTGAGCAACTTTTCTTTAGAAGACAGCTGCCAATGTTGACAGCAAGCTTACAGGTTTTGCTGCAGAGCTAGCATGTGCATTTGTTCTGTGCGTTATGTGGTGTGTGTGTGTGTGTGTGCGTGCCGTGTGACAGCGCAGAAGACTTAAGATGGATGTATCAGGGAGTTGGAGTGCAGGGGTAATCAGTGGAAGAAAGTGAGAGAAGGCCAGTTCACTCCTACGCATCAAACTTGCAGTTTTTCCCACTCCTGCAAAGCAGTGATACCAGCCATCAGAACACCAACTACACAGATCCATCACTAACACTTCAAATTCTATTATTAAAGGAACACTCCACCATTCTGTTATTTACCAACTCTTGTGTGCTTCCAAGCCTGATGTTTGTCTTCTGTGACAAACACAAAAAGAAAAATTATGAATTGTATAAAAACTCTTTTCCATGTAATTACAATTAAAAAGAAGAGTTGTCATGCATCATCCTGTAACGTTAAGTCCACTGCAAGACCAAAGACCTTGACTTGACTTGAAGACAGACTTGACTACGAACACTCACAAACAGTGGTTACAGGGAAACAATACTCGACAAGGACACATGGCAAACATGAGGATAAATACACAAAGACTAATGACTAAACAAGACACCTGAAAACAATCAAGACAATGAACCAATGACAGAACTGAACTAAGAACACATGATTAGGAAACACATGACTGAAGAGACAGCTTCAGCCACTGACCAGCGTCCAGAGATGACTCCGGCCACTGACCAGCGTCTAGAGACTGCTCCAGGCCATGACCCCATAGGTAGTGGGTACCTTTAAGGCCACGCCTCTGTGGCCCCCTGAACTGCCTGTATCGCCATGGCCCCCTCAACTGCCTGATCCCCATGGCTCCAAGAACTGCCCGAGCCACAATGGCTCCCTGAACCGCCTATGCTCCATGGCCCAGGTCTGCCCACACTCCATGGTCCAGATCCGCCCACGTCCACGGTCCAGGTCCGCCCACACTCCACGGTCCAGGTCCGCCCATGCTCCACGGCCCAAGTCCACCCACGCTCCATGTTCCACGTCCGCCCATGCTCCACGGCCCAGGTCCACCCACGCTCCATGGCCCAGGTCTGCCCAGGCTCCACGACCCAGGTCCACCCATGCTCCATGTTCCACGTCCGCCCATGCTCCACGGCCCAGGTCCACCCATGCTCCATGTTCCACGTCCGCCCATGCTCCACAGCCCAGGTCCATCCACGCTCCATGGCCCAGGTCTGCCCACGCTCCACGGTCCAGGTCCGCCCATGCTCCACGGCCCAGGTCCACTCATGCTCCATGTTCCACGTCCGCCCATGCTCCACAGCCCAGGTCCACCCACGCTCCACGTCCCAGGTCCACCCACGCTCCATGTTCCACGTCCGCCCATGCTCCACGTCCCAGGTCCACCCACGCTCCAAGGTCCAGGTCCGCCCATGCTCCACGGCCCAGGTCCACCCACGCTCCATGGCCCAGATCTGCCCACGCTCCACGGTCCAGGTCCGCCCACGCTCCACGGTCCAGGTCCGCTCACGCTCCACGTCCCAGGTCCACCCACGCTCTCCATGTTCCACGTCCGCCCACGCTCCACGTCCCAGGTCCACCCACACTCCATGGTCCACGTCCGGCCATGCTTTACAGTCCAGGTCCGCTCACGCTCCACGGCCCAGGTCCACCCACGCTCCATGTTCCACGTCCGCTCATGCTCCATGTCCCAGGTTCGCCCATGCTCCATGTTCCACGTCCGCCCATGCTCCATGTTCCACGTCCGCCCATGCTCCATATCCCAGGTCCATCCACGCTCCATGGTCCAGGTCTGCCCACGCTCCACGGTCCAGGTCCGCCAACGCTCCACGGTCCAGGTCCGCCCACACTCCACGGTCCAGGTCCGCTCACGCTCCATGTTCCACGTCCCAGGTCCACCCACGCTCCATGTTCCACGTCCGCCCATGCTCCTCGGCCCAGGTCCACCCACACTCCATGTTCCACGTCCGCCCATGCTCCACGGCCCTGATCCATTCACGCTCCATGTTCCACGTCCGCCAATGCTCCACGTCCCTGGTCCATCCACACTCCACGGTCCAGGTCCGCTCACGCTCCATGTTCCACGTCCCAGGTCCACCCACGCTCCATGTTCCACGTCCGCCCATGCTCCTCGGCCCAGGTCCACCCACACTCCATGTTCCACGTCCGCCCATGCTCCACGGCCCTGATCCATTCACGCTCCATGTTCCACGTCCGCCAATGCTCCACGTCCCTGGTCCATCCACGCTCCATGTTCCATGTCCGCCCATGCTCCATGTCCCAGGTCCACCCACGCTCCATGTTCCACGTCCGCCCATGCTCCACGTCCCAGGTGCATCCACGCTCCATGTTCCACGTCCGCCCATGCTCCACGTCCCAGGTGCATCCACGCTCCATGTTCCACGTCCGCCCATGCTCTACGTCCCAAGTGCATCCACACTCCATGTTCCACGTCCGCTCATGCTCCACGTCCCAGGTTCGCCCATGCTCCATGTTCCACGTCCGCCCATGCTCCACATCCCAGGTCCATCCACGCTCCATGTTCCACGTCCGCCCATGCTCCACGGCCCAGGTCCACCCACGCTCCATGTTCCACGTCCGCCCATGCTCCATGGCCCAGGTCCACCCACGCTCCATGGCCCAGGTCTGCCCAGGCTCCACGACCCAGGTCCACCCATGCTCCATGTTCCACGTCCACCCATGCTCCACGGCCCAGGTCCACCCATGCTCCATGTTCCACGTCCGCCCATGCTCCACAGCCCAGGTCCATCCACGCTCCATGGCCCAGGTCTGCCCACGCTTCACGGTCCAGGTCCGCCCATGCTCCACGGCCCAGGTCCACTCATGCTCCATGTTCCACGTCCGCCCATGCTCCACAGCCCAGGTCCACCCACGCTCCACGTCCCAGGTCCACCCACGCTCCATGTTCCACGTCCGCCCATGCTCCACGTCCCAGGTCCACCCACGCTCCAAGGTCCAGGTCCGCCCATGCTCCACGGCCCAGGTCCACCCACGCTCCATGGCCCAGATCTGCCCACGCTCCACGGTCCAGGTCCGCCCACGCTCCACGGTCCAGGTCTGCTCACGCTCCACGTCCCAGGTCCACCCACGCTCTCCATGTTCCACGTCCGCCCACGCTCCACGTCCCAGGTCCACCCACGCTCCATGGTCCACGTCCGGCCATGCTTTACAGTCCAGGTCCGCTCACGCTCCACGGCCCAGGTCCACCCACGCTCCATGTTCCACGGCCGCTCATGCTCCACGTCCCAGGTTCGTCCATGCTCCATGTTCCACGTCCGCCCATGCTCCATGTTCCACGTCCGCCCATGCTCCATATCCCAGGTCCATCCACGCTCCATGGTCCAGGTCTGCCCACGCTCCACGGTCCAGGTCCGCCAACGCTCCACGGTCCAGGTCCGCCCACACTCCACGGTCCAGGTCCGCTCACGCTCCATGTTCCACGTCCCAGGTCCACCCACGCTCCATGTTCCACGTCCGCCCATGCTCCTCGGCCCAGGTCCACCCACACTCCATGTTCCACGTCCGCCTATGCTCCACGGCCCTGATCCATTCACGCTCCATGTTCCACGTCCGCCAATGCTCCACGTCCCTGGTCCATCCACGCTCCATGTTCCATGTCCGCCCATGCTCCACGTCCCAGGTCCACCCACGCTCCATGTTCCACGTCCGCCCATGCTCCACGTCCCAGGTGCATCCACGCTCCATGTTCCACGTCCGCCCATGCTCCACGTCCCAGGTGCATCCACGCTCCATGTTCCACGTCCGCCCATGCTCCACGTCCCAGGTCCACCCATGCTCCATGTTCCACGTCCGCACATGCTCCACGTCCCAGGTCCGCCCATGCTCCATGTTCCACGTCCGCCCATGCTCCACGTCCCAGGTCCGCCCATGCTCCATGTTCCACGTTCGCCCATGCTCCACGTCCCAGGTCCGCCCATGCTCCATGTTCCACGTCCGCCCATGCTCCACGTCCCAGGTCCGGCCATGCTCCATGTTCCACGTCCGCCCATGCTCCACGTCCCAGGTCCGCCCATGCTCCATGTTCCACGTCCGCCCATGCTCCACGTCCCAGGTCCACCCACGCTCTATGTTCCACGTCCGCCCATGCTCCACATCCCAGGTCTGCCCATGCTCCATGTTCCACGTCCGCCCATGCTCCACGTCCCAGGTCCACCCATGCTCCATGTTCCACGTCCGCCCATGCTCCACGTCCCAGGTCCGCCCATGCTCCATGTTCCACGTCCGCCCATGCTCCACGTCCCAGGTCTAC
>CM042241.1:9106523-9109023 GCA_023566225.1 Romanogobio albipinnatus
CAAAAAGAAATTCGGAACAGGCTCGATTTTCTGCGTTTTTTGCATCCGTTTTTCCCATCTGCAGTGCTGATGCCCAACCTAAAACTACTGGCAATGGTGGTGAATGAATCGCCAGTGCTCAGATACCTACAATTATATATACAAATATTATTGTATCAAAAATACTACTAATATTATTATATCACAGCTCTAATTATAGCACACCAAGTCCCTGTAAACCGTGTGTGTGTGCGCGCGGATCCATACCTTAGATATACTGCCAGTCTCTGTTCAGGATCAATTGATTCACAGAAAATTGGTGGTCTTCTTTTTAATATGTGGCTCCAGTATCGCTAGCAAAGCATCAGACTGAGCCACTGACATTCTAAAGTAAACTTTGAATCGGTCTGGATAATCCCACAGCTCCTTGATAAGGAGGTGGAACTCTCCTTCCTCTCTACGGCTCCCCAGTCATTACACTTGAGGAATTGTTTTGAAAACTTCCAATGTGGTAGCCTAGAAATCTAGATGCACCCTATCGGCAGAAAATGTAATTTGCAGCCAGGGTCGTCTAGCAACTCTCCATTGGCTTGCGAGCTTGAAAAAACGAACTCTAGTCAGGCCAATCACATCGTGCATGGAGTCGGAGGGCGGGCTTAACATAATGACGGCAGAGTTGCAAAGAACGGCACTTAAGTCATTCTTTAAAAAAGGAAGATGTGTTCGGAGTTTTGCCGACCGGATACGGCAAACGTTTAATCTATCAACTAGCTCCGCTGGTGGGAAAACGCATGGGACTCAGCCACAACCCGCTTGTGATTGTTGTCTCACCACTGATAGATCTCTGGCTGGTTGTAGCACTATCCTATTGCATGCAGAGGGAATTTGAAAGACAACCGTTTATCCCGCCCCTCGGATTGAGCCCTGTCAATGGTGAGTTCCCAGACCCAACATCTTGATGTGGGTCTGGTTTGTCATGCTACCAATGTGGAGAAACGGCAACCGGAATGATTTGCCCACAGGGCTCACAAAATGTCTTTATCAAACAAACACAATGATTTGTCTCTCATCCACCCGCAATTAATTGGAACGTTATTTTTTATTACTTGCCGGCCCAAACGGTAGATAAAACCGCGAATCGTGCATAACACACACACAAACGCGTGTATTTCACTATTTAAGATTCGAGTCTCATCACGAATCGCAGGACAATGAACCAACAACACCTCAAATACAAAGGATACCCCACCCTGTGACAGCGTGGAAGTTATGTTTAGTTAGACACGTACATAATCAGTAGATATCAAACATAATAATGCAATACTATCAAATAATAATTTTTACTCACATAATTGTGTTGCTTCATTCCTGTCAGATCCAGAAGCCACAAGCATTGTTTTTTAATTTCATCCTGTCTGCAAATCCAGTCTCTTGTTTACAAACGAATCCGGTGAAATGAAGTGAACAAATGCAATGTCTTCCCCACGTGAGCTGGATATTCATTAAAAATAAAGTTCAACCATGCATTTCTCCATAAGGAAGTTTATGGCATGTTTGAAACATGTTTGAAGTCGTGTTTCACTGAACTCTGACGTCCCAAGTAAGCACATTCGCAGATCGATCGATCGCTTGCTGAGGCAGCTGTCAATAAAAGCTTTTCTTTGACTAACAAAGAAGTTTTCAGCTCTGAAACTTACAGGATATTCTTATATTAAGATGACCTTTATATCAAAAGTTCAAGGGAAAGTGGATTTCCCTTTAAAATTTGGCAAGCAATGCAAATACAAATGGTTAAACTGTGCAGCTTTTAAAGGAGGGACTCAATAAGCAACCACATAGCAAGGCCCTGGCAACCACCTACCACCAGTACTGGAGAACAATTAAACAAAAGTCCAATTAAAAATGAACTAAGAAGACAATTTTGCACTGAAGTGCCTGATGTTCAAGTAGTTTATTTCAGACCCTTGATTTATGGCTGGGATTTGAGCACAAGCAAGCATCACTCATATTTGCTTCAGAATCTATGAAAACCTATCTTTTCCTTGAGCTGACTGAGGAAAGAACAATCGACCAGAGCAGATCCTGTGGGCTCGACCGGCTCAGCATTCTTCCTTATGATTTTTAGGAAACTTTTCACTGTGCAAAAAGGCCATTGCCTCAAAACAACGCCCCCTGAGAAAATTAAGGGCACTGCTAAAGCCTACACCACACACAGGAAGTCTTTCAGAAGAAGGCTTAAAGTATTTTGTTGCCATCTGAAAGGTCACAGGTCTATGGCTCCGTCGAGGCCGGTCTACAACATCTCGTAAAATAATTTCACTGTTTAGATGGGTAAACAAAACGCACAAACCTTTTCCTTATTCAGACAAGCCGGAGAACACAAGGTGAACGCAGGTTCAGCGGTTCTACTGACACAAAGTAATCCCTTTCACATGCTGTTTACTTAAGCGGAGATTGCTGTCTGACTGTGGTAAGATCATTCTCTATTAAAGGCACATCATGCGATCAGGTTATTGCAGTG
>CM042241.1:9111523-9164023 GCA_023566225.1 Romanogobio albipinnatus
CAAGCCACCTGCATGTACTTCTCATGTGTATCTAATGCATGCCGAGCAAACTCTAAGCGTTATTAAAATAAGCCAGTATCTTCTTTAGAAGCAGATATTGAGTGAGCGGCTCTCACATGTGGCCCGAACTGAGCCATCTGTGAGGAGGCAGATTGGCCGGAGAGCATGACTGAGACGCCGCATCATCAATTAGAACTGCTGGGGCAGAGAGGGACGCCACATACAGCTCAGGTGACAAGCACTCGTGAGTCCGGCTGCTTGAGCACACACATCTCTCTCAGCTCAGCTCTCGCATATCCTCATCGTCTTGTTTTCTAAATCATTTTATCGTAAGTGTTGAGCTTGCTAAAACACAATACAGCAACAGTCAACAGTCAACAGATATGATGCAAAACATCTGTCAGCTACTGTATGAAAGAAAGCCTTTCATTTATCCACTATTACAGTTTTTCTCAGTTGCTTTGGTACATTTCGCAGATCAGAATAGAAATTGTCAAAACGACCTGTTCAATCTTCACATGATTGTGTCAGTTGTGCACATCTTCGAACAAGTTGCAAATGCTTTGGTACATCCATGCAAATGATTATGTACAATTCTCTGCTGTCATGTTACAGTTTTTCTCAATCGATTTGGTACATTTCTCCAAACTCAGGTAAGCTCTCAAAACAGTGAACACAGTGATCAGTACACTTTGTAATTGTCCTAAACACATAGTAAATTCTCCTTCATTTCATACAAATCACAAATCAAAAGCATCATTTTCTCAAAACACTGTGCTCAAAAATTCCAGATTGTATCACAGCAGTTCATACAGCCAACCAAATCTTTAATATATCAGGAAAAACATTTGTAACTTTTTCATTGTTCTTCACAAGCATTTTTGTACCATGTTCAAAACACAACAAACAAAACTCTGTGAATTGTAAAATAGTCAGTTGCACAACTTGTGTCTTCAACTAATGCCAAATTGTTATCTGATGAGTTAGTAATCCACTCAACACAGAAAAAGACAATTTACTAATTGTTCACACAGCTGTCTTACGTAATTACAACAACTACAAAAGGGGAAGAGAAGAAGAACAAAGAAGACAAAAGAGGAGATACAGTAAGACAAAAAAAAAGAAGTATGAGCAGTGGAAACAGAAGAGGTTTAAGAGTGAGAGGTGGTGGCCAGGGTAGAGGGAGAAGAGGAAGAGGAAGAGGAGAAAGAAGAGCTGAACACTCTAAAAAAAAAAAGGTTCTATATGGCACCAAAAAAGGTTCTTGGCTCGTAATCATAGGGGAACCTTTTTTAGTGCTATATAGCACCAATTTTGGTGGTTCAGTGGTTCTTCAGCGGTTCTTCAGAGGTTCTATATAGCACCTTAGTCAAAGAACCGGTGAAGATCCTCTGAAGAACCACTGAAGCACCAAAATTGGTGCTATATAGCACTTAAAAAGGTTCCCCTATGATTACGAGCCAAGAACCTTTTTTGGTGCCAAATAGAACCTTTTTTTTTTAGAGTGAAGATGTAGGAGGAAGAGCGACAAGAGCTGAGGATGTAGGAAGAGATTGAAGAGATGGATAGATTGGAGGGCAATGGTATAGTGGAAAGAGAAAATATAAGAAGAGGTGGACAGGGAGGAAGAGGAGGCCAAGGTGTAAGAGGAGGGTGGAGAGGTAGAATGAGGGTAGGGTACATGCGTGTTTCAAATGAAATCAGAGCCACACTTATTGACCATGTCATAAATCACGGTCTCTCACTGAGAGAAGCTGGCCAGAGAGTTCAGTCCAATATAAACATCTTGCACTGCCATATCTTAACTGGATTATGCTCATTTGCACTGCCGACTGTATTTATAGTACCAATGTTTACATTTGCATTTTGCACCGTACTTCTAACTGTAATATGCAACCACTTTCCACTGCACTTTTACACTTTCTTTCGGATAGCTCTGTCCATAATTTATTGCACTACCTTAATCCACTGCTATATTCCTCATATTAGCCTAACATATTATTGTATACCTCTATCTGTCAAATTCTGTTCAAAGTAATAGCCATCTGTATATTATATTCATAGTACATATTCACCTGTAAATTCTGTTTATAGTAATAGCCATCTGTATATTATATTCACTGTACATATTCACCTGTAAATTCAGTTCTGTTTATAGTAATAACCGTCTCTCTATTTATACATATTTATATATATTCAGTACATTTCCATGTCCTGCACTTACGCAACCACTGTATATCCTGCACTTGCTGCTATTGCACTTCTGGTTAGACCTAAACTGCATTTCGTTGCCTTGTACTTGTACTTGTGTAATGACAATAAAGTTGAATCTAATCTAATCTAATCTAATAAACAGATCCACAGTGGCTTCAATTATCCGTACATTTCAGAGGGAAAACCGGTAAGTAACTATATCATTCTACTTTTACAATGAGAGTCCATGTAGTCTTGTTTGACATAGGTCTAGATCTCTACAGTAAATGTTCCTGCCTGTCCAAACCTTTTTCAGAATTGAAGTTAGAGAACATTCAGGTGGACGAACAAGACTTTTTTTCAGTTGAACAAGAGCATGCCGTTGTTGACATGGTGGTCCAGAACAACACCCTCCGCCTCAAAGAAATTCAGCACAGAATAACACAGGACAATCAACAGCTCCACAATATCCACCAATGCAGTCTCTCCACATTTGACCTAAGAAGAAATGCTATCCGAATGAAGCAAGTATACAAAGTGCCCTTTGAGAGGAACTCTGTTAGAGTGAAGGAGTTGCGATTCCAGTTTGTTCAAGTATGTGCAACCCAATTACTGCAATTTTACTGTCACTCAAAGATATATTTTTCCTGAATTTTAAGTATGTGTCCATAAACTATTCCATGCTACTATATGTGAAAAGATTTAGGCATATCGGTGTATACTGCTGCTTCAAAGTGTGAACTCAAACTTCAGCAACAATTTCACAGTAGTATTGACTGCAATCAATGGCATTACTGTAAAACACAAATTTACTGTATTTTACCTTGTGTTCTTTTTAGAGAATCTTGGAGTTGGATAGCGGTGCACCTCATTATGAATACTTGTATATTGATGAAGCAGGCTTCAGTCTTCAAAAAAAAAGGAGAAGAGGGAGAAATGTGATTGGCCATCGTGCTACAGTCAATGTCCCTGGACAACGAGGAGGCAACATCACTCTCTGTGCAGCAATTTCTACAGCTGGTGTTGTGGCACACAATGCTGTCTTGGGATCATACAACACACAACACAGCAAGGCTCCTACATTTTTTTTTTTTTTTTTTTTTTAAACCTCTTCAATGAAATCCTCTTTCCGCAGGGTGATCAGGAGCAAATGGTGCAGAATTGTGTAGTTGTTTGGGACAATGTCCAATTCCACCATTCAGCACTAGTGCTAGAGTGGTTTGAGAATCACCCATAATTCAGGATGGTGTTTCTTCCACCATATTCTCCTTTCCTGAATCCAATTGAGGAATTCTTCTCCTCTTGGAGATGGAAAGTACATGATCGCAACCCTTACAACCAAGTAAGTCTTCTTCAAGCGATGGAAGAGGCCTGTGGAGATATGGGGGCACAAGCATGTCAAGGAGGGATACAGCATTCAAGGCTGGGTTTTTTCCCACGATGCATTACTCGTGAAAATATTTTCTGTGATGTTGATGAAATTCTCTGGCCAGATGTAATTGAGAGGCATGATCAATAAAATAATTGATTTAATGAATGCAGTACATTTATCACTTTATTTTTTTATGTACTTATGTATATATATAATTTTTTTGTGTGGGGTGACAACTTATTGTTATACACCTGAACTCCTCATTAAAGAACTTAATGAAAAACATGTATTTTCATCTATTTCTTTGTGTATCTTCAGCTGAATTTGTTATAAAATCAACAGAGAACACACTTTTAGTTTTGATGTTAATATTGAATTTTAATAAATGTATTACTAGAATAAAATGCGGTTTCATTGTGCAGTGAATACTTAACGGTTTCGCCAGCATAAGAGTGTTTAGTTTGCTGTGTTAACTGTTTTGAGAGCTGTTACCTGAGTTTGGAGAAATGTACCAAATCGATTGAGAAAAAACTGTAATCAAAATTAGTTTTTCAGTACAAACAGTCAAAGCGTAAATGTGAATCTTGTCCAGTCTCTTGCAATCAAACTCCCACATACACTAAGGTGTAACCTATAATTTACAATAATTGTCTTCAAAACTTTAGTCATAGTTTACATCAGAACATCCCTCCTGAGTACACGGTTATATTGACAACATGACTAAGCAATTTGACTGTCTTATCAAATCAAATCAAATCACTTTATTGTCACACAGCCATGTACACAAGTGCAACAGCAGGTGAAATTCTTAGGTGCAGTTCCGAGCAACATAGCAGTCATGACATGACATGTACAACATTTAAGCAACAACAGATTACACATCTGATGCGCACACAATTACTCACAGCACAGTAAACTCTACAATAAACAATAAATAATTTACACAATGTGAGTGTAGTTCTCACAGCTTTAACCAATATACACATACTTACAATATACATATACTTTAAACAATATACACTAAACATACATTAAACAATATACATTAAGCTATAGTAATAATAATATACAATGTACAGTATACATTATTATTCACAGTAGAGATCCAATTATGTACAATAGGTGCTATATGATAAATGATAAATAATAAATGATAAATAAATGTGTATATAATGTGTGTGTATCTACAGTGGGTTGTGCTGAGTGATATTCTGTCCAGTGTGTGTTATGAACTGATGGATCAAGAGTTAAGTAGTCTAATTGCTTGTGGGAAGAAGCTGTTCTGAAGTCGGCTGGTGCGTGTTCTGATGCTGCGGTACCGTCTGCCTGATGGCAGCAGTGAGAGCAGCCCATGGTTCGGGTGGCTAGAGTCTCTGATGATCCTCTGAGCTCTCTTCACACACCGCCTGGCGTAAATGTCCTGGAGGGAGGGAAGCTCACCTCTGATGATGCAGCTGGCCGTGCGCACTACCCTTTGCAGGGCTTTTCGGCTGCGGGCGGTACTGTTGCCGTACCAGGTGGTGATGCAGCCAGTCAGCAGGCTCTCTATGGTCAGGTGTAGAAGCGTGTGAGGATGTGGCGGTTCATTCCAAACCTCCTCAGCCGTCGCAGGAAGAAAAGGCGCTGATGAGCCTTCTTCACAACGGCCTCGGAGTGGACGGACCATGAGAGTTCCTCTGTGATGTGGACACCAAGGAACTTGAAGCTGCTGACTCTCTCCACCAGTGCTCCATCGATGGTGATGGGGCGGTGTTCTCTCTCATTCCTCCTGAAGTCGACCACCAGCTCCTTGGTCTTGCTGACGTTGAGGGAGAGGTTGTGCTCCTGACACCATCGTGTCAGAGTGTGCACCTCCTCTCTGTAGGCCGTTTCATCATTGTCAGTGATGAGACCTACCACCGTCGTATCGTCAGCAAACTTGATGATGGTGTTGGAGCTGTGGGTTGCCACACAGTCATGTGTGTACAGGGAGTACAGGAGTGGGCTGAGAACACAGCCCTGAGGGGCTCCAGTGTTGAGAGTCAGTGGTGAGGAGATGTTACTGCCCATTCTGACCACCTGACCATTATCCGTACACAATGACACAAGGACTTGTCCTTCTGAAGGCACTGACATGTTCATTGACACATATTTACTTTTGAGAGATGAACTAAGGATTTTGAGCAAGAGACTGGCTTTTGCAGGTAATCCATGGTGTTTTGCTATTTGTACAAATTGTTTTGAGAAATTCACTTACTGTTTTGCAAATGTCGAGGATGATTCGAGAAATGTACCAAAGCAACTGAGAAAAACTTTAAAAAAAAAAAAAGTGTAATAATTAATACATTATACATATTAGCAAAGATATGCTGTTACAAAAGATTTCCATATCACATGAATGATGTTCTATTGAACTTTCTATTCATCAGAGAAAAAAAATATCACACAAATATTAATGTTTTCAACTGATAATAACAAGAAATGTTTCTTGAGCATCAGATCAGCCTTTTAGAATGATTTCTGAAGGATCATGTGACTGAAGACTGCAGTAATGATGCTGAAAATTCAGCTTTGATCACAGGAATACATTGCATTTTAAAATATATATTCAAATAGAAAACAGTTATCTTATTTCACAATATTTCACAATATTACTGTTTTACTGTGTTTCTGATTAAATACATGCAGCATATATATAGAGTAAAATCCTATGTATATAAACAAAATATTAAATAAAAAAGTAACATAAAATAAAGGAAATAAAAAATAAATTAAAAAAAGATTCAGTGCCAATGGTGTTACGCAATATGTCACGACTCTTAAAGGGATAGTTCACCCAAAAATGAAAATTAGCCCATAATTTACTCACCCTCAAGTTATCCTAGGTGTATATGACAGTCTTCTTTCAGACAAATAAAATCTGAGTTATATGACAAAAGTCCAGGCTAATCCAAGCATTAGAATTGGAGTAATAGTTGTTCTGTTTTTGAAGTCCACAAAAAGTGCATCTGCTCATCATATAACTGCTCCGAGCGGCTCTGGGGTGTTAATAAAGGCCTTCTGAAGCGAATTGATGCATTTGTGTAAGAAAAATATCCATATTTAAAACTTTATCAAGTAAACTTTCGGCCGACCGCCTTCCCTGTTCAATTTATGGAAAAATTGTTGAAAGTTCCCCAGCCGATCGAAAGACTAACGCCACCAGGAACGCTCGTCATGACGTCATGTACGCATCTTGAGTTTCACTTTCAACATTCAACACTTTTCCACGGAAGGCGGTGGGCCGAAAGTTAATTGATATTTCTTACACAAACGCTTCGATTCGCTTCAGAAGGCCTTTATTAACACCCTGGAGCCGCGTGGAGCAGTTATTTGACGGACAGATGCACTTTTTATGCACTTCAAAAACAGAGCAACTATGAATCAAAATCCAATTCTAAATTCTTTGGGTGAACTATCCCTTTAAAGGTCCCATGGCATGGATTTTTAAATTATTTTATAATGTTTCCTGAGGTGTACTTATATTGTTAGTATGAATTTTACATCATATAATGTCATAATTTAGAAATAAAAGGCATTTTTCTATCCTGATGTTAGCCCTCTGGCTTGAATGCTCTGTTTCAAGGGGCGTGTCTGATGTGAGACTTCAGTAAAAACACCCACTGTTGTGATTGAATGAGTGAATAAGCAAAGGGTTTTTAATTATTTTCATGAAAAATAGCAAATATACTTGCTGATGGCTGACATCTTTGCATTTTAATGAGTATTAGATTATGTGGCGGAGGGGGCGTGGTTTAGCGAGGTCTGCAAGCACTGCCAGTTCAGAGAGAGATGGACTGGGCATTCGTGGACCAGAGAGATGGAGAGCTGGAGAGATGGAGAGCTGGAGAATGAGAAAGTTATATTGTACTGAGTTGTTGTTATAAAAGTCTGTTTGTAAAGCCTGTGCTGACATTGCGACTGATAAACTGAATCCATTCTCTCCAAATTCTCTGGGCGGGCAAAGCAGAGGAAGGGGAGGTAACCTTTCTCCGTATGACGACATACAGGGAAGATTCCGATCAGCTCGTCTGAGCTGTCATTTTCTCAAAGGCAGAGAAAGACAGCCAGAACTCGGTTTACACCTATTGAAATTGCCACTTGGGGACCATATACAGGCTAGGGGAACTCATATTAATGTTAAAAAACGATGGTGGTGTGTGAGATGGTGGTCCAGTGGGTTAAACCATGGAACTGATACGCAGAAGGTTGCTGGTTTGATCCCAGCGGTCACCACCAGTGTGTCCTTGAGCAAGGACACTTGAGCACTTTACTCCATGTTGCTCCAGGGGGATTGTCCCTGTAATACAGGTACTGTAAGTCGCTTTGGATAAAAGCGTCTGCCAAATGCGTAAATGTAAAACTTCATGCTATGGGACCTTTAAAGATGAATAAGCAAAGGGTTTTGAATTATTTTCATGAAAAATAGCAAATATACTTGCTGATGGCTGACATCTTTGCATTTTAAATGAGTATTAGATTATGTGGCGGAGGGGGCGTGGTTTAGCGAGGTCTGCAAGCACTGCCAGTTCAGAGAGAGATGGACTGGGCATTCGTGGACCAGAGAGATGGAGAGCTGGAGAGCTGGAGAGCTGGAGAATGAGAAAGTTATATTGTACTGAGTTGTTGAGAGCGCTGTGAGCACAAGTTTATTTTTTTTGTATCTGAGAGTTCTGAATAAACAGTCGCCATCCTGTCTTCTTCCTCCTTATTCTACCAACTTTGTTACACATGTGGAACCCCTCTCGAATACTTTTGCTACATTTTTTTTTTTACCATTACAGCTGTTGAGATTAACGAATCGTGAAAGTGTTGATTATAGCATTATTTTTAGATCGTTTCCCTTCACATGAAAGGCTGCAGTGATGAGCATTGAGTACACAGGCAGTCTGTTGATCAGTGAATGCAGTGATCTCGTCATTGCAGCGCTATTTCTCTCACAAAATGCTTTCACCACAACTAACAGCAAACACGACAGCGATATGAATACAGTAAGAGCCTCGTAACAGCATCATTCATTATAACGGCAGTTTGGGCAAGTGTGCAGATACACTCGCGACGTGTGATTGACAGCTCCGAACATTATAAAAAGAGTGTGAAGTTTATCGTTTTAGTCACTGGTTTGATTCACTGGTGCATTACGTTTAGGGCATCAAGACGGCCAGCGGCGGGACTGACAGTATTAAACGATTTAGAAAGAAAGTCTGCGTGAACTTGAATGATTAGCTACACACAGATCAGGCATTAATGAACACTGTTACTCACTACTCACGAATCCATATGGTAAAAGTCTGTTTGTAAAGCCTGTGCTGACATTGCGACTGATAAACTGAATCCATTATCTCCAAATTCTCTGGGCGGGCAAAGCAGAGGAAGGGGAGGTAACCTTTCCCCGTATGACGACATACAGGGAAGATTCCAGATCAGCTCGTCTGAGCTGTCATTTTCTCAAAGGCAGAGAAAGACAGCCACAACTCGGTTTACACCTATTGAAATTTCTAGCCACTTGGGGACCATATACAGGCTAGGGGAACTCATATTAATGTTAAAAAACGATGGTGGTGTGTGAGATGGTGATCCAGTGGGTTAAACCATGGAACTGATACGCAGAAGGTTGCTGGTTTGATCCCAGCGGTCACCACCAGTGTGTCCTTGAGCAAGGCACTTTACTCCATGTTGCTCCAGGGGGATTGTCTCTGTAATACGGGCACTGTAAGTCGCTTTGGATAAAAGCGTCTGCCAAATGCGTAAATGTAAAACTTCATGCCATGGGACCTTTAAAGATGAATAAGCAAAGGGTTTTGAATTATTTTCATGAAAAATAGCAAATATACTTGCTGATGCCTTTGGTGTCACCACCTGTCACAGCAACACCATAGAACTGTGTGGTGTAATGTTTTTATATATATATATATATATATATATATATATATATATATATATATATATATATATATATATATATATATATATATATATATATATATATATATATATAAAATTAAGATCTGCAGTTTATAGAAGAATAATACATTTTGCAAACGCTGCAAAATGCAGAATCATTACATGTAACTCAAATCTCACATTTAAAGGGTTTGTTTTTATAATAATAATAATAATAATTATTATTATTATTATTATTAAAGCTTTTGCTTTGCAGAATTTATAAACAACTAGCCTACAATCACCTCTCTGTCACACTTGCTCATCTGATGTGTATCATTCTCTCATTTTCTCTCATTGCTCTGTGTCCCTTTATCTCTCTCATTTTCTGTCTTCCTCTCTCCCTCCTCTTCCTCCTTCTGTTTGAACATGTGGAGGGATTAATATCTGAGCTGAGGTGTTTTGGAGCTTATTTGAGTAAACAGTCCGCCGCTGAACGACAGCACCGGAAGAAAACAGATCGTGAGACTGATTAGATCAGCGCGGTTAGCCTGGCTAGTCATATTGCTGTTATTGTTTTGCTGGAAAAACATCATCACAGTCATCTCTGCATCACGATGAGCAAAAGCCAAATCAACATTTTAATAGTGACAAGTGATGAGTCTATACTTTCAAAGCTGGGTTTGATTAAAAAGATGGAGGATATTAAAAAAGACCAAAAATAAGCATGACGTTGAGACTTCTTAAAAAGCACTTAAAGGGATAGTTAACCCAAAATATACATTTGTGTTATTAACCCTCATGTCATTCCAAACCTGTATGGCTTTTTTCTTCTGTGGAACACAAAACGAAAATTTCTTACTGTACAAATCACCCTTTGCCAGAAAGCTAAAAGCATCATAAGTGTCCAGGTGCTATATTTCAAGTCTTCTGGTGTTACATTATAGGAACAGGCTAAGACAAGCCATAACTCGCTGATAATCTTCCCCTTGTGAGAAGATCATTGAATCGGTGACTTGAACCTGTGTATCCGATCAGTCCAATAGTGCACAAATAACTGTGTGAGTCAAATCAACAGATTCATTGAAAAGATCAAACTCAAAAGATTCAGTCAATTTAGTATTGATTCCATCCAATTTATGAACAAATCATTTTGCAAATCAAATCAACTAATTCATTGAAAGATCTAACTCAAAAGATTCAGTCAGCTGAACCTGAGTACTGAATCCATCCAATTTGTGAACAAATCATTTTGTGAATCAAATCAACAGATTCACTGACACGATCCAACTCAAAAGATTCAGTCAGTTGAACCTGAGTATTGAATCCATCCCATTTTAGAACAAATCATATTGTGAATCAAATCAACAGATTAATTAAAAAGATCCAACTCAAAACATTGAGTCAATTGAACCAGAGTATGAAATCCATCCAATTTGTGAACAAATCATTTTGTGAATCAAATCAACTCAAAAGATTCAGTCAGTTGAACCTGAGTATTGAATCCATCCAATTTGTGAACAAATCATTTTGTGAATCAAATCAACAGATTCACTGACACAATCCAACTCAAAAGATTCAGTCAGCTGAACCTGAGAATTGAATCCATCCAATTTGTGAACAAATCATTTTGTGAATCAAATCAACAGATTCATTGACACAATCCAACTCAAAAGATTCAGTCAGCTGAACCTGAGAATTGAATCCATCCCATTTGTGAACAAATCATTTGGTGAATCAAATCAACTAATTGATTGAAAAGATCCAACTCAAAAGATTCAGTCAGCTGAACCTGAGTATTGAATCCATCCAATTTGTAAACAAATCATGTTGTGAATCAAGTCAACAGATTCATTTATATGATCCAAATCAAAAGATTCACTCAGTTGAACCTGAGTATTGCATCCATCCAATTTGTAAACGAATCATTTTGTGAATCAAGTCAACAGATTCATTTATATGATCCAACTCAAAAGATTCAGTCAGTGAATCCATCCAATTTGTGAACAAATCATGTTGTGAATCAAGTCAACAGATTAATTTATATGATCCAACTCAAAAGATTCACTCAGTTGAACCTGAGTATTGCATCCATCCAATTTGTAAACGAATCATTTTGTGAATCAAGTCAACAGATTCATTTATATGATCCAACTCAAAAGATTCAGTCAGTTAACCCTGAGTATTGAATCCATCCAGTTTGTGAACAAAATCTCCAAAGAATGACAAATTGGGCATTGCTTCTTCTCTAATGATCAAATATCAAGATTTTCAATGAATAATGAGTTAAATGTGTCTGTTTCATACACAAAGTTATTGTATGGCTTCAGAAGATACTGCACAAGTCCTTCAAACCACTTTTATGATGCTTTTGCATCCTTTTTGAAGCTTTAAAGACTCAGTAAAACCATTCTTAAATTGGTTCCGTGGAAGAAAGAAAGTCATATACAGGATTAGAGCAACATCATAATAACATAATAACAGACGTTTCATTTTTAGATGAAGTATTCCTTTTACACAAACCTTTGACACCAGCCAGCATTGTCCTCTGATGTTTAATACGATACAGTTATGATTCCTCCGACTGACTAGCCCCTTATAAAATATTATTTCTGGTCAGGGAAGGTTTATTCAGCATCGGCTTTCCTTTAGTGTCATATTGCAGCTTGTATGTCTCTCTGACATGCTGTGCCTGGTTCACCACCAGAAGTGTCTTTTCATCCTTCAGTGCCTTCCAATTAAGCAAACACACGGTGTGATTGGGCTGGCTGAGAAGAGCTGAGTGATAGAAAGTTTGTCGGTATGCGGCGCCTCTAGCCGTGGCAACATCCCAATTTGCATATTATTCATCCTAAATAGTATGTGAGATTAGGATTAGTGTGTTTCAAATCATAGTATGATGAAAAGAGTATGCCAAAGGTGCCTCGATGGTATACAATTTCCAATGGATTTGTAGAGTGTGCATCCATGCATGATTTTGGGCTAATATTGCCCACAAATCCTTGCGCTACAGAAGTTTGTGACAGTTCTCTGCCAACTTTTTTTTTAGCTGTACAACAACGAGTAATGCGAGCTCAACACTGTTTTTCAAACATATGAATCGACAAGCTGCACTGCAATGTATATACTTTACTATGTAGCAGGGTTATTATGATTAAATAAAACTGAAACCATAAATAAATTGTTACTAAAATAAACATTTGTCATTTTCATGTAGTTTAACTTGGTGTACTAAACCAGGGGTTTTCAAACTGGGGTCCAGGGACCCCCAGGGGGCCGCAAAGGAGTGACAGGGGGTCCGTGGAAAATTTTTGAGAAAAAAACATGAAAAATGTAAACACATTTTTAGATTAAAATAAATAGATAAATTATTAAATTAACATATGATACTTTTTTTTTTAAGTACATAAATACATTTGCTTTATTATCAATTTTATTAATTTCTTATTGAATTATTAATTTAATATTAATATAAATGTGCTTAAAAATCTAGATAACTAGAGAAAAAAAATTAAGTAAACAAATATTAGATTAAATAAATCAATTATTGAATATTAAATTGGCATATGATAAAAATTTTTAAAAAAATTTAAATAAATAATAATAATAATAATAATAATAATAATAATAATAAAATTCTACAATTACAATAAATATATTTGGAAAAGCCTAGATTAAAATGGTCAAAATTTGAATATAATAATAATAATAATAATAATAATAATAATAATAATAATAATAATTAAAGCTGCAAGCAGCATTTAGCGGGGTTCAAGCCTTTAAGGCCTTTAAGCACACAAGCATCAAAAGACATCAAAAGTTTTATTTAGCAAGATTTTAAACACTGAAATAATAGATGGAAAACTCAAATTACAGGCAATATAGGCAATTTACCATAGGAAACATATGGTGTTTAACAGTTATAGCGCCACCTATGGTCCGATCTCTATAAAGCTTTGCATGCTTGTTAAGGATCTAATGTCACACATGCCCACCAATTTTCGTGAAGTTTTGAGTTTTCCCTTAGAATTTATAGGCTTTTGAGTGTATTTTGCCACGCCTCTTTTCTAAATGACCCTGTTATAGCCATCCAAATGCAAAAGTTCAACTTTCTTATGATAATTATTGATTTAGAGAGTCCAGAGAATTGTCCTAGACTGGTTTGGTTCCGATCGGGCAAAAAACAGGGACTAGTTCGCAAAAGTAGGTTTTGGACAAACTTTGACATAGCAGAAAATGTTCCCTGCCTAAATCGGATATAGCCATTTTGTCTGCCTTGAGCCACGGATTCTAACGATATAAGACACTTGATCCTGGGACAAACAGTCTAAGAGTTATGAGCAATTTTGAACTTTTGGTTGCTGTAGCGCCACCTATGGGCCATTCGGGGTCATACTCTGATAGTTTGTCCCCAAACTGAGGCCTACCATCTGGCCAGGTTTCATGTCTCTAGGCCTTACGGTTTGGCCTGCACGATGCGTTTTACGAAAATACGAAAAAGATTACAGTAAATAAATAAGTGATTAAATGTCAAATTAATATAAAAATATAATATAATATAAATAATACAATTTAAATGTATAAATTAGAATAATTTATAAAAAAAAAAAAAAATGTGATTAATATAAATAAATGATACATTTAACAGTGCATTATTATAGTGAGTAGAATATATATATATATATATATATATATATATATATATATATATATATATATATATATATATATATATATATAATAAAGTAACTTAATAGAAACTAATATTAGATATATCATATTTTTTTGTGTATTAATTGGGTGTTTATAAAAGACCGATGTCTTTTTAATTTCAGGATGGGGGTCCATCAAACGAGGATGTTCATATTTGGGGATCCATGGCATCTAAAAGTTTGAAAAACCAACTAAAATTTGTATTATGTTATCATTATTTGTATCATTTTAATTTTAGTTAGTATGTCAGTAATACTAAAATAAATGTGGTACACTGTAATTATTTTTTTAGTTTTTATTTAGTTTTTCTACTTCAAACTTTCCCATTTAATTAAATGTGTTACTCGCAGTTTCTTTGCAATTATTTGTGAAATGTATTTTCTGGGTAAACATTTTTCAAAATGAATCCTATACACTTTTTTGATGTAGTTTTCGAACGGGAATGAAGACGTGGATGCTCAAAAAAAGGAAAGAATTTCCAAGGCACTCGAATAGTGTAGAAAGAGTCAAAAAGCCTTTTCTGTGGATGCATTCTAGTTTTGTAGCATTGCATAACGTTGCTCTTGTGGAGCATTTATGGGATCTACACAGTGAGCAATGCAACACAATTTGAATGCTAATGATAAACATGACATTGCTCACTGTTTAGACAACTGATGATGTCTGTCATGTCATGCAACATCATTTGGTTTTTGCAGTTTAGATGCGGTATTAGCATCTTAGCACTCTGGTGTTTGGTTCTCTACGCTGAACAAGGCAAGTTGTGTGTCGCAGAAAATGCACAGTCCACTCAAAGCGAATGCTGAGCAAAAAGAAGCTAAAGGAATCAGCAAGGTGCACATTCTTGGCCCAAAATTGAAATCGACAGAGCAGAGAAAACACACTCGTGTGTATGTGTGTGTTTATTTACGTGCGTGTGTGTTGTCTTAGTGTAGCACGTTCCCACAGGCAAAAGAAATACCCTCACACTCTTGATTTCTCCGAGCACAGGCCCTGAGCGCCACAATACGGCTTGAAAAGACAGATATTAATTACTCTAGCTCTTCACCTACTCTCCATTGGTCCAAGCTGAAATAATCACCCCTATAGCCGACAGCACTTTCCCCGTAGCCATCAGGATCCAATGCAATCATAAGACAATCATAAGATCCCAGTCCAGCCATGCTAGAGGGAATAGCCACACATGACAGCTATTGGTACATTTGAGGCTTCCAATTTAATGTGTTCGACAACAGCGATAGCTCAGATAGGATTGGGAGTGAATTACGTTTTTTCTCTAATTTTGTCAAACCTGATATGGCTATTCGACTGCAGCAACCGCAAATTTAATTATATCATGACAAAAAGCAATGAAACCTCTCCGAGCTCATTATAAAGGAAATTGCATTGTGGGTTGTCTTTTGACATTTGCTCAAACTCTTGCTGACTTAATCTCATGTTGTCATAGTTGGGATTTGAGTTGACATTTCCTATGTAATGTGACTTCAAATGAAAATAACATCAGGGTATTGTTATAGAAATTTCATCTTTTTACAAAATGTTAAAACAATGTGGTTGGATAAAGGTAATTCATCTATTTCTACATTTTGATGCACTCACTTGAATTCTACCATAACAACATCAAATATCTGTTCAAGCGTTAGAGCGGCACAAATGCACACAATATTACTGTAGATGGCTATATTAAAATAACAGTTTACAAAAAATGATTTGTTCTCCCGCATATTGCTTCATTCAAACCCGTATGACTTTCTTCCGTGGAAAAGGATGTTCACAATGCTTTCTTCCACACAATGACAGCAAAATATAATAATAACAGAATAATGTAAGGCAGAAAATGACCTGAATATTTCCTTTTTTTTACATTGTGGTAATTTTCTGCCAGGACATTATCCAGTCATTTTATGGAAATTTCCATTAACCCCCAAACAACACAATAGATAATTCAAAATACAGGTAAAACACCTGTTTAAAACCAATACGGAAAATTCCTTCATATTTATACAGTACATTGTCCTCAAAGTTGATGTGATAGAAGCAGGAAAAATGGTCAAGCGTAAGGATTTGAGCGAGTTTGACAAGGACCAAACTGTGATGGCTAGGCGACTGGTCAGGGAATCTCCAAAACTGCAGCTCTTGTGGGGTGTTCCCGGACTGCAGTGGTCAGTATCTATCAAAAGTGCTCCAAGGAAGGAACAGTGGTGAACCGGCGACAGGGTCATGGGCGGCTAAGGCTCACTGATGTACATGGGGAGCAAAGACTGGTCCGTGTGGTCCGATCAAATAGACGAGCTACTGTAGCTCAAACTGCTCAAGAAGTTAATGCTGGTTCTGATAGAAAGGTGTCAGAATACACAGCACATCTTCAGGGAGTCCATGCCTCGACGGGTCAGGGCTGTTTTGGCAGCAAAGGGGAGACCAACACAATATTAGGAAGGTCTTAATGTTATGCCTGATCGGTGTATATAGGCTACTGTGTGTGTATATATATAACACGTTTAGTGGAATTATGACCAAAAAGTTCTATTTTGGTCTCATCTGACCACATGACTTTCTCCCATGACTCCTCTGGATCATCCAAATGGTCATTGGCAAACTTAAGACGGGCCTTGACATGTGCTGGTTTAAGCAGGGGAACCTTCCGTGCCATGCATGATTTCAAACCATGACGTCTTAGTGTATTACCAACAGTAACCTTGGAAACGGTGGTCCCAGCTCTTTTCAGGTCATTGACCAGCTCCTCCCGTGTAGTTCTGGGCTGATTTCTCACCTTTCTTAGGATCATTGAGACCCCACGAGGTGAGATCTTGCATGGAGCCCCAGTCCGAGGGATATTGACAGTCATGTTTAGCTTCTTCCATTTTCTAATGATTGCTCCAACAGTGGACCTTTTTTCACCAAGCTGCTTGGCAATTTCCCCGTAGCCCTTTCCAGCCTTGTGGAGGTGTACAATTTTGTCTCTAGTGTCTTTGGACAGCTCTTTGGTCTTGGCCATGTTAGTAGTCGGATTCTCACTGATTGTATGGGGTGGACAGGTGTCTTTATGCAGCTAACGACCTCAAACAGGTGCATCTAATTTAGGATAATAAATGGAGTGGAGGTGGACATTTTAAAGGAAGACTAACAGGTCTTTGAGGGTCAGAATTCTAGCTGATAGACAGGTGTTCAAATACTTATTTGCAGCTGTATCATACAAATAAATAGTTAAAAAAATCATATATTGTGATTTCTGGATTTCCAAGTGGGAGAATTTGCAAAATAGCAGGGTGTTCAAATACTTATTTTCCTCACTGTATATATATATATATATATATATATATATATATATATATATATATATATATATATATATATATATATATATATACCTAAACTTTCTGTAAAATGCTAACGCTACTCCTTTTCTTCCATTAAAGCATTGGAATTTCCTTCTTCAGAAGTGCAAACCTAGTCGTGTATTTGTTACATGTGCGTTTGGTAAAATGGTCAAATGAATTACAGTATATCTAGGAAACGACAGTTGGGCCATACAAAGTTTCATTAGCATTTATGTCACATTTATGTGATTAGAATAGAATAGAATAGAATAGAATAGAATAGAATAGAATATGCAATGAAGTCTCCCATGCACTTTGTGTAAACAGCACTGATGTGCAGAATTCAGTCAATTGAGTTAGGATGCTGCCTTAGAAGGCAGTTGACCATGTAAGCAGTATACAGTGAGGCAGGAGGAAACCTTGAATTTTCCTTCATGGGACACGGAGTTAAAGTGTCACATTGATATTTTTGTCTTTGCTGATATTGTTTTACTTGGTGTTGTTCATGTATTTTAGTTTTGTACTGCATGGGGCTTGAATGTATTTTGTACCCTCATTCTAGATGCCTAGAAACAGAATCGACGGATTGTGCACACCAAAATATGACAATATGTGACCTCAAGCTGTATCTAAACACTACAGCTGTTGTTGAGGTCAGAAAAGGATTTAAATGGACAAAGGGGACAGTGTTGCCACATTGGTTGTCGCTGTTTGAACAGGGTCAGAGGTCCTGACTGAGATTATCAGTCTTTGATGGTGCATTTTGTAAAGGGATTTTCCAGGGGAACATGTGCATGTTGGATCTAACCTACTTTAAGATCTTCCTATCTCAGTAAAGCAATCTGGCCAGCAAATGAACGCACACACACACATACCGGCTAAGTGCAATATTACCCTCTTCCCTAACTGCCTGCTTTGCTGCTCTGCTGTGATGTTACCGTTGGGGCCCATTGCTGCGTGATCAAAGCAAGGTTTTTGACAGCCTCCTCGGCATGTTAGTGCACACCCATGGAGTGCAACAGAGAGCAACGCATGAAAAATTTGCATCGACTAAACGATCTACTTGCACTACTCGGTCTCAGCTGGTCCCTCGGCGATCACCAGAAGTCCATTTGAGACCGGCATATATTTATTGTCCAAGCCCTCTTCCATTTGCTGTGTTTGCCTCCATGCATCAGATCAACACATTTGCGTGGGTCTTCGTGCCCCGTTGGTCTATGGAAACCATTACGCTCTGTCCTAAGCAACAGCTGCCGTGCATTTGTTATTCACCACCATTCATTGACACTTTGATGATGTGACTTCACTTGACTGATTGAGGCCAATTGTTTGTTCTGCTAGGGTTTTTCTTTTCATTTATGAATATATTATTGTCATTATGTTATCTTTAATGAGTTTTAATTTCATTTTGTCTTTCAAAGGTCTTTTTGATGATGAAGATGGAAGATTGTTTTCACAATACTTATAGGATTTCTGAATATAATATGATTTGTAAATATATATTTTTTCCCTTTACCTGCCAAAATCTTAAGTCCAATATATTTTATGAAAACTGTTCAAAGGTTTGGGGTCAGGAACTTAAAAAAAAAAAAAAAAAAATTGTATTCAGCAGGGACACATTACAATTACATTGATCAAAAGTGACAGTAAAGACATATATATATATATACACACACACACACACACACCTAAAGGATTATTAGGAACACCTGTTCAATTTCTCATTAATGCAATTATCTAATCAACCAATCACATGGCAGTTGCTTCAATGCATTTAGGGGTGTGGTCCTGGTCAAGACAATCTCCTGAACTCCAAACTGAATGTCAGAATGGGAAAGAAAGGTGATTTAAGCAATTTTGAGCGTGGCATGGTTGTTGGTGCCAGACGGGCCGGTCTGAGTATTTCACAATCTGCTCAGTTACTGGGATTTTCACGCGCAACCATTTCTAGGGTTTACAAAGAATGGTGTGAAAAGGGAAACACATCCAGTATGCGGCAGTCCTGTGGGGGAAAATGCCTTGTTGATGCTGGAGGTCAGAGGAGAATGGGCCGACTGATTCAAGCTGATAGAAGAGCAACTTTGACTGAAATAACCACTCGTTACAACCGAGGTATGCAGCAAAGCATTTGTGAAGCCACAACACGCACAGCCTTGAGGCGGATGGGCTACAACAGCAGAAGACCCCACCGGGTACCACTCATCTCCACTACAAATAGGAAAAAGAGGCTACAATTTGCACGAGCTCACCAAAATTGGACAGTTGAAGACTGGAGAAATGTTGCCTGGTCTGATGAGTCTCGATTTCTGTTGAGACATTCAGATGGTAGAGTCAGAATTTGGCGTAAACAGAATGAGAACATGGATCCATCATGCCTTGTTACCACTGTGCAGGCTGGTGGTGGTGGTGTAATGGTATGGGGGATGTTTTCTTGGCACACTTTAGGCCCCTTAGTGCCAATCGGGCATCGTTTAAATGCCACGGCCTACCTGAGCATTGTTTCTGACCATGTCCATCCCTTTATGACCACCATGTACCCATCCTCTGATGGCTACTTCCAGCAGGATAATACACCATGTCACAAAGCTCGAATCATTTCAAATTGGTTTCTTGAACATGACAATGTGTTCACTGTACTAAAATGGCCCCCACAGTCCCCAGATCTCAACCCAATAGAGCATCTTTGGGATGTGGTGGAGCGTGAGCTTGGTGCCCTGGATGTGCATCCCACAAATCTCCATCAACTGCAAGATGCTATCCTATCAATATGGGCCAACATTTCTAAAGAATGCTTTCAGCACCTTGTTGAATCAATGCCACGTAGAATTAAGGCAGTTCTGAAGGCGAAAGGGGGTCAAACACAGTATTAGTATGGTGTTCCTAATAATCCTTTAGGTGAGTGTATATATATATATATATATATATATATATATATATATATATATATATATATATATATATATATATATATATATATATATATATATATTTCAAATAAATGTTGTTCTTTTGAACTTAAATTCTTTGAAACGTTATTTATCAAAGAAACAAAATGCATCAGTTTCCACCAAAATATTAAGCAGCACTTTCAACATTGATATTACATTTTTTTATTTATCACAGCATGTCAGAATGATTTCTAATAAAGCTGCTTAAAATTCAGCTTTACCACCACAGGAATCAATTACATTTTTAAATATATTAAAATAGAAAATAGTTATTTTAAATTGCAATAATATTTCACAATATTACTGTTTATTAATCAAATGAATGCAGTCATGGTGAGCTTAAGAGACTTCTTTCAAAAACATAAAAATCTTACCCCCAAACTTTTGAACAGTAGTGTAAAAATGATTCATTTAATTGAAAAAGGGGCTAAATATATATCCAGATATTGACTATTGAACATTGACTTGGAAACATAAGCAACCATCCAGAACACCCTAGCAACTACCCAGAAGACCCTAGCAACCAACATGTTAACAATGGCAATTAGTTTAATAGTTGAATAAATAATAACAGATCACTCTAAATTGTAATGTAGACACATCCTGTTTTGAAATGATATGTATTGTGAAAAGCGCTATACAAATAAATGTGAGCTTGATTTGAATTTACACAGAACTCATACATAATACCTAAACTTGCTGTAAACGCTAACGCTACTCCTTTTCTTCCATTAAAGCATTGGAATTTCCTTCTTCAGAAGAGCTATTGTTGGTGGTAAAATGAATTACAGTATATTTAGGGAACGACAGTTGGTCCATATAAAGTTTCATTAGCATTTATGTCACATTCATGTCATATATGATTTTTGTTTATGACTGCCCTCAGAGCGCATTTTTGGAGGAGCAGCGCCGTCGCCTCTGTCAGGATGGGGCATAAATAAATAAATAAATAAGCCCCCAGCTGTATGCAGAGCTGTGAGCAATCAGCCAGCTTCAAAAGCTCTAATAATGAAAGTGGTGTCCCACGCCTTTTGCCTATTAATGGAATCTCTCCACCCCCAAGGCCAGCTCAATAGCACGCACACACACACTACGCCCCGTCATTAGCCTCTATGGCCTAAGATAAACAGCACGCTTCGCCTCGGCCCATTACTCCCCGTCTAGTGCGGTGTCAGGCCCTAATGAACTCTGTCTCATGGGCCCCCTGATGCACATACAGCCAAGAAAGGTTATGAGCCCACCCAACCAAAATTGGCCTTATGAAGGGACGTAATTACAGTGTCCCCGTAAAGCACTACTGCTCCATCAATACTGCATGAGCGCCACCGTGGGGGAAGGTACGGGCCCCGTGACAGAGATGATATGGGCCCTGAGGCGGAGAGAACTACCGCCCCCATCGTTGAAGAAGGTATGATACCAAACGAGGGCATAGTGCAACACGTATAGCGTATGAAACGCTGCATTTGACAGCTACCTGGAGAGCTTCCTGCAGTCCAGACAGGTGGAGGAGGATGTGGACGTCTAGATGAATCGGTGAGAGACAATCCCTGATGAACTATCTCAGGATGGGTCTAATTACTGCAAATGAGCATACTGCCGACTTCCTAGAGTGATTCCTGGGGAGCGCCGTGGCTGAGCTATATGATTTTACTCATTTCTTCATGGTCTGCATTAAAATGAGCGATATAGACCACGTGCTCTGGATGATGGTGGTCTCGCGTTAGGGATCTGACGCAAACACTGCAGGCTAGAAGAACACTGAGAGGCTGCTATGAACCATTTCCTGCCCAATCACCGTTTTGCCCTTTGGTATAGGGCACTTACTGTTGGTAATCTCAGTAGGTCACGTCTGCAATTGCACAGCAAACTTTTGTGAATCGACAGATAAAAAGTTCAATGGAATGTTACAAGTCCAATGAACAGAGTTGATATTAAAGGCAAAATTGATTTGAAAATGTTTTACTCACCTCATATCAAACTTGTGTGACTTTCTTCTGTGGAACACAAACAATACAAAATGATATTTTGAAAAATGCTGGGGTTTAAACAACAATAGTCCTCCTCATTGGCCCAACAATGACCACCAATCACCTGTCATTCACTTCCATATCAGTGGATCTCAACCCTTTTGACTTCACTGTTCACAAAAAATATGAAACATTGATGGTTTGTCCAATCAAGGTTTCATTGTAAAATGTATAACATATAAAAATCTCAAAATCTACTAGAATTTATGCTGCCTTCACATGCTATTGGAAATGTCCTACTTCCCACTTGTGAATTTGTGGTGATTACAAGCTTATCCCATTCAAGTGCTTTGATTACTTTGATACTTTATTGAATATGTATCAAATACTGGTCTTTCCTCCTGACTATGAATTAAATGGGAATTAAATTAAATACAGTTTATTGTGTAAGCAAAAACGAATATATAATGCGTGACTTTTTATTATAAACCAGCTGGAAATACACCGGGACTCTTATTTTGAAATGTCTGCACCTTACTATTGCAGTTGCAGGAGCTCATTCAAGTTCAGGAGATAAAATATGCGTGTAACGGAGTTTGTTCGTGTGGGAAGAAGGAGGCGGGAACCGGCGAACATTCAAACAAGTGTAATTATAAATAAATCAACACAAAATAAAATAACAGCAACAGCCCCTCACGGACGACTGCCGCCTACATACAGAACAAACATAAATAAAACAAAGTAAAATCCCAGGCCTGGTCCTCTCTCGTCCTTTACTGTCGTCGCTCCTTCAAATCAAATATGCGCATCTGTTACACAGGACATCAGTTCTGACTGGATATCTTCCCTAATCGTCCCTCCCTAACATTTTCGTCTCGTTTTTACTCGTTGACGAAAGTGAAAAAAGGTTGTTGACGAAAATTATGACGAAAATTATTTGTCTAAGAAATTAACACTGATTGTATTGCAAAACACTTGTTGCTATCGAGGTGGGATATGGGTAGGTTAGGGACAGGTTTGGTTGTATGGGTAAGTTTTAGGGTGGGTTAAAGTATAATGGAAGGATCAATAGATGTAACTACAGAAAGTAATTAAATGCAGGAATTTTTAAAGTTGAGATCTCCTACAACAGGTTTACGCATCAAAGGTCAAAAAACACTTTTCTCATAATATACATGGCACATCACCACATTTTTTAATGATTCTCAAATGACTCGTCAGGTGAATCAGTCTCTCTAAACCCCTCCTTTCTGAGAGCCTACTCTGCTCTGATTGGCCAGATGACCCATACCCCATTTCCACCAGCATGAACCGGGTGCTAGTTCAGAGCTAGTGCTAATGCTGGTTCGACTGACGAGCCTTCTAAGAACCGGTTTGCCTTTCCGCATGCTAGAGAGAGCCACCACAGAGCCAGGTCTTACATCACTGTATACATCTCATCTTTCTCAGCAAGGCTAGCGAGGCAGCGGGAAACACAAAGACACCAGGCTTGTTCGAGATGCATCGGCGCTGCGCAGACCGATCAGTGTATGATGTCAAAGTACCACGATTCAAAAGCATAAGGAGTCGTATGCTCTCGTTTTACTTTGATGTTATACAGCGATCGGTCTGCACAGTGCCGATGCATCTCGAACAAGCCTTCCATCATCAATGGCGAACATTGGGTTACTATTGATGCACATGGCTTTGCGATCCTACATCGGCATCAAAACACAGTGAATCCAACGCATTCGTACAGCTCGCCGTGATTTGTATAGACAGAGATTACAATCGAGCAGCTATTAGCTCAATTAGCTGCTATTTTAAACAATGGCGGTCACAAGTTTGTGTTTGTCTTGTTGGTCATGGTAACCCCCGCCCCCAGCCCCTGACGCAAGTGAAGCACCAGGCTGGAGGCGGATAACCCAGAGATGGGTCCCAGTTCTTTCCAGGGGATGGTAGCAGGGCTGTCCACTGGGTCGCGAAGGCCATCAGGCTCGGCTACGCGATTCAGTTTGTGCAGGCTCCTCCCCTCTTCTGGGGAGTCCGCGCTCCATGCTGGGGCCCAATAGAAGGCCCCAGTCATGCATGCGGAGGTTGCCAACCTACTGGCGAAGGGTGTGATCGAGCCTGTCCCTCCAGCCAAAATGAAGTCCGGCTTCCTCAGCCCTTACTTCATTGTACCCTAGGAAACCGGCGGGTTATGGCCAATCCTGGACCTGCCCGTCCTGAACCGATCACTTCACAGGCTTCCGTTCAGGATGACGGTAGCGAACGCCTCCTCAGACGTGTTCGTCTGGTAGATTGGTTGCAGCGATCGACCTGAAGGACGCTTACTTCCATGTCTCCTTCCTCGACGCGGACCGTTCCTGCGGTTTGCTTCGAGGGGCGGACATTCAGTACGCAGTCCTCCCATTCGGGCAGCTCTGTCCCCTCGTGACTCTACGTAGTCTATCAAGGCAGCCCTTGCGTCACTCAGGCAGCATGGGGTTCGCATCCTGAACTACTTCGATGACTGGCTCATACTGGGTCACTCTCGTAAGCAGGTGTGCGGACACAGAGTCCAAGTGCTCCGGCACTTAGCCCGTCTGGGCCTTCGGGTCGACTGGGAGAAGAGTGACTCTGCCCCGTGCAGAGGATCTCTTTTCTCAGTGTGGTTTCCGACTAGGTCGCCAGGTGTGCGCAGTCACTGCTGACCTGCCTTCGTAAATTCGAGAGCAAGAGTGCGGTCCCACTGAAGTTTTTTCAGAGGCTCCTGGGGCATATGGCATCTGCAGCCGTGTTAGCGCCGCTCGGATTGCTTCATATGAGACCGCTTCAGCTTTTGCTTCGCGATCGAGTCCCGAGATGGGCATGGCGATCTGGCACGCTCCGGATACAAGTGACTCGGGCCTGCCGACAGACTCTCACCCGTGGTCGAACCTCAGTTTTCTACGGGCCGGTATGCCCTTAGAACGAGTTTCCAGGCATGTTGTTGTATCGACGGATGCTTCTGCCACGGGCTGGGGTGCCATGTGCAATGGACAAGCAGACGCGGGCTCCTGGACAAGACCCCAGCGTCTCCTGCATGTCAATTGCCTCGAGTTGCTGGCAGTACGGTTCGCCCTGCACCGCTTCCGGGCGTTGCTGAAGGGTCAACATGTACTAGTCAGGACAGACAAGACGGCCGTTGTAGCGTACATCAACCACCAGGGCGGTCTACGCTCGCGCCGTATGTCTAAACTCGCCCGCCATCTCCTTCTATGGAGTCAGAAGCGCCTGAGGTCCCTTCGTGCTGTCCATATTCCGGGAGTCCTGAACCGTGCAGCCGACGAGCTCACAGTTTTAGCCACTTCCAGGAGAATGGAGACTCCATCCCCAGTCGGTCCAACTGATTTGGGAACAGTTCGGGGACGCGCAGATAGATCTGTTGCCTCCCACGACTCTTCCCACTACAGCCTGTTCTATTCCCTGTCCGAGGGCACGCTCGACACGGATGCTCTGGCACACAGCTGGCCGCGGGGCCTACGCAAATATGCGTTTCCCCCAGTGAGCCTACTCACACAGCTTTTGTGCAAGATCAGGGAGGTCAAGGAGCAGGTCCTTCTGGTCGCCCCGTATTGGCACGGCCGGACCTGGTTCCCCGAACTAGTACTCCTTGCGACAGCCCCTCCCTGGCCTATTCCTCTGAGACCTCCTCACTCAGAGACGGGGCACCCTATGGCACCCGCGTCCCGATCTGTGGAACCTCCACGTGTGGCTCCTGGATGGGACGCGGCAGGTTTGAGTAGCCTGCCACCTGCGGTGGTCGCTACCATCACTTCCGCTAGGGCAGAGTCCACTCGGCATGCCTATGCGTTGAAGTGGAACCTCTTCGTCACCTGGTGCTCTTCTCGCCAAGAAGACCCCTGGAAATGCCCGATCGGGACTGTGCTCTCGTTCCTCCAAGAGGGTTGGAGCGAAGGCTGTCTTCCTCCACCCTTAAAGTTTATGTGGCCGCAATATCTGCCCACCACGATCTCTTGGAGAACAAAAAGGTAAGTCAGCACGACCTGATCATCAGGTTCCTGAGGGGGGCGAGGAGACTGAATCCTCCTCGCTCTCCTCTCGCACCCTCTTGGGACCTCTCAGTAGTTTTAGATGCTCTGCAGAGGCCTCCCTTTGAGCCTTTGCAGTCAGTGGATCTTAAATATTTGTCAATGAAGACAGCGATCCTGACTGGAATTCGGGCCGGCCTACTCTCACGTGATCCTGAGACCCTGGCCTGGATATGTGCCCATGGTTCCCACCACTCCATTCAAGGACCAGGTGGTGAACCTGCAAGTGCTGCCCATGGAGGGGGCAGACCCAGCCTTGGCATTGCTCTGTCCAGTACGCGCCCTTCGCGCTTACGTAGACAGGACACAATGTTTCAGGACCTCAGACCAGCTGTTGGTCTGTTATGGTGGAGAGCGGAAGGGAAGAGCTCTCTCAAAGCAATGGCTGTCCCACTGGATAGTGGGCACCATTGTTTTGGCTTACCAGCAGCAAGGTCGACCATGTCCCCTTGGGGTTCGGGCCCACTCCTCTCGGAGTGTGGCCTCCTCTTGGGCTTTAGCCCTTGGCGCCTCGCTAACAGACATCTGCAGAGCTGCAGGCTGGGCGACACCGAACACATTCGCCAGATTCTACAATCTCCGAGTGGAGCCAGTGTCCGACTATGCGCTCGCCCCCCCGAGGGGCCGGTAATGGGCCAGGCTCAGGTGTCTTCGCTTGCTCGCCATTCCACTCCACGGACTGGATACGTGTGATATTTTTCCCTCAGGTTTGCTCCCCGAGAGCCCTGAGTCCCTCCAGCACTGCTTACGCCGATACCTGTGTGTCTGCCCTCTAACGACCCCAGACCCTTGTGTCCGGCAAGGTGCCCCGTGTGCTTGGTTCCCCTCCGGCGACCCCCACACGTGTATTTCCACCGTAAGCCTCCGCAGTGAGCAGGTGTCTTTCCCTCGGCAAGTCCCTGCCACCCCTGGGGTTAAAAATCCACCTTCGGCTGGTACCCTAGAGGTTTCCCATATGCAGCCCTTAGTACATCGTACGTTGTAGTGCACTCCAACCCGTAACCGGGCCTGACGCCAGATGACCTGTAAATGCAAAAAAAAAAAAAAGGAAAATCCTTTTTTGAATTGCCTAAAAAAAAACACCTCATGCGAGCGTAAATTTTTTTTTGCAATATATGGGAGTTTTTGAGAAATTAATGTGTTTCCATTGGGCGTATTTTCAATTCGCAGTTTCAATTTGCCGAATTTGAAGGGTAATGGAAACAGGTTAACCATTTCCATCTGAAAAGCCCAAAAACTCTTTGCTTTTTTTGTCACTTGTGGATGTGGATAAACAAAAAATTTTTTATAGAAGTGGGCTTAATAACTACTTGTAAATCCATATAAATGCACTAAAAGAAAGTACTGTATACCTTGATGACTCGTTCGAACAAAAACCTTACTATCAGCAGAACCGTTAAACCACACAAAGCCTATAAAAAATATTCCCAGACTAATTTTAAGCTTTTAAAGGAATCAATATACAGTAGGTAGCCTTTGTTTTGAACAGCGCAAGCAGAAAGTTTATATGAGGGGCGAAATTACAACTCTGTGCAATATATAAGACACTTCCTCCACATTCTTGCACTGTCATCTACTACAACCGCTGTGATTTTCTGCCTGGTTAAATCTAGTCTTAGACCGTATATTCACATGTGTACCGCAGTTTCAGCCCACAAGACCAAAGAGTCCTGAATCCTCTATGACAAAGCCATTTATCCTTCTCTCTCATTTCTGAAGGTCATGTATTCTGAGGCTCTTCACTGTCCCAAAAGGATTTCATCCATGTTCACCATCACAATTCTCCCTAATCTGAAATCTTAATAGAATTCCATGGCTGGGACACTCTAGGAACAGAGGTTATCTGGCTAACTGGAGGGTATACTTGAGAGATTTAGCCAAAAACACAGAAAGATGAGAAAAGCAGAACCAGAAGCAGAGGCGTACATTACAGACATGTAGGGTAAAATACAAAGCAAATAAAATAACATTAATTTTGTATAATGTTTGGGAATATAAATAACATAAAAAGAGTTACATTTACAGCTGATCTGCATGCATGAGTGTGTATAGTCACATATCACATGACATGACACATGGTTTGCAATGTTTCCCCCTAACAGCAGCATGATGGGGGGGGGGGGGGGGGGGGGCAGATGCTATTAAAACATTCAATAAAAGACCTCACATTGTGCTGTTACTGTCATCTTCTGCATGATTCTTGGAATGTGTTTGGCTGAAGCCACATGAAGGTCAGGAGACTGGGATCAGATACGGAACATGTGATCTCTACGTTACTCCAGTCAACAACCAACTGAAAGCAAAACTAGTCTTAGCCATTTTTTATTTCATTTTATCATTTGATAAATAGCTATACAGCTATAACAGTAAGATTTTTGAAATGTTTTTTAAAGAAGTCTCTTCTGCTCATCAAGCCAGCATTTATTTGATCCAAAATAAAGCAAAAACAGTATTATTGTGAAATATTTTTACAATTTATAATAACTTTTTTCTATTTAAGTATACTTTAAAATGCATTTTATTTCTGTGGTGCAAAGTATATACAATGTGATGCAAAATATACAATTCTTACCGACCCAAAACTTTTGAACGGTAGTATAATGTTACAAAAGCTTTCTATTTCAGATAAATACAGTTTTTTTTTTACTTTCTATTCATCAAAGAAACCTAAATAGAAAATTTTTTACACAACTTTCAACATTGATAATAATCATAAATGTTTCTTGAGCAGCAAATACTCATATGAGAATGATTTCTGAAGGATCATGTGACACTGAAGACTGGAGTATGATGCTCAAAATTCAGCTTTGTTTCACAGGAAAAACATTTGAAAATATATTCAAATAGAAAATCAATATTTCACAATATTACAGCTTTTTTATTTTTAATAACATAAATGCAGCCTTGGTGAGCAGAAGAGACTTCTTTAAAAACGTTTAAAAATCTTACCGTTCTCAAACTTTTGACCGGTCACGGATCTGCTGGGCTCCTCCCCTTTGCTCTTGCCTGTTTTCCTGTTAATTGCGTCTCCCCTACAGGTGACACAGGTGTGGGGTGTTACGCTTGATTGCTTCCAGGATCACGGGTGATTGTTTCCAGTATCTTGGGCTTTAAAAGATCGCTCCAGACCTGGTTGACGGAGGGCTGCTGTTTCTCCTTCTCTCTAGCACCGTTTTGATGTTTTGTTTCCTTATGCAGGACACCTCATATCTCATGTTGCATACATTCTTATTTTTCAACCTAACACATATACTGACTTTATTTAATTTTACTTTGTTCATTCTTTATCTTTAATAAACATATTTCTTTATTTGAACTAATCCGCGTGGTATTCCCTTGCTGTTTACATAGCCTGGAAGAGGCAGAATGTAACAATATACACTCACCTAAAGGATTATATAGGGATACCATACTAATACTGTGTTTGACCCCCTTTCGCCTTCAGAACTGCCTTAATTCTATGTGGCATTGATTCAACAAGGTGCTGAAAGCATTCTTTAGAAATGTTGGCCCATATTGAGAGGATAGAGGACAGTTGATAGAGATTTGTGGGATGCACATCCAGGGCACGAAGCTCCCGTTCCACCACATCCCAAAGATGCTCTATTGGGTTGAGATCTGGTGACTGTGGGGGCCATTTTAGTACAGTGAACTCATTGTCATGTTCAAGAAACCAATTTGAAATGATTGGAGCTTTGTGACATGGTGCATTATCCTGCTGGAAGTAGCCATCAGAGGATGGGTACATGGTGGTCATAAAGGGATGGACATGGTCAGAAACAAAGCTCAGGTAGGCCGTGGCATTTAAACGATGCCCAATTGGCACTAAGGGGCCTAAAGTGTGCCAAGAAAACATCCCCCACACCATTACACCACCACCACCAGCCTGCACAGTGGTAACAAGGCATGATGGATCCATGTTCTCATTCTGTTTACGCCAAATTCTGACTCTACCATCTGAATGTCTCAACAGAAATCAAGACTCATCAGACCAGGCAACATTTTTCCAGTCTTCAACTGTCCAATTTTGGTGAGCTTGTGCAAATTGTAGCCTCTTTTTCCTATTTGTAGTTAAGATGAGTGGTACCCGGTGGGGTCTTCTGCTGTTGTAGCCCATCCGCCTCAAGGTTGTGCGTGTTGTGGCTTCACAAATGCTTTGCTGCATACCTCGGTTGTAACGAGTGGTTATTTCAGTCAAAGTTGCTCTTCTATCAACTTGAATCAGTCGGCCCATTCTCCTCTGACCTCTAGCATCAACAAGGCATTTTCACCCACAGGACTGCCGCATACTGGATGTTTTTCCCTTTTCCCACCATTCTTTGTAAACCCTAGAAATGGTTGTGCGTGAAAATCCCAGTAACTGAGCAGATTGTGAAATACTCAGACCGGCCCGTCTGGCACCAGCAACCATGCCACGCTCAAAATTGCTTAAATCACCTTTCTTTCCCATTCTGACATTCAGTTTGGAGTTCAGGAGATTGTCTTGACCAGGACCACACCCATAAATGCATTGAAGCAACTGCCATGTGATTGGTTGATTGTATAATTGCATTAATGAGAAATTGAACAGGTGTTCCTAATAATCCTTTAGGTGAGTGTATATATTAGTGCTGTCGATCGGTTAAAAAACCTAATTAATCACACATCTTTTCTGTAATAATTAGATTCATTGCGATTAAAAACATCAGCGTTTTTAATATTATTAATTTGGTAATAATTTCACAGTTACCCTCTAAATTAATTTAGAAACAACTTAAAGACAGTATATTTTAAATATATGTTGTAATGGCATGTTTTTATGAATGAAGGCCAGTATCATTGATACTAATACTATCTATGTTTCCATCCACCTATTTTTATGCGCATTTTGGGATATCGCATCAAAAAATGCTGAATGCAAACGCCAAGATGCGCATAAATTCTAAAAATGCGCATTAAAAACTTATGCGCTCGTTTGAGTAGGATACATTTTCTATCCAATACGAAAACATGTGCATAAACTACGATGGAAATGCATTTACCGAACAAATTCCTTGATGCGCATAAAGAAAATCATGTGACTTTCGCAATGTAACAGCATAACTGTACTTAACCAGCGGAAAAGTCTTATTTGCACAGCATCTGAAATGCTGTTTTGGTCATTCAGAAGTCTGTTGTCAAAGATGCTCGGTATATTTCCCTCCTAGAACTGTCTTACACGACTGCGTTCCCAAACAGCACCATCTACCTCTGAAAGCATGACAACAAGTTTATTGAGACGCACAAGTTTCTCTGAGACGCAAATAATTTATTATATACGAAAATGATTATATATGGTGGCTTTTCCTATGTTTCTTAGTGATTTTTTTAGCGGTAGTTTATCAGGAAGTGACGATTATGTTTTCTTCGACTCACTGGATGGAAACGGTGCTTTATTTATTTATTTATTTTTGCATGGAAACATAGCTACTGACACTGATGATTAATGACATTCAATGTTACAGTATAATTGAAAGCTATCAATTTCAACATTTATTAGGCTTTAAACAAAATGACTATGTGATATATGTGTGAAAATGTGAAATTGTTTGTTCAAGCGCGAGAGAGAACTTGATTCTGGTGCGCTGTCTGTGTGTGCGATACTGGCACATGCATCGCATAAGTGTGTCACATAGACAGGACATTCTCAGACAGCGCATTCTACATTTACATTTTACATTTATTCATTTAGCAGACGCTTTTATCCAAAGCGACTTACAACTGAGGAATACAGGAAGCAATCCGTCATGAAGAGGCGAAAAATCACAAAAAAGTGCCTGAAATACTACGTTTCGGACAATGTCTAGAGTAAGCTAGAATAGGGAGGGAATAGTGGAAAATGTAGGGTTTTGTTTTGTTTTTGTTTTTTTAAAGATGAAGATGGAAGATGCTCATGGAAGAGATGAGTTTTCAGCTGTCTTTTGAATGTTGTCAGCAATTCTGCATTCCGAATGGAATTGGGGATATTCTTCCACCAGCAAGGAACAGTGAATGAAACATTTCTTGAAAGGGATTTCATGCCTCTCTGTGCTGGTACAACGAGCCATCGCTCCTTTGCTGAGTGAAGGCTTCTGGTGGGGATGTAGACTCGTAGGAGCGAGTCGAAGTATGTGAGTGCTGATCTCAGCGCCGCCGCACCACGTGCATCACGCAGAGAGATGAAGAGGTGTGACGTGGACTCTTTTGGGCTTGTTGAAGACAAGACGTGCTGCTGCGTTCTGAAGGAATGGTTGGAATGTTAGAAATGGTCGGTCATCAAAGGTTACTGCAAGATTTCTGACCGACCTTGAAGGTAATCAAGGATGAAGCTAGTTGGATGGTGAAATTGTGTTGTAGAGTCGGATTGGCAGGGAAGACGAGAAGCTCAGTCTTAGCTAGGTTGAGCTGCAGGTGATATTCTTTCATCCATGCCAAGAAGTCCGCCAGACAGCTTGAGATTTGTGCAGCTACTGTGGGATCATCTGGTTGAAATGAAAGGTAGAGCTGTGTGTCATCAGCATAGCAATGTTATGAGAAGCCATGTTCCTGTATGAAGGGTACCAGTGATGTAGTGTAAATGGAGAAGAGGAGAGGTCCAAGCACTGAGCCCTGAGGAACCCCCATGGTCAGTTGATGTGCTTTGGATACCTCCCCTTTCCCGGCAACCTTGAAAGACCTACCTGTGAGATAGGATTCAAACCAGTGGAGCGGAATCCCTGTGATTCCCAGTGATGAGAGGGTGGAAAGAAGTTTCACAGTTTCAAAATTCACAGTGTCAAAGGCAGCAGATAGAGCGAGGAGGACGAGGACTGATGATTTGGAATCAGCTTTGGTAATCTGCAGTCTCTGTTGAGTGGCCCCTTTTTAAACTTGATTGGTTGATGTCTAGCTGGTTATACTGTGAGAGGAAAGATGAAAACAACTCGCATTCTCTTTTGTCTTGTCACACTTGAATGTTTTAAAAGCATTTGCATGAATAAGAGCGTGAACATATGACGTAACGCTAGCCAAAGGATAACGGGAAAAATGAATGCTGCGATAATTGCGTTAAACATTTTTAACGTGTTAAACTGAAAAAAATTAATCGCATACATTAATGCGCTTTAAAAAAATAAATAAAAATAAAAAATATATATATAATATATTATAGCATTTCACTGTCTATGCCATGTTTATGCTATGAATAAATTAATGAATAAATGATATATTTTACTATTATGTTATATTATATTATGTTGTATTGTATAATATTAAAATAAAATAAAAATCATTATAAAAAGTTGCAATACCTATTGTTAAATATCTATCTTGATTCCAGGTACCTGTAGACCTCAACACAAATTTAATAGGTCCATTCACTTGTGGACAAGTGTAGCTTTTGGATCCTCTGGCTTTGTTGACCTCAGAGTGGACAAGTTTTGATTTCCACCGGAACCTGAGGGTGAAGACATAATTAAAAAAGAAGTCATTTCACAGAATCATAGTGCTGATGAAAACAGTGCCTGAGATGGTCTGCAGGGGCATGTTGTGTATTGATTGGAGAAACCTGTTATCAGTAGCCTCGCATGAACTGAGGGAGCTGAACGCTCACGATAAAGACTGTCTAGAGTCAGAGCAGATGTGTGCGCATGGCCTGAGCTGCTGGATAAAAGGATGAACAGACAATCTTTCTCCTCTTGGCTGGAGAGTAACCTGTGTCTGAAACCTTACTGCTCAGTCAATCAGGGACTGAACAGACAACGTTTTTGTTTGATGGTACCCCGTCAGGAAACTGCTTTCAGACTGACTTCCAAGCTACATTCTTAGAAAAAACAGGTTTAATGGGGTTCTATACAGAAGCCATATATATATAGAAGTTCTTGACTCAATTAAAAAAAACTTTTATGCCAAAAAAATGGTTATATATAAGCATAAATATCTTAAATAATTGCATAATACTTTGATGTTTCACTTTTTTCTAGTGATAAAGTATGGTAACACTTTAAGGTGACAGTCACATTTTACTACATGTACTTACTATAGCAATAACAGTAATTATGCATAATTACAGGTAACTAACCCTAAACCAAACCCTAACTGTAACTCTATAGTAAGTGCATTAAGTTAATTAATATTACTTATTTGAGTAATTACAATGTAACTACATCACCTTAAAATAAATTGTAACCCAAAAAGATAAAACAAAGTAAAGTTTTCAGCTGTTTGAGAATGTTCAATATATATCATGATATTAAAGGGAGATTTTTTTCCATAGTCAATAAGATTTAAAATATTAAGTGTACTGAATAAAACTGTATCAAGTTTATCAAGTCAAAGTTATATCAAGTTATAAAAACATTAACAAGGCTACAATGTTTTCCAGTAAGATAACACAAGAATATATATTTAGTCAATTGCATAACAATAAATATAAATAATACATAACAATAATAAAATAAACGAAGAACAACAACAATAATAATATTGTGATATTTACCAACAAAAACCTTTTTCACAGTTATCAAAATGTTGCTTAACTGTATATTTTGCCAACAAAATCCTCAAAAAGATAATGTGAATGTTTGCTCGTATATTTATGCTTATTAAAACTAATTAATCCCATGATGGGAACACCTAAAATGTTCTATAGAACCTTTCTTCTAAGAGTGTACAATAATTGTGATCCAGAAAAAAAAATACATTAGACAAACACCGATCAGGCATAACATTATGATCCTAACATTGTGTTGGTCCCCCTTTGCTGCCAAAACAGCAGGCATGGACTCCACTAGACCCCTGAAGGTGTGCTGTGGTATCTGGCACCAAGATGTTAGCAGCAGATCCTTTAAGTCCTGTAAGTTGTGAGGTGGGGCCTCCATGGATCGGTCTTGTTTGTTCAGCACATCCCACAGATGCTCGATTGGATTGAGATCTGGGGAATTTGGAGGCCAATTCAAAACCTCAAACTCGTGTTCCTCAAACCATTCCTGAACCATTTTTGCTTTGTGGCAGGGCACATTATCTGCTGAAAGAGCCACAGCCACCAGGAAATACCGTTTCCATGAAAGAGGGTGTACATGGTCTGCAACAATGCTTAGGTAGGTGGTACGTGTCAAAGTAACATCCACATGGATGGCAGGACCCAAGGTTTCCCAGCAGAACATTGCCCAAAGCGTCACACTGCCTCCTCCGGCCTTTGCTCCCCACGTGCATCAATGAGCCTTGGCCGCCCATGACCCTGTGGCCGGTTCTCCACTGTTCCTTCCTTGGAGCACTTTTGATAGAGACTGACCACTGCAGACCGGGAACACCCCACAAGAGCTGCAGTTTTGGAGATTCCCTGACCAGTCGCCTAGCCATCACAGTTTGGCCCTTGTCAAACTCGCTCAAATCCTTACGCTTGTCCATTTTTCCTGCTTCTATCACATCAACTTTGAGGACAAAATGTTCACTTGCTGCCTAATATATCCCACCCACTAACAGGTGCCATGATGAAGAGATAATCAGTGCTGTTCACTTCATCATAATGTTATGCCTGATCTGTGTATTTTTTCACAAGGACACACAGGATTATGGATATCACAAGCAGCGAAGGACACATAAAGCCTACATCTGCAGCCTTTAAAAACATTGGATTTGGATGTACCTTGTTATCTTTTTGCTTCAATTGATTGCCTTGAAGAAGTTTATATACACTTTAGTCAGCATAAACAGCATTTGAAGGTTCTAGGCCACGTCTAATTTGCAAGAAAAGTTTTTATTCACTAGATCCATTCAACAGCTCAATTATTAAGTTGTACAGCACACTGAACTGACTGTATTACCACCTCTCACTGCGTCATTTTCATTCGCGTACAATTACATAAAGCATCTATGCTGACTAAAGTCTATAGGCTCTCTTCAAATCCCAAATATTCAATAATGCATGTTCAATTCTTAAATAAAATCGAAATACGAAAGATAATGTATATGAAAATGCACTTATTTCTTCATATTTTGTCTAATAATGTTATTGCAAAAGACATTTGTGAATACATAAAATAATAACTTTCATTTTCATTTCTAAATTCATTTTCATCCCCCTTTCATAACTATGATAATTTATTAATTTCAACAAACGCCACACTGTTACTTTGACATCATAATAGATCAAACAATGCACGCAGCCTTCAGAATCTGTAGTTTATAGTGACAGAGATAGTAAAAACCAAACAACAAATTGTATTACAGTAACAATAACTATAGTAAATATGGAATTTTAGTGAAAACTATTCTAACCATGATACATTTATAAGGGATTTTACCTTAATGTAATGCATATGGCGCTTTGTATACAGTAATGGTTTGGTACTTAAAGAGGCATATGTCACTCTCCAGTTGATGAATGATTTGTGTAAAGACACCATCCTCCCCCTCTACACAAAGATACACACCAGTCAGTGAACGTCATTACCTGACAGCTGCTACACTGTGACCGTTGCCATGGTTTCCTGGTGAATGGCTCAAATCTGTGACCTCTGACTTCTCTTTTGTGCTCAGTCACTATGCAAACATCAACAATCGAACTCAGTCCACACACACACACACACACACACACACACACACACACACACACACACACACACACACACACACACACACACACACACACAGAGAGAGAGATATGAACTGCTCACTGCTCATCTGAATTAATCTCTGCATTATGTCAACATTATACAAAGCGGAGTTATAATTGCCTTCTTTCATTTCACATATCCAGCACAAAAAGAGCTACAGTGGGTTCTGATCAATGCAGATTTGTCTTTATGTAGACTCCCACTAAGCAGTCTTTTGATTTCTCTAAAGACTCTTTTAGATGCTTGTTAAAGCTATTTAGCAAAAACTGACAACATGCAGATCTAACGGGAGCTTGATCAATGAAAATTATGCTCTTTCAAATGGGTTTAGTATTTATGCAGATGACTTATTTAAATATATTGATTCGCATACATTATCACAGATCTGGCGAGCGAATTGATCGCACCAACTGTGTGCATATATGTTTGTTCCCAAAGCAAAGTTTTACTGCTCAGGTTTAGTATAGGGCAACAAATCAAAAGTGGATTGCTAAGGTAATTTGATGTAGGGAGAATTTGATTAAACTGAGTTCATTTTGACTTGGCAAGGTATCTAGAGCACAGTCTGAGACATTATTAATGTGCAATTGCTGGGGTATTTTCTTGACCTATTATGCAAAATTCATAAGTTTGAACATAAATGTGTGTCGGCAGTGTGTGAACACAACCACCCTATCAGGGCCGGCCCGTGGCATAGGCGGAATAGGCAAAGCATATATGCAGCTTATGCATATGCATATATAAAGCTATATGCAAGCAGCTGTTCTGGGTTCTCCAGTGGCCACAGACAGTGTATTTTGTCAAAAAGAATCATATCTGTTCTTTTAAACGCATGTAATATCACTTTTTTAATAGCCTAATGTTTTTACTCTGCAGTTGTGCAGTTTTAAGGGGACATATGGACATTTTAAAATGTATTTGCCAAAATTAGTAATGATATTTATATACAGGTTTATTTAAAATAGCAACATTATGTAAATTTCACATTAAATATCTAAATTTCTCAGTTTAATTCATGGTGAAAACATGAATGTGCATAGTTTAGTGGAAGTCTGTTGCCATCTACTGGAAAACAAACACTTTTGCTAGTTCTCAATAGTTTGTGCATGAATGCTAGATGCAATTACTTGTTATTTGTGTTTAGGCTGTAATGTAGCGTAGGTGCTATTTTTGTATAGCTATCATCAGCCTTTTAAAAAAATAAAATAATAATAATATCATTAACATAATGACGGGGTAGAATGGACTGGACATCATATAAAACAATAAAAATTAAAAAACATCAATGCGTTTAAAAAATAAAACAGTACCAGTGTTTCCGCAACTTAGACTGAAAACATGTAGTGCTAAACCTTCATACAAGGGGCACCAAGTAAAATCTTGCCTAGGGCAGCAAATTGGTCAGGGCCGGCCCTGCACCCTATATATGTAAAAATCCACATACTCCTCTTTTTAACCCCCTTAAATCATAAACAGTGTCTCAGAATAAGCCGTTTGCAGTTTCTATGCAATGTGACCCCGCCCACGACTGCTGATGTACTCCGCCCTATTAGCATAGACCCCGTCCTGAGTAAGCTTTACAGAGTCCGCCATGTTTATCTCCTCGGTCCTCGCCAGAGCATTTCACAGCAGCATTCAAGTAAGAAATGTGTTCTTATTAAAGCTGTTACATACTGTTGCCCTTGACTGTTCTAGTTGCTTCTATTGCAATTTGTAAGTCGCTTTGGATAAAAGCGTCTGCTAAATGACTAAATGTAAATGTAAAGCTACTAGTTCATTTAGTCAGTGAGTGATTTTCTCTTTTGCTTTTGTTGTTTGATTCATATTAACAGGATATATAGCAGTAGGTACTGAATATTACGCTGCTTTCAGAAACACATGCAATTTCTTTCCCTGCCGTTTACATTCACAGACATAACTGACTGTGTTTGTGACCTTTGTGTGTTTTTTACATAACCTTGTGTGTATTTAACAGCTTAAGCGCAATAAGACGTGAAAGAGAACTTAGTTTAATACTCATCAGAAGTTTAGGCTTTAAAACGCATGTCGAAAATGAACTTTCATGATGATGAAGAACTGCAATGTCACGTTAGCATGACCGCAATAGAGATGATAATCAAAACCAAACAGATGTTTTAGTTTTTGGCAGATTATCCGAGGCATGAGCCCTCTTCTGGAGCAGCAGCTCATTTGCATTTAAAGATACATGCACAGCATGTTTTTCCTTCCACTCAAAAACGGGCATTTACAACATGGTATAATACATTATATGCGAGTTATTTCGAGTGAAACTTCACGGACACCTGAGATTTATATTACATCTTGTAAAAAGGGGCATAATGGGTCCCCTTTAAGAGGGAAAAACCGGAGTAGCAGGACACTTAAATGTCTCCATTTGCTCATCTCATTGCCTCCTAGGAGAAACAACTAAGATATTAAGGAGATCTAACTTGTGATGTTCAATTCCTACAAGTGTAATTATCATACAAACCTTCAGTACACTCTAAAAAATGCTGGGTTAAAAACAACCCAAGTTGGGTTTTAAATGAACAAAGCCAGCGATTGGGTTGTTTTAACCCAGCGGTTGGGTTAAATGTTTGCTCAACATGCTGGACAGTTTTATTTATTTATTTAAAAATTACTATCTGGCTGGATTCAAATAAACCCAAAATAGGTTGGAAATTAAAAATCAGACGCATAATTACTAGAGGCAACAATAATAATCATATTTATTAATAAGCAATGTTTGTTTAATTATTATTCATTAAACTTATTAATAATGTGCATTTATTAAACACATACTTTGGGTTAATTTTAAGCAGGCAATACAGTAATTTTTAAACAATAGTTGAGTTAAATAAACCTACCCAGCAGGTTGGGCAAACATTTAACCCAACCACTGGGTTAAAACAACCCAATTTCTAAGTTTGTCCATTTTCAACCCAACTTGGGTGTTTTTTAACCCAGCATTTTTTTAAGAGTGTAGCTTGTGCAAAATCACACTAATTACCTGAACTGCTTTCAAGAAATGAAATCTAAAAAGTCCAGTCTCTCCTGGGCCCATTACAAAAACCACACAGACCAACAAAAGGCAAGCGTGATTATCAATATTCTCCACAGAGGCCACATTTGCATCCCTGTAACCTTTCAGAGGAAGGCAGGGAGGTCAGAGGAAATTTCCTGTCTGTGTGCCATTCTCGCTCATTTAATTGGCTTGAGAGGCTCTGCCCTTTGTGGTCCTGTCTGCATTTTCTCTTGTCTGCTTTCTGCTGTTTATTCCTCTCGCTTGGCATGAGAAGCACCAGCGCAGCATTAACTGTGAGAGCGAGCTGAGAGGGCGTTTTGTAGCATTCTATTCTCTCCTCTTGAGCAACGGGAGCCTCGACATTCAGAGTCGACAGTAAGGAAATTTCCATTACTTGTTCAGCAAGATGAGTAACAGATTGAAAGTAATGATCAGAATCAAGCCTCAAAGGCTTATGCAAACATAAAGGCTAGAAGTTCAAATTATATCTGTGTCTATTCGGCATTCAATACACAGCTAAAATACTCCTCTTAATTCCAATAAACATCCTTAAAACAAGCAAAATTATATTGAGAAGGCCAGCAAGTCTTCTCAAAAGACTGTGCAAGTCATTGAAAAGAATGCAAACGACAAACTCAAGCAAGCCTCAAAGTATTATGACAATGAAAGCCAACAGAAAATGATTGGTATTTGTCCTTCATGAGCGTTCTATACACATACATTGCTACAAATCCTTTTTTATATATTGCTGTATTTAATACAAAGATAGTACATGCATAGATGTATATTAGACACACATCAACCTCAATACTGAACACACAAACCTCAATGGTGACAAACTACAAACATCAAGATGCACTTATGACACAACGAAATGCCAACAACTGACGACACAATCAGCAACAATATAAACACAAGACAAAAGGGCAAAAACAATAATCACATAAACCATTCATACCATCAATCAGAAACATTGTTCAATATGAAGCAATTTTCTCAGACAAACCGGTAAACTTTTGATCTATTATATTATACTATGTAGAAGAAGAAGTTTTATTTATATAGCCCTTTTCCATAGCTCAAGGTCGCTTTGTAAATTCAAAAAGTGTTCGTGACTTAAAAAGTCCTAAATGTTATAGCCTATTTTTTCCAATGTAAACAGGATTTTACCATGTATTCTCAAAAATGAATATTCTACAGCAAAGCATGCATCAAATTATGTTTTAAATAAATAAAAAAAATCATGTTCCATCATTAGAAGCTAATACATTTAATTTCATGCACATAAATTCTTTTTGATTCTGGAGTCTTGTGCTGTGGCATTACATGAAACATGAAAAACTCCAAATATGCAGTTTGCTGCCATTAGCCTTTTCATGATGGTGCGGTGGATGGCATCTTTTCCATTATTAATGCCGTAATACCACTAACTGTCAGTAAATAGCTATGTCAGCAGTGAAACGAAATGGAGGAGAGTGGAGATTAATGTATTCGTCAGTGCCTCGGTGTGGTTACGGACACATTACGGCCTTTGCCATAAAATCAGGGCAATACGACTGTGGACTTATTGTAGAGATAAGTCAGATGACAGGTTTTCTGAAGCAATACGGTGACGGTAATTGGCTCTTCGGTTCAGATATCCTTTAAAGTCAGTGCAACTGCTTTAATATTAATGCAAAATCAACAGCGTTTTTTGGAAAAGAAAAGAAAACACTTGCAGAGATGTGCGGTGCACAAGAGGGTAAAAGCAGAATTTGTGTGAGGGCAATGCGAGTTCGCTTCTCATTACTTTGCCATAAGACACAAATCAAGTCAGATTGCGATTTGAAAACTAACATTTTACATTTTCTGAAGTGTGTAATGGATGTCAAGAGCCACACGTTTTTTTAGAATAGCATGTACAATGAGATCAGAAACGTACAATAAGAAAGAAAATAAAGTTAAAGGCAATAAAGGCATTGTTCACACAAAAAAAAGTATAATTCTGTCATCATTTACTCATTCTCAAGTCAATCTAAACCTGTATGACTTACTTACTTACCTCTGTGGTACACAAAAGAAGACATTTTGAGAAATGGGGTTAAAACAATGTTGGACCCCAGATAAAAAAAAAGAAGAAGATGTTTTAAAATATCTCCTTGTGTGTTCTCGCATATACAGTGAGGAAAATAAGTATTTGAACACCCTGCTATTTTGCAAGTTCTCCCACTTAGAAATCATGGAGGGGTCTGAAATTGTCATCGTAGGTGCATGTCCACTGTGAGAGACATAATCAAAAAAATCCAGAAATCACAATATATGATTTTTTAACTATTTATTTGTATGATACAGCTGCAAATAAGTATTTGAACACCTGTCTATCAGCTAGAATTCTGACCCTCAAAGACCTGTTAGTCTGCCTTTAAAATGTCCACCTCCACTCCATTTATTATCCTAAATTAGATGCACCTGTTTGAGGTCGTTAGCTGCATAAAGACACCTGTCCACCCCATACAATCAGTAAGAATCCAACTACTAACATGGCCAAGACCAAAGAGCTGTCCAAAGACACTAGAGACAAAATTGTACACCTCCACAAGGCTGGAAAGGGCTACGGGGAAATTGCCAAGCAGCTTGGTGAAAAAAGGTCCACTGTTGGAGCAATCATTAGAAAATGGAAGAAGCTAAACATGACTGTCAATCTCCCTCGGACTGGGGCTCCATGCAAGATCTCACCTCGTGGGGTCTCAATGATCCTAAGAAAGGTGAGAAATCAGCCCAGAACTACACGGGAGGAGCTGGTCAATGACCTGAAAAGAGCTGGGACCACCGTTTCCAAGGTTACCGTTGGTAATACACTAAGACGTCATGGTTTGAAATCATGCATGGCACGGAAGGTTCCCCTGCTTAAACCAGCACATGTCAAGGCCCGTCTTAAGTTTGCCAATGACCATTTGGATGATCCAGAGGAGTCATGGGAGAAAGTCATGTGGTCAGATGAGACCAAAACATAACTTTTTGGTCATAATTCCACTAAATGTGTTTGGAGGAAGAAGAATGATGAGTACCATCCCAATAACACCATCCCTACTGTGAAGCATGGGGGTGGTAGCATCATGCTTTGGGGGTGTTTTTCTGCACATGGGACAGGGCGACTGCACTGTATTAAGGAGAGGATGACCGGGGCCATGTATTGAGAGATTTTGGGGAACAACCTCCTTCCCTCAGTTAGAGCATTGAAGATGGGTCGAGGCTGGGTCTTCCAACATGACAATGACCCGAAGCACACAGCCAGGATAACCAAGGAGTGGCTCTGTAAGAAGCATATCAAGGTTCTGGCGTGGCCTAGCCAGTCTCCAGACCTAAACCCAATAGAGAATCTTTGGAGGGAGCTCAAACTCCGTGTTTCTCAGCGACAGGCCAGAAACCTGACTGATCTAGAGAAGATCTGTGTGGAGGAGTGGGCCAAAATCCCTCCTGCAGTGTGTGCAAACGTGGTGGAAAACTACAGGAAACGTTTGACCTCTGTAATTGCAAACAAAGGCTACTGTACCAAATATTAACATTGATTTTCTTAGTTGTTCAAATACTTATTTGCAGCTGTATCATACAAATAAATAGTTAAAAAATCATACATTGTGATTTCTGGATTTTTTTTTAGATTATGTCTCTCACAGTGGACATGCACCTACGATGACAATTTCAGACCCCTCCATGATTTCTAAGTGGGAGAACTTGCAAAATAGCAGGGTGTTCAAATACTTATTTACCTCACTGTATTTGGAACGACATGAATAAATGATGACATACTTTTTTATTTTCCGATGAACTATACATTTAACCAGTGTTTCCCAACCCTGTTCCTAGAGGCACACCAAAACTGCATCCGAAATCTAATACTTCTCTTACTATATATTACACTGTAAAAAAAAAAAAAAAAATCAGGTCTCCAATTGAAATTTGACTGATCACATCAAAATTTTTTAGTTGGCCAAATTGAATTTCTGTGAATTAAATTGCATCAATTCACAGTAATTCAATTTGGCCAACTGAAACATTTAGATGCGATCAGTCACTAGACTGTAACTTTTTTACAGTGTATGCAAGAAAACAGTACGCCAACAGAATAGTATGTCCGAATACATAGTATAAAAAAAAAATTAGGCAAAAAATTTACCTGGATGACCTACTACTTCTGGCGATATATTGTGAAGTCCACATACGATGGACACTTCACTATCCCATGAGGCCACGGGAGAGGATTTATGAATGGCGGTGAAGCGAAGCAACTGACACTGGTACTGTAGGTCACATGACAGTAACAACATAGCAGATGTAGTTCGTCCGGATTACATTCTTACAACCCATATTCATACAACGGGGCTAAAGGCACACCTTAAGAAAAAATTGCTTTTCACTACTCCTATATGATATACAGAAAAATATATATGTTTGTATTGAACATTTATGGAGAAATAGATTTTGTGTTTAAATAAATTATAAAAAAAGTGGTTTATTTTATTTAAAAATCTTAAATGTATGAGGTGTCGACAGGGGCATTTGCAGAAAAACGGCGTTCTTCTTCTACTACTACTAATCTCAGTTTTCGCGCATGCGTCGTGGCGTCAGAGGCTCAAATTGAACAACAATAATAGTGTGATAAAGTCGTCATTTTTGTTGTTTTTCCGCTCAAAAAGTATTTTCGTCGCATGATAGACTTAATACAGAGCCACTGTAGTCATTTGGACTCCTTAAATGACGTTTTTACTTACTATTCTGGGCCATCAAGTTTCAGTCCCTCTGAAAGCCTATGGAGGAGTGAGACAGCTCTCAGATTTCATCAAAAATATACTAAATTATGTTCCGAAGATGAACGAAGGTCTTACATGGTTGGAACAACATGAGGGTGAGTAATTACTGACTTTATTTTCAATTTTGGGTGAACTAACCCTTTAATAGAGACTCCAAGACCATATGGATCAGATAATGCGAGGTAAAACACTGCACGATTTTAGCCTCGATTTTCATTCGACGACAGTTTTAGAAATTGCAGACAAATGCCAGCAATAGCTCGTTCATGTGAGTGACAACCCCGTAGTGTGTATGATAGGACTGCATGGGCGGTATATCCAGTTTATACGATATATCAATATTTTTAGAAATTATATGGATTGAGGCAATACCATATATCGATATAGCCTACAGTAGTTTTATACGAGCTCATTTGAAAAAGTCCAATTTGTTCTAAACAGGATGCATATTTTACATTTAAGTCCCTTTCCCAACGGACGCGTAACGAAAAAGTGAAGCGGAAAAGTGAATATTTCTTGTGCGAATAGTTCGCGTCAAAACCATTCACATCAGCCACGACACGAATTTGCGACGTCTGTGACGTTTCAGAGCTCCAACATTTCAAAATATTCACGGCGATAGCTGAGAAAACACGGACACTTCCTCATTCAGTGAAGACGAGCTTTTCAGTTTATATAAAGGTCCCGTTCTTCGTGATCCCATTGTTCAAACTTTAGTTAGTGTGTAATGTTGCTGTTAGAGCATAAATAATACCTGTAAAATTATAAAGCTCAAAGTTCAATGCCAAGCGAGATATTTTATTTAACAGAAGTTCCCTTTCAAAGCCTACAGCGAACGGCTGGCTTGGACTACATCCTGGTACTTCCTTCATTAATGACGTCAGTAGAACAGTAGAACAGACTAACCTCCGCCCACAAGAATACGTGGAAAAAGGGGGCGTGGTCTTGTTGCTGTCCCACGTGGAGAAGAGGACGTGTCGCGTGGAGAAAAGGAAGTGTTGCGTTTGAGTGTGTTTGTCGCCATGTCGTCGAGACGCTGTTATTTTCATCCCAGAGTCAAATCACCTTTGTTTGGCTTTCCCAGGGACGCTGTAGAGATCATTGAGCGCATACATCTCCCGTTAAGAGGCGTGACCTTTCCGTGCAAGTTACGTGCGCTAAGCTGCTGTCGAATCACAACACAGGAACCAGGCCACGTGCGCCAAGCTGCTGTCGAATCACAACACAGGAACCGTGCCACGTTCGCTAAGCTGCAGTCAAATCACAACACGGGAACCGCTGGCACAATCAGAACTCGTTACGTATTTCTGAAGGAGGGACTTCATAGAACAAGGAACTCATCAGCCGTTTTTAGGACAGTGAAAACAGCGGTGTACAGATAAGCAAATTGTGTGAAAAATACTGTGTTTTTTACACGCGAAACATGAACACATGTTATATTGCACACTGTAAACCCAATCAAAGCTTCAAAAAAACACGAAGAACGGGACCTTTAAAAGACCAAAAAGAAGGTTTTGGATGTCTTAAAGAACAGAGAGTCTGAAGGGTATGCTAATCTTGTACAGGAGCTAAAACATTACCATGGCCAGTTCCGCATTTATTTTCAAATGTCCGTGGGACAATTTGAGGAGGTCCAGAGTCAGTAGCACCGCATCTGATGGGACAAACCACACACTTCAGGGACCAATCGATCCGGAGCGGCTGTGTTTCCAGCTATGTTTCCAGTTGAGTCACAAGGTAGCCTAAACATTTAAGTGCCACAGACGTACTGACGGAAACACATTCACTTTCCATAGTAGCGGACACAATTAGGTTTAGAAAAAAAGTTATAACTCAAAAGGTTAATGTTATCGTTGTCTGTAGCCTACAGTGGGCAAACAGCTGCACCTGTAAACACAACTACAGCTGTAATCTCATGAGAAATGCGATACCTGGCAAAGGGTAATGTTGATTGAATAGCTAATGACATCAACTGGACATTTCGTGACCTTTGTTTCCTTGTATGTAATTGGTTGAAGCCTTTTCTGTCGCTGCAAGAGTTTAAAAAAAAAAATCAACTTCGAAACTAAAAAAATTATAAAATAATAGTTTTTTCGCCGCAGCACATTCGCGTTCGGTGTGGAAGCACTCATTACACAGACAGCTGATCAAAAAATAAAACCATTGCGCAAATTATTTGCGCGTCAAAATCGCGTCCAGTGTGAAAATACCGAGATATATACCGTATCGCCATTTAACCCAAAACATACAGAGATATGATTTTTCGCCCAGCACTAGTGTATGATCAAAGACGCAATCTGAGAGAAGCGCTGATGCGTCGCCAATGCCACTGAAAAATATTCTTTTTAATTTTTTTACTGCAAATTGGCACACAGACAACTTTGATCACAAGCTTCTTGCGTGCAACAAGAAATCCAGTCTCACACCTGTATCAATGCTCGCATACAGAGCATACAGAGTTGTTGACGATTCTTCCTATTGAAATGTTGTGTAATATATGACCCACTGTCGCCGATCTCTTGCGTAATGTGACACAACCAGGGCTTGACATTAACACCCACCGGATTTCAGCCGTGGCGTGTAACGCAGTCACTCCTACTTTAGCCTTTGGCGAGTTGAATTTTATTAATAATATATAAATTTTTCAATTGTAGTCTTTTAAAAAGGCATCTGAAAAAATAAACTAAGTGCAATGTAGAGTTGTCAAAAATATTGATTTTTCAATACATATCGATACTGGAATATCAAAAACACTTCCGATACTCATTTTCCACAGAACAGATGCACGATACCAGCTGCGCTTTCTCATTCTCTCATCTCTCCGACAGCGAGTTGACACACAAACCCGCATGTCCTCACTCACTCGTTTAATTTGCTCCAGATGAGTATTGTTGGTGTTGCAGGACTTTCGGCATAAAGCTGCCTCTCAGTACTAAATTGAGGTCTTTTTCTCTGCTTATTGCTCTTAACCCCTTTAACTGTCACCCCTCTTTTTAGGAATAGACATGAAAATGCACTATCCAAACTTAAAGGGCTGTAATTCAAAAATGCTTTGCAATATAGATCTAATATAGGTTTGGTCTTGTTTTAAAGAAGACACTCTGCACATTATTGCTGAAGTGAACGCAATTTAAAAAAAAGTATGAAAAAGTTATGGAAGTTTAAATTTACTGTAAATGAAAAATACTGTACTAAATATTGTTTATTTTATATAAAATTTATATTTTACAAAATAAATTTTACTCTAAAATTACTATAAAATCAAATCCATATGTCTAAACAAGTTGTGTTCCAAATTTGAAGTTGATATCACAAAAAATTTAGCTTTTGAGATTTTGTTTAGGCGCTATACCAAAAAAAAAACACCGGGTGTCATCCACATTTTATTGATTGTTTTTTTGATGCATTTTCCTGTAGATTTCTGTCCAAATATCACTTCCAACACAAAACAGTCACCAAATATGGACCCTTGAGACTCCTGAGACCTTTCCAACGATATGTGTTTTGTCAAGATTAGAAAAGATTTTGATTATAAAGTAGTTAAAATCCATTTTGTAATATGAAACATGACACCGCCCACTAGAGGAGGAGCCCTAGAAGAATTTAGAGTACCGTTTACATGGGAACACAACATCTGATTTCAAAACGGTTTTCACAGGATGAATTTTGTGTTTGTAAGCTTTCAAATGATACCTAATGCCTAACTAATACCTTATGATATTTACTAAAACATACAGGGAGTGCAGAATTATTAGGCAAGTTGTATTTTTGAGGATTCATTTTACAACCTTAATAATTAAACAACAACCATGTTGTCAATGAACACATAAAACTCATTAATATCAAAGCTGAATATTTTTGGAAGTAGTTTTTAGTTTGAGCTATTTTAGGGGGATATATGTGTGTGCAGGTGACTATTACTGTGCATAATTATTAGGCAACTTAACAAAAAACAAATGTATACCCATTTCAATTATTTATTTTTACCAGTGAAACCAATATAACATCTCAACATTCACAAATATACATTTCTGACATTCAAAAACCAAACAAAAACAAATCAGTGACCAATATAGCCACCTTTCTTTGCAAGGACACTCAAAAGCCTGCCATCCATGGATTCTGTCAGTGTTTTGATCTGTTCACCATCAACATTGCGTGCAGCAGCAACCACAGCCTCCCAGACACTGTTCAGAGAGGTGTACTGTTTTCCCTCCTTGTAAATCGCACATTTGATGATGGACCACAGGTTCTCAATGGGGTTCAGATCAGGTGAACAAGGAGGCCATATCATTAGATTTTCTTCTTTTATACCCTTTCTTGCCAGCCACGCTGTGGAGTACTTGGACGCGTGTGATGGAGCATTGTCCTGCATGAAAATCATGTTTTTCTTGAAGGATGCAGACTTCTTCCTGTACCACTGCTTGAAGAAGGTGTCTTCCAGAAACTGGCAGTAGGACTGGGAGTTGAGCTTGACTCCATCCTCAACCCGAAAAGGCCCCACAAGCTCATCTTTGATGATACCAGCCCAAACCAGTACTCCACCTCCACCTTGCTGGCGTCTGAGTCGGACTGGAGCTCTCTGCCCTTTACCAATCCAGCCACGGGCCCATCCATCTGGCCCATCAAGACTCACTCTCATTTCATCAGTCCATAAAACCTTAGAAAAATCAGTCTTGAGATATTTCTTGGCCCAGTCTTGACGTTTCAGCTTGTGTGTCTTGTTCAGTGGTGGTCGACTTTCTGCCTTTCTTACCTTGGCCATGTCTCTGAGTATTGCACACCTTGTGCTTTTGGGCACTCCAGTGATGTTGCAGCTCTGAAATATGGCCAAACTGGTGGCAAGTGGCATCTTGGCAGCTGCACGCTTGACTTTTCTCAGTTCACGGGCAGTTATTTTGCGCCTTGGTTTTTCCACACGCTTCTTGCGACCCTGTTGACTATTTTAAATGAAACGCTTGATTGTTCGATGATCACGCTTCAGAAGCTTGGCTATTTTAAGACTGCTGCATCCCTCTGCAATATATCTCACTATTTTTGACTTTTCTGAGCCTGTCAAGTCCTTCTTTTGACCCATTTTTCCAAAGGAAAGGAAGTTGCCTAATAATTATGCACACCTGATATAGGGTGTTGATGTCATTAGACCACACCCCTTCTCATTACAGAGATGCACATCACCTAATATGCTTAATTGGTAGTAGGCTTTCCAGCCTATACAGCTTGGAGTAAGACAACATGCATAACGAGGATGATGTGGTCAAAATACTCATTTGCCTAATAATTCTGCACTCCCTGTATGTTGCGAAAAAAAGGTGATAAGAAAAAGAGCACCAGGTGTCCCGCCGGCGTGACAGCAGCCTAATATACCTGCTACCAAATTATGAGGTAATATTAAAAATATCCATATGGCAGGTTTCCCCCATGGTATCGATGACAAAACTGTGGCCACTGAAAACTTTGGAAAACCACTAGCCACAGTGGCTGGTGAGCAAAAAAGTCAATGTCAAGCCCTGGACACAACAGCAACTAAATGGTACCCCAGACACTCGTGTAGTGTAAGAAGAACAGTGATCCGTGCAGTGTGTTCCCGGTTTAAGGGAGACATTCCAAATGTGCACTGTTGGTTGGGAAACGCTGCATTTAACTCGTATGGTTAGTTTGTTGAAATCCCTAATGCCAGTAAATATACAGCTGTGTTCTAGGTGGAATGGCAAACACATTTGGTGTTTGTTTGTGTGTATAAGTTAGAGATAGAAAGAGAGAGAGAGAGGCTAACGTGTCAAATGGATAAATGTCAGTGGGCGCTTCATCGACAGCAGGCCCTCCCCTCCCTGTTGAAATGCCATGTGTAAATCGTAGTTCCAGGGCCGACAGCCAGCCTCCCAGAGCAGAATAATGAGATTACAGCACTCGCTGCCACTGTGGACGCACAGGGGTGGGCTGGGGAGGCACACATAAACCTGGCTTACACAAAGAGAGCAAATCAGCTACATTTCACACACGCTGGAAGAAAAAGTAGGCTTTACTCTGAGGCAGATTACAATTACCTCACTTTCTCACTTTCCAACTGTCTTTCACAGTCGGTCACTCTTCAAGTCTTATCTCTCCAGTCTCCCCCTCAAATTAGACAAACTGTCTCCAAACCACTCATTTCCACATATTTGCATAACATGCAGTTAACATGCACAGCTGATTTGGCAGGGACAGAGGTTTACTCTGTTAACACAACGTCTAACACACTCTTAAAAATCAGAATGCCATGTACAACTGAAAAGGGTCAATATGTCATGTTCATTTAAATATTTTTGTGTAGCTTGCTTGCGAAAAAAAGCATCATTAAAAGGCTGAAATTCTGTTTTCATATAAATAAATAAAAATACTTTTTTTTAAAGTTTTGTTTAAAGAAAGTTTAAAACTATACAGGAAGCAATTTCTTTATGTTGCAAACATGAGTCTCTTAAAAATATCAGATTATTTCACCCTTTTTTGGCAATTACTGCATGTTCAGGTTGATAAATTGGTACAACCAAGACAACTTAAAAGAATTAGTTCACCCCAAAATGAAAATTTCCTGATCATTTACTCACCCCAATGCCATCCAAGATCCACATGTCTTTCTTTCTTCAGTCGAAAAGAAATTACGTTTTTTGAAGAAAACATTCCAGGATTTTTCATCCTATAATGCTTTTCAATGGCAACCAAAATGTTGAAGGTCCAAATCAATGCACTTTAAAAGGGCTTTGAAGTGCTTCAGAGGCTCTGCGTGATCCCAGATGAGGAATAGGGATCATATCTAGCGAAACCATTGGTCATTTAAAAAATAAAAATGAATATACTTTTTAACCTAAATTGTTCATCTTGCGCAGGTCTGCGAGGTGCTAAGGATGGCGAAATCACGTCGGAACGGTCACGCTAGACGTAGGCAGAAGTACCGCCCACGTGTTTACAAAGCGCTCGTGTGAAGACTAATACAAACGCCCTTTAGCAAAAAAAAAAAAAAGGTAAAACAACAATATCGGACGATTTTGAGGTTGAAATTTTAATGTTTTTGGTAAAGGGCATTTGTATTAGTCTTCACATGAGCGCTTTGTTAACACGGGGCCTTAGCACCTCGCAGAGCTGCACAAGACGAACAATTTAGGTTATTTATTTTTTGAAAATGACAGATCGTTTTGCAAGATAAGCAATCCTCATCTGGGATCACGCAGAGCCTCTGGAGCCCATCGAAGCGCTTTGAAACTGCATTGATTTGGACCTTCAGCATTGTGGTTCAAATTGAAAAGCATTATATGATGAAAAATCCTGGAATGTTTTCTTCAGAAAACGTCATTTCTTTCCGACTGAAGAAAGAAAGACATGCGCATCTTGGATGAGATGGGGGTGAGTAAATTATCAGGGAATTTGGGGTGAACTAATCCTTTAATTAAATTCAGTTATGTTCAGAAAAAATTATTAATTACTTGAGGGTTACTTGACACTGTTATAGCCATTTATTCGCTATACTGCTTATGTTGAATTGTATAAAACACATAAATCAACATGAATACAAATAATTTATTTCTAAACAAAAACTTGCATGCATTTTAAAGGGTTAGTTCACCCAAAAATGAAAATTAGCCCATGATTT
>CM042241.1:9169023-9259023 GCA_023566225.1 Romanogobio albipinnatus
AAAACAGATAGATAGATAGATAGATAGATAGATAGATAGATAGATAGATAGATAGATAGATAGATAGATAGATAGATAGATAGATAGATAGATAGATAGATAGACAGACAGACAGACAGACAGACAGACAGACAAAAACAGACAGACAGACAGACAGACAGACAGACAGACAGACAGACAGACAGACAGACAGATAGATAGATAGATAGATAGATAGATAGATAGATAGATAGATAGATAGATAGATAGATAGATAGATAGATAGATAGATAGATAGATAGATAGATAGATAGATAGATAGATAGATAGATAGATAGATAGACAGACAGACATGTAGTACCTGGAGGGATTGGAAAGCAAATGTTCATATTGAGCTGTTTATCTATCTGACAGAACTCTTCAGCCGTCTTTACCTCTGATCATACAGATGTGTGTACTTGTGTCCATTTGTGCGCTTCATTTCACGGCTATTTGAGCAAGTAAATCAAATTAAACATCACGGATCTCAAAAAAACTTCTGAGACCACAACAGTGACGGCCGTTTCAACTGTATGATTTCTCTCACTGTTTATTCTAGCATTTCTTTGTTTTTAACGCGTAGAGCGTAAAATATGTAATATAAATATATGTTTTCCACCACTTCAGTGTGTTGGACAGACCTGAATCACAACGTTACCGCTCTCTGGAAGCTCCTGCTCCGAATGAGGCTCGGACGCTGATTCGTGTGTTATATAGCGTCCTAAAAATAGCTCGGCTTTCAAAGGCATGTATGATGTGAGTGACAACTCGGAGAACGAATCAGAGGTCCAGAACAGCATCGAACTCCTCCCACTACGCGAGTTTAGCTCCGCCTTTCTGAATAGCCACCAAAGTTGTCGTCCCTTTTTTCCTTATATGGTTACGCACGACGTTGATTGACAGATAGGCACGCCCCCTTGATTCGCTGGCACCCGCAGACTCCACGGTGGCTCCCCACACTGACTGACACAGTAACCTGTGAGCTTGAGCTCCTGCGCTCCTGCAGCTCACCTTCCAGAAACACTGTGAGGAAAGCAAACAAACCTGGGTGGATGGATCCTTTACTATGAAATATATTTTAGTGTCCATAGTGAGCTGAAACGTCTCGGATTTCGTGACTGATCTGAATGTGTCAGTCGCTCGCGCTGAAGCGAACGCGGATTCCTCGCGCAGAGAATCAAAGTCTCTCAAACGCACCGTTTAGCTGCACAAACATGGATGTTCTGGCCAGTTACAGTATTTTTCAAGAACTTCAGCTTGTTCATGACACTGGCTACTTCTCTGCGATGCCGTCTCTGGAGGAAAACTGGCAGCAGGTGAATTGCTTTTATCTCTGTCTTTGCAATTTATCCAACTTTTTTACGCGTGTCAGTGCGCTCTTGCGCTTTTACGCGCAACTTACGCAGACGCGACAAACAATATTTATTGCATTTCGCATGATTTCAACTCGTCTTTAGTATTGCATATGCATTTTAAAACACCACGTGGTGGAAATAATCTGATGTTTTCATGGCATGCAGCTTACTTCTTGCGACCAAGTGCAATGTAGCTAAACAAGCTGGGAAATTAAGACCTGAATAATACAAACAGAGACTCTTTGAATAATAGAACTACATCTGTCCTATCAGTGTTTTTTCAGTCCCCTCGGCACTGCACAGACTCTCGACTCTACTGCATTATATATAAATGCACGCGCGTGATTGACTCGTAATGTGTCTGGCAGTTAAACGTGCATGACAGACGCATATCTATGAAACTGTGTAGAATCTTAAGTGAAAACTACTCAGTTTCCTGCAAATGCCACTTTTTCCCCATTCACGAGGATGGAGCCATGCGGCGCGTGGACAAAGCACACTGACATCCACATGGACGTTGGTTTATGCATTCACAACGATTTGAGATTTATGAAACCCATTTAGGGAACAGAATTGGTTTGCACCGTGCACATGTGAGTAATGACTGTGGTGCGTCGCGAGCGCATGGATGGAGGCATGCTTTGCGCAGAGTTGAGCTCTCCGCAGTGCTGAAGGGGCAAAGCATGGTCCATCCATTGATACCGGTGCATTGCCTTCTCAACGTGCATTGATTTTTTTTAGATTGCTCGGCTATTTTTCTTAAACTATGTGTTGTGATTGCCTTTTTCTCCATATGATGCATGCAAAGGTGTTTGGTACCATTGGTTTATTGGTTGGATTTTTTGACTATTATGCCTCTAACCTTGAGTTTTGATAGATGGTCATGCAGTATTGGTCATTTTGTAAATGCATCACACTACATGCTCATATATGCAGGTGTGTTTACAATTTCATGTAGTGACAGTTCACAGTTATGAGCTTCATGAAATGAAACATTTGCACTTTTAATGGGGATGCAATTGTAGAATGTTAACCAGGTAAAGCAACTACAATATGCATTCATGTAAATTTTAACCTAAAATCTTGATGTTGAAGAAGAAAGGTTCATAGATATCTCAACTGCAGTGTGGAGTAAGTAGTAAGTGTGGGTGTATGAGCCAGTGTTTGGCTTCGCTATTGACTTTCAATGGTTTATATGAATAAGAAATGCTCAAAGACTGACATTTGACCTCAATTGAGCTCCTGTGCCCTTGGTGCTCTATAGTGCTAAGTGATCCTAAAGGCCAGACTTCCTTCAGAGCAGCGGATATTGCTCACTAACCGTGTAATCCCTAGTAAGTGGAAAAAAATAGGCCAGAACAGTAGAGACCTTCTTCCAAGCTTTGATAGGCCTACAAGACTTCTTATTCTCTAGACGTAGCAGCTTTTCACCTGAGGTTATTCTTCTGGTTGTGCTTAGAATTGACTAAATGTGGACGGCGATGATGTGCGTGTAAACACACCCTGACTTTAGCAAAAAAAAAATGTCAGTCTGCACATTTACACGTTGCACTCAAAGACCTCAGAGGCCATTTCAGGTCATAAATATGATATTACAAGACAAATCCAATTCAATTTTTAATACACGGCTCAAGTATCCAGCTATGTCAGGTGAGGCCCTATAGAAAAGTGATGAGGAGGGATTGTGTAGTCGCAATATTCAATATAGAACAAAAGTTCCTTGCCTGAAGCCCCTCCATCAAACATCACATGCCCTATAGCCATGACAGAGGATATCCAAAATACCTCACCTTGAAGAGACTCACCTACTCCTGTGGAGAAGGGTAACTGCAAAATTGGAACAGTGAATGGAATGGCGTCCGTCCCCATCGAAACCGAATGACCATGCTGGAACTCATGGGATACAGTGGCACATCAGACTATTCTGGAGTGCTTTTGTCTCGTAGCATCTATTTTGGGACTTAGGGGAACTTGAAATGTCTTTTGTTCTCGTCGTTTTCATTTCAACTGTCTGATATTTTTAGACTTGGTTTTGAAATCTTGCTTGCAGCTGCAATAACATGTTGTGGAGGGAAGCAAGGAAAATAATGCCTTTATGAGACGTTTAACCACAATAATAAGTGGATGATATGACTAGAATCTTTTATCACAATATCAGTACTTTAAAATACTAGTTTCACTGTTTTGAGTCTTTTGTTTTGAACTTTTTGTACTTCTGATATGCACTCACATGAGCAAAATGCGCTGTTTCCCCAAAAAAAGCATGATTGCAAGTGCAATATTGCTTTTATACAACAGTTCAATAAATTAGAATTGAATAATGAGTCTTTTTTTTCTGCAGAAACGTTGCAAGGCTTCAGTGTTTTTGAACAAATCTGTTTAGTGACTCGCTCATAAAGACAATCACTTGTTTAGCTCCTGAATGAAACCAAGTTTTTTGAACGAAGTGGTTGAATGAATGATTCCTTTACTCACTCATACAGTCACTTGTCGTCATGTCACCAACTGGCGAACCGACGTAACCGGCAGAAAGAGTCACTGAAAAATCCCACCACTAAAACAAAAAAAAGACAAATAATGCAATTAATTTTTATTCTATTTTTAACTCTTTAATTTTACTATTGAATTAAATGCTTTACTAATGAATGCTACATTTAAAGGTGCACTATGTAACATTTTTGTCAGTAAAATATCCAAAAACCACTAGGCCAGTGTTATATATTTGGTTCAATTGAGTACTTACAACATTGACACACTTTGACAAATGTTTCCAACTATTTGTAAATCGTGAGAAAATGCTATTTTAACCAATGAACCGGGACGTGTGAGGAAGTCATATCTGCGTTACCCTCAGTTTCCGGTTTTATTCTGCAGAAACGCTTTACTCTCACTGCAGTGTGAACAAGTGTCATAGCTGCCGCCGAGCGAAAGCACAGAGTAACGTCACAACATCATTTTCAACACACTCAGATGTATCTAATATGATAAACAGAGCTGCGTTACCTCATACTCATGACCGGAAAATCGTAAGTGGCGCCGGCGACTGTGTCATAATAAAAGTCCCGCTGCTCGAGAGTCGTGTGTTGCGTTTATCTTATTAACAATCGCTCCAGCGGCCTTGCTCAGATCCAACAACACTCGGTCCTGCTCTGTTTCATACTACAGTAACGTTAATAATCACATCCATGAACATGATTTGTGCCCGAGTCCTATCCCGATTCTTTTCCACCGGCTGTGAGGTAAAGACCACATGTCCCAGGATTCTGCGCTCAAACTTGGCGTCATCAAATTACGCCTTTGTTTTGAATAGGCGACCTCTAGTGGATGGAAAAGTTACATACGGCAGCTTTAATGATATTGTTTTCTCTTTGTTTGGAAATTGATGGATGCAAACCAAAAGATTATAATCTTATAATTATGACATCAGTAGCGTTGTCAAAAGTACCGACCGCGATACAAAGTCGGTACTGAAATTAAAAAAATGTGCCGCTTTGAGCGCTGTTGAGCTGGAATCGTAAACACCTCTGACTGGCCATTGTGCTCACGTGTGCTCTTCTGATGTGTCTGTGATTGGCTACAATGATCAACACACGGAAGTGTTTGAAAGTGTTTTGAAGTGTCTGAAAGCACAAGCAGGCGTCGACCAGCGGACCGGTAGGCTTATAGGCGCCTGCATTCAAACGCTCCCGTGTTTATCTGTGTAAGCGCTCTGTGAAAAGCGTAATTCATGTATATTTATAATTATATTTTTGTGAAGCACTGGCCATTGTAGCCAATCACAGACATATTTGATGAGCACTTGTGAACACAATGGCCAGTCAGAGCTGGTTACGATTCCGCTCAACAGCGCTCAAAGCGTCACATTTTTACGTTTCAGTACCGACTTGGTATCGCGGTCGGTACTTGTTTTGACAACTCTAGACATCAGTACAAAAAGTTAAATACAACTCACTCTAAACAGTGAATATTAATTGCTCCGTTTTGTCCCACTTTGTATTTTACTAATCATGTAATGTTATAAACAGTAAAAGTAAAATGATGACATGTTACCCAGCTCTATTAAGTAGCATTTGCTTCGAGATTAAGAAAGTCTTAATGGATGTAGATGTCAAAAATAATGCTTTACTCACAGCATGAGGTTTCAGTCTTTTAATGGTGCTTCCCAGCTGTTCTTACACAATTTGTCATATGGCGTGCAAGGAACGACTCATAAGAATTATAAATCTGACTGACAAGCACAAAAAGGAAAACTACATTTATAGCTCTTTGAAAGGTCTTTAATACGCTTAATTTACATGCTAATACTGTAATCACAGCGATGCTGTTTGATCCCTTCTTTAGAAGAGATTCTTATATTGTAATCAGGATGTGGTTAAGAAAATGTTTTTGCACTTTTGGATCTTTTCGCGCTCGGATCCACCAGACGTTTTTTCTCTCGCAGCCTCAGGCCAGGGCAAACTCTGTAACTGATACTGTAATGACTCTCCAAAGAGCTTAATGCACTGTGCTAAGGCAGCACATTGTGTGTTTCACAGTGTCAACTACTTACAGGAACGCTCCTCTAAAGTCATTACGTTGCTTTCTTGACTAAATGCCCCAAGGAAAAGTCCAAGAATAAACCAACCCTTTTTAACCCATACGTCCCATCTCGCCAAACCTCGATGCAAAGCCACACCGTTAAACAACCCCAAAAAACGCCACATTTCACGTTCCCCCATTGAAATCTATCCTATGTCACAGCCCCATGTGCCGAGCTGCAGAACGGCTCCTGTAGTTGCATGCTTATGAGGATTGACAGGAGGCATTGAGCAAAAGTGCCAAGCATGCATATTCCGTGCTACAGCCTCTGCCACTCCGAAACCCTGGCTGCTCAGAAGCCGGAAGGAAAAAGATATAGCAAAAAGACGATTCTTCCCATTCTCGGATGCATCGAAACTTAGTTTTGCACGCCATTCATAGCTTGGGCCAGTCCAGACAGTGGCCGTGAGCTCTCGCATATCCACCCCCTTGTTTAGGCCCATGGATCCGAGCGGATTCCCATTACTGTAGGCGATGACTGCTGAAATGTGTGTTATGTAATTCTCTCAGCGCCACAGCTGCCTTCTTACAGCGTGCAAGTCGGCCCGCCGGAGAGAGCCAAACCCAGCCACATCACCGTGAGATCTTAAAGAGGTTTCCGGATCACACGGCTCCGCGGGCCATGTCTTCATGCTGGGAGACAGACCATATGGATCATTTAGTAAAATACACAGAGTTGTTCCTCTTAACAATAAATTATGGACTCATTGTTTAGCGCTCGCCTCAAGAAGAAAATGAGACGCTATCCTCTGGCTGACTTGTTTTCAATACTAAAAGGGACTTTCTTTCACATAATGTTATTGAGACACCATTAGCCATCGTAACCGCTTATTCCAATCCAAATATGCACCCGTAAATGAGTCCATTCGCACCCTATAGTGATTCCATTCACACTTTTCGCTTGATTGCACGGCCCTGAGATTGAGTCCTCTACATTATCAGATGTGCTGGCTCATATTAACTACATCACTGTCCTCATTTATCATCGAAACCAGCGACAGATTTTTGGATAACACGCCGTGTAATGGAGCTGAAATGATCTGGTTGCTTGAGATAACATCAGTGCACTGATCCCATTGCTACTGACAAGCATCAGTAATTGAAAATGACAAAGAGATAGCGCTCTCCATCTCATGAGTCAATTCTGGGAGTTATTGCAATATAGTTGTCATGCAGAACGCATGGCTACTGCTATAAGACGGTTGACTCGAGCGAGAAACAGGCCTTATAAGAGGTGAAGCGTCTTTAAATATGCAGAGATATCATTAGTGCGTCTGCCGAGATGTACCCTCTGACAGGTTCACTTCCGCGGGTGGATTTCAGGTGTAATAAACAGAGCCTGTTTTATCAGTAGTCTTTCTCAAGATTACTTAAGAATGTGGTTGCATTCGGCTCTTGCATTACACGCTCGCCAGCTTCTAATAATTCACTTATTATGCAGCCCTCGTCATTAATAGTACACGGTAGGGGGTTTTGCAAGCTTGTGACGTCAATTTGGTTTTTAACCCTGGAATGCATGACCCAAAAAAACCTAAAGGAATGCAAGGGTGTCAACATGACCCATATTAGATATTATGCTAGGGCTGCGCGATTAATCGAAATCGAACCGCAATCGCGATTTGGGTTATGTGCGATTATGAAAGAGCAAAGGCTGCGGTTTTAATGAAATAAATATATGCCCAGCGTGTCAGTGAAGAGCAGCTCTGTGATCAGTAAACGCTGCTCCGCCTGAAAGACTGCGATAACGTGCGTTTGAAAAAACCACACGTGTCAAACATCTTCACAAACTTGTAATGTTAAGTGTTCATAAACCTGTTGTCCAACAAAATGCGTTTAATAACAGGTTTTAACTCACTTCATATAGTCAGTCGAGCTGATGTGGCTTCTGATCACAGAATGTGAAGCACTGAATACTTTATTATTATGAAAATTGAAGAATTGAAGAACTCAAGTACACCATATCTTGTCGCAGAAGTATTATCTTCATGTTTAATCAGTCAAAGCGTTTCTATCTTTGTTTTATTCAGTCTACAGCGCGAGCTTCACATTAGGGATTTCCTGAAAACGATTACTTCTCTGAGGAAAATGTGGAGTTTCTGCTCGAGGGCGCCCTCTGGCATCCAGTATGAATTAAACTTTTGGGTAGATAATAAGAAAAATAATACTTCTTAATAAATTGATATCACAATCCATATGTTTTTCTTAAATGTACAGGAGTTTAAATCCCCACATTGGATGCATAAGAGGCTCATATTTCATATTAAAGACATAGACTTTAAGAAATTGATATCACAGATAAAAAGCATAGATTTTTATAATAATGTAAATATTTTTTTACAATAAATCCTTAGACCTTTCTAATGATTTTCAGTCATAGGCTGTCTGCATACTAACTGATAACCCATCATGTTTTTTGTAAAATAAGTTTTCTGAAAAATATAAATATTATTATTATTAAACTGTTATATTTATTTTTAAAATTGTTAATAATGAAAATTATTAATTAGTTATAAAATAATAAAATAAAATAATACAAATTTGTAATATTTCTTATTTATATTTAGCAATAGTAATAATCATAATAATTATTATTAGCCGTATTAATATGTAAACACAAAATGTTATATACACACTTTACATTTGTAAAAAAAAATCGAATTTTAAATCGCAATCGCAATTAGATATTTTCCCCAAATCGTGCAGCCCTATTTTTCACAGTATAAAAAAATAGTTTCACCTCAAAAAAGTAAGTGGTCGTGCTGCCTTAATTTTAAGTTTAGTCAACTCAAATATCCAAGTTGTCACTTAGTACAACTTCACAATTCAAGTTGACTAAACTTAAAATAAAGGCAGCATGAATGCTTAGTTTAAAAAAAAGAAAAAAAGTGTTTAATGTTTAAATGTTTCAAAACTTTCACTTCCCATGTATATTATGACTTGTATACACTACCATTCAAAAGTTTGTATTTATTTGATCATTACAGAAATTATTAAAAATATGATACAAAAAGTTAAAAAAAACTTTTTTTATTTGAATACATTTTAAAATGTAATTTATTCCTGTGATGCAAAGCTGAATTTTCAGCATCATTACTCCAGTCTTCATGTGGGGGCATGTCTATGTGCCCCCCTTCATGCATTCTCGGGTGATAGTTTGATGGGGCAGTTGAATTAGGCTGGACTCTCATTGCATCGCGACTCAAGCGTTGTCCTGTAACCCATAGGCCACAGCTCCACCATCACCAGTGACATTTGAGTCAGAGCATCTAATACTTTCCTCCTTCATTTGCGTCACAAACTGGCATGCGCTTGTTTATGTCGTCGCATGTGACTCTTAACAATGACAACGGTCTTCTCACTGCCAGGCTCAAGTGCAACTGTCAGGGTCACCCTATAACAATACTCAAGCTGACCCCCTAGCAATCCAATTAGACTCCTGCACTACAGCAGTGAGTAGGCAACCCACTCTAGGCATCGAGATCATTAATCTGACTGGGGCCAGATGATTGCCCATGATGGCTGCCACATTGAAGGGTGATGAAAAGGTTAGCGTCTGATGAAAGAGGAGACGGGAGATGGTGCACTCATTTGTCGAAGGCCTCCGGAGTAAGTGTCAGCACCCAGAGCTGCGGAGCGAGGGGAAAGGAGTGAAGTGGAGCATCTTTATGTATGAGTCCCGAATCTAGCGCAGACGTGAGACACAGCACTGGCACTCAAGGCTTTGATTAACAGGCCGAGTAGAACTGAGCTCTTTTTTCACTCTCGCGCACAGCTTGACAGCGATTTTCCCTTCATTTAAGATAGAATGTAAAACTTTTACAAGGCAGCGCAGGGCAGGGAGTGAACCGGCAATAACGTGCATATGAAATGCAAATAGTCTCGCTTTCATGTGGAAAGTTTCAGGAAGATTAGTCTTTTCAAGTCAACGTGGAATCAAAATTGACCTTATTTGCTTATCATTTACCGTACACTATGGTTCAAATATTCGGGGTCATTAAGATTAAGAAAAGGAATACTTTTATTCAGCAATGATGAAAGGGACAGTAAAGACTATTACATTGTAACAAAAAAAAATTTTTTTCAAAGAATCCTGAAAAAAAGAATGAATGATTCGAATGTTTTCTGAAGGATCATGTGACGCTGAATGCTGAAAATTCAGCTTTGCCATCGCAGAAATTCAAAAGTTATTTGAAATATTGCACAATATTACAGTTTTGCTGTATTTCTCATCAAATAGCAACCTTGGTGAGCATAAAAGACTTCTTTCAAAAACATAAAAATCTAACTGGTGCCAAACTTTTTAATGATATAGTGTGCATTCCTGCACACAATTTATTGGCGCAAGTTATGCCGATAAGTGTTGGTCTTGAATCTTAATAAAAAATAACTAGGAACTTGGAAGTTCTCTTGAAAATGTGACATTACAGAATTAAAATGAGTTGTGACTAAAGAAATGGGTAAATTCTAATTAAATCAGTCAAAAAGAGTCATTGTTGAAGCCATAGTTCAACTCTGATGTCTTTTTTTTTCTTTCTAATATCGTATTTTGTGTTTCACAAAAGAAAGTCCTACAGGTTTGGAATGACATAAGGGTGAGTAAATGGCTTCCAGATTTATATTTTTTTGTTGAACTGTCTCTTTAAGTAACACCTACATTCTGAATGTAACCGCACCAAAAATAACTCGGATTTTTCTGACCTCTCTTACTCTGTCCCAGCTGAAACAGTCCCTCATTTTTAATTACGTTGTTTGCCATTGACAGCAGGATTATTAAAGAACGTGTTGCTAAGGAACCACGTTTTGTTCCAGCTATTGCACTTGTTTGTTTTGGCGCCGTCCTCCTCATCGGTCATTGTATGCATAGAATCTCACAGCCAGCGTCTCCTGCGATACCTCCGGAGAAAGTCTTCCAACAGACCTTGAGAGATACAATGAAGGACAGTGTTCTCTCGGTAAACATCCCATCGCTTTTCTTCTCTTTTTTCATCAGAAGCCATCAATCACCGCCGGCAACGTTTCAGCCTCAAAATGGGTCATGAAACTTAAAGCGACAAGAGGCGTTGTTTATCAAGGTTTATGCAAGCTTCAATCAATCACTCGTGTATTGCTGCATAGAGTTGAGCGCTATTCTGCGGTGGAGAGAAATTCAGCTTTTTCTATCTCATGGATTGATCCATTGAATCATGTATGCAACAAACAAACAAAAAACATGCATTTTGCAATCGTTACAATAATGAGGCATTTGCACATTACAATGTGCAGTTTTGTGATGCTTTTTTGGAAAAGCATGTTTTGAAAGCCCACCATGCTGTATGCATACACGTGTGAATTTGTGCATGCACGTAAGTGTCAGATGAGGGATTTCTCCATGAAACATTGCTGAGCTCAGCACTTCTACTGCCTCAGTGTCTGTGGCGCGTGTGTGTGTGTGTGCATATGTGACTTACTCAGCCGTGACATATATGCAAAGCCAGCTGTATTTCCATATGCTCCAAGTTACCGTTGTCTGAGGTCCACATGACCTGGCCTGGCTCCAGTACTGGCCTGCATTGTAACACCTGGATACAGCAATACCCAGTCTCCCCACCCCACCCCTTATGCTGAAGCAGGCAAACACATTCTTTCTTTCTGACTGCTTTGCAGTTGCTGCTCACTGGAGGAAGTGAAAGGAGGGCTGGCAAAGCACTGTCCAAATTTGGATGTACATCAGTCAAGCTGAATTGGTTTGTGTCAAGATTGCGCAACATAGCAGTGTGTTTGGTGTCTTGGTTATACAGCGACAAAAGAAAGTCACATACAATTGATTGAGGCAAAGGTTATTAATATTTAAAGCAAAGCAAATCAGTGATGTTTGAGTTTCTGCTAGCTAAAAAAATCCTTAGTTTGATCACTTTTTAGTGTAAAAAACAAAAAACCAATGCCTGTCAATATTGTTCATTCTGCTTTATGATGACTGTAAAATTTTGAAAAAATTATGAGGATTTATATATATATATATATATATATATATATATATATATATATATATATATATATATATATATATATATATACACTCACCTAAAGGATTATTAGGAACACCTGTTCAATTTCTCATTAATGCAATTATCTAATCAACCAATCACATGGCAGTTGCTTCAATGCATTTAGGGGTGTGGTCCTGGTCAAGACAATCTCCTGACCTCCAAACTGAATGTCAGAATGGGAAAGAAAGGTGATTTAAGCAATTTTGAGCGTGGCATGGTTGTTGGTGCCAGACGGGCCGGTCTGAGTATTTCACAATCTGCTCAGTTACTGGGATTTTCACGCACAACCATTTCTAGGGTTTACAAAGAATGGTGTGAAAAGGGAAAAACATCCAGTATGCGGCAGTCCTGTGGGCGAAAATGCCTTGTTGATGCTAGAGGTCAGAGGAGAATGGGCCGACTGATTCAAGCTGATAGAAGAGCAACTTTGACTGAAATAACCGCTCGTTACAACCGAGGTATGCAGCAAAGCATTTGTGAAGCCACAACACGCACAACCTTGAGGCGGATGGGCTACAACAGCAGAAGACCCCACCGGGTACCACTCATCTCCCCTACAAATAGGAAAAAGAGGCTACAATTTGCACGAGCTCACCAAAATTGGACAGTTGAACACTGGAAAAATGTTGCCTGGTCTGATGAGTCTCGATTTCTGTTGAGACATTCAGATGGTAGAGTCAGAATTTGGCGTAAACAGAATGAGAACATGGATCCATCATGCCTTGTTACCACTGTGCAGGCTGGTGATGGTGGTGTAATGGTGTGGGGGATGTTTTCTTGGCACACTTTAGGCCCCTTAGTGCCAATCGGGCATCGTTTAAATGCCACGGCCTACCTGAGCATTGTTTCTGACCATGTCCATCCCTTTATGACCACCATGTACCCATCCTCTGATGGCTACTTCCAGCAGGATAATGCACCATGTCACAAAGCTTGAATCATTTCAAATCGGTTTCTTGAACATGACAATGAGTTCACTGTACTAAAATGGCCCCCACAGTCACCAGATCTCAACCCAATAGAGCATCTTTGGGATGTGGTGGAACGGGAGCTTCATGCCCTGGATGTGCATCCCACAAATCTCCATCAACTGCAAGATGCTATCCTATCAATATGGGCCAACATTTCTAAAGAATGCTTTCAGCACCTTGTTGAATCAATGCCACGTAGAATTAAGGCAGTTCTGAAGGCGAAAGGGGGTCAAACACAGTATTAGTATGGTGTTCCTAATAATCCTTTAGATGAGTATGTGTATATACATATTTTTTTCAAGTATTATATATGCTAATTCATTAAAAATAAGTAAATTATGTCTTAATTTAATGTTAATTTTGGCAGCTCTAAAAGTATATTTTGCTTCTTTAAAAAAAATGTAATTAGTGTCTTTTTTTAATCTTTGCTTTCTGAAAGATGTCACTTTTTTTTCTAAAAGGAGAATATTCTCTATAAAACTGCTTTTTACTTATAGTTACACTTATTTTTAATGCACTTTATTCATTTAAAAAAATTTAACTCAATATGCACTAATGTATTTTCATACAGCACCAATCAGCAATCATTGCACCAACCAGTTAATCAACCAAAAAAAGTCTAGATTAATATTTATCCAGCTTTGGCATTCATCACAAATTGTGTTTTATAAACTCCTTTTAATAGAAGAAACAGAGACCATCAGTTCTCCTAGTTCTTCTTTAGGAGAGCCTGTACACACTCACCAGTTCTTGTGGCATAAGGAGGTTTGTCTTTGTTTTAGCATGGGAGAGTTATTTGGGTCGGAAGTTATTTTGGGATGCATTGCTAGAAATACCTGTGGGAATGAGTAATAGTTTAAATGAGACCATCTTTAAGTTTGTGTAGTCATTTACATATTTTTAGAGCCTGTGCCGTGTTCATTTGAAATCAAACGTTGTTGTTCATTCATTTATTTCTGAGTATGAACATGCAGACGTCTTTAAAAGCATTAAAAGTCCAAATATACAGTATCCATTTCCCCTGCTCTCGTTAAAGGGCTTTGTGCTCAGGGCTTTTTGGTATTTAATCATCTACTTCTAATTAATCCAATTATGAGTCATTTGAATCACAGCAGATGTGGAGCCGCAAACTCAAGCAGGTGTGAAAAGATCAGCCTCCCCATCTCAAATCCCAAGGTTTCGCTTTCACTCTTGGCTCGGACTCTCATATTCATTCCGCTGAGGTTGAAACATTACCCACGTGCCTCGAGAACAATAGGCTAGCATTGCCACCCGAAAGCATGACTCACTGTCCTCCATTAGCTGGCATGTTAATTTCATACTAGGGTCAACATGAGTAAACGGGTCCAAGAGTGGGAGTTTCGAGATGTCTGGACACCATCTTGCATCCTCAGTCCACTCTCGAAGACAATGCAAAACTTGGCTGTAAATGATTTGCGATAACTCAAAATGGCCACTGTAAGTAGGCTATAGTGGCTCTGCCTTAATGGACTGAACTCAATGAACTCACCGTGGAAGGGAAGGCGGGGGCTGTCGCACTTCCCTGAGATTGAGGGAATATGAAAACGGCAGCTCTGCGCTTCCTTGAGGTATGTGTCTGCTTGCAGTTGGCTCTTTTGCGTGTGTGTGTGTGTGTGTGTGTGTGTGTGTGTGTGTGTGCGTGTGTGTGTGTGTGTGTGTGTGTGTGTGTGTGTGTGTGTGTGTCAACAGTAGGAGGTAGAGTTTAACTACTACTACACTTCCACCCTTTAGGCATTATGTGATAGATCAAAATGATGTTATTCTGAGGAGAGAGGTATTCATTTGCAGTTGTGGTGAGGTATATAAGTATGAAGATGCTCTCATTGAAGCATTGCAAACAGAAAGCGGTTTACTGTCAAGGATGCCAGTAGATTTTGGAATTGATGGACTTCTGCTGATCTCGAATTGCCCAAAATATGGCCAGTTTCACTAGAAATGACACATCTGGATCGCACCACGCAATGGATGCAGGCAATGTCTTAAATTCACTTTTTAGAATGTAGGGCCATAAAAAGAACAGACTTAAAAAAAACAGTCTTAAATGTTTTTCACGTTTTCCCTGTTTTTAGGTCAAATTTCCATCAGAGCCATGTTAAATATCAAATGTCTTATGCTCACCAAGGCTGCATCTATTTGATTTAAAAAAAAAAAGGAATAAAAAAATGAAATATTGTGAAATATTATTGCAATTTAAAATAACTCTTTTATATTTCAATATATATTTAAAATGCAATTTATTCCTGTGATGCAAAACTGTATTTTCAGCATTATTGCTCCAGTTTTCAGCATCACACGATCCTTCAGAAATCACTCTTATATGCTGATTATCTGCTCAAAAATGTTCTGCTGCTTAATATTTTCATAGAAACTGTGATGTACCCCCCAACCCGTATTATTTATTCCCTTCAATTCCTCCAAACTTTTCAAAGGTATTGCACACCAGTTCAGATTCAGTACTGCCTTTGCAGCTGTTTCTAAAAGAATAATTTTTTAATCCGGCATCTAAATAGATTAATCAATACATGAATATATTGATGTTGTGTTAAAACCTCACTTTTTTTTCCTTGATCGTTGTTAAATTATTGTATTTAAAGCAGCGCTAGGTAGGTTTTGCTCTCGGGGTCCCCCTACAGTTGGGAAACAGTATTGTCCTCTACTACTGTCGTACTGTCATCCTACATCAGGGGATGCATCGCTCGTGCATTTGTTGACATGACAACTATGATAGCCCTGAACACTGCAGGAGTTCACATGCAGGTGTTCTGCTTGCGTCGCGTGTGAAATGTCTTCATCCCAGGTACAATGGCATATGTTTCAGCATGTCATATGAATATAATTTCATGGGTTTTATTTTTTTTTCACGTTTACAAGCCAGCGTCATTATAGTAGTCTAGTCTATTGGTTACCGTTTTACAGAATCTATATGATACTTCAATTCAATGTTTGAGTGGTAGGTAATAACCATATATCGTCAATATAATATATTGACCTCCTTCAGCTCACGCCAACGAGCAAACGCTGGCCCAATGTTGATCCTCGTCCTGCCTTTAATACGATCACTTTCTCGTTTCCTCTTTTTGCATTCCTCCGACAAAACCTTTGCTTTCTTCTTTTTCTGTGCTGCCTCGGCCATGACTATAACATCCGGCAAACAAAGGATAGTTGGGCTCGCACGTCCGAATTTAAGGAAGTGGGGGTGATGGTGGAAGTGACGTATATGCCGTAAAGCAGTCGAATTTTGTAGTTCTTTTTTTTCTCGGGTTACTACCCCAAACCCGAAGTTTAAAAGTACGATTAAAAACGATACAGACCCCGTCAGGCTATGGCAGACGTGTCATTCAACCTATTGTAAGTCGATGTATCATCACAAGAGTCTTGAAAATATATTATGAAGGTTGAAAAGTTACCTAGTGCTGCTTTAAGTCTTAAACCAGGTTTCACAGACATGGATTAGATTAAACCAGGATTAGGCCTTAATCCAATTAGGACATGTAAGTAGCTTTTGTAAATGTGCCTTATAAAAAAACATTACTGGTGTGCATCTTGAGATAAAACAATGGCACTGAGATATTTTAAGATATATCAGTGCAAGTTGCTTTCAGTTAAAACATCTCAAACAAGCATTTTAGTCTGGGACTAGTCTTAAGTCTTGTATGTGTAACTAGAAGTGAATGTATTGAATTTAAATCTTAAACTTGCAGATACCTTGTCTGGCTATCACCAGACCAAGCTCAATTTAAGATTGAACATTGGTCTGGGGAGTCTGCTCTGTATTTTCTACTGCACAAGAGGCGTGATCAACGAGCATAATTCAAAAGACTCTGTACGCAATTGGATAGTCCTTCACCAAATCAGACCACAAGAGGCATGATCAACGTGCAACGACCCATCACTTCTCTATCCGTCATCATGTTAAACTCGCCAATAATTATTTATAACTTGCATGCAAGCACACCGCCAAAGAATTTTGCACAATTAGCACATTACACTCCAAAAATCCTGTCGTTTGGTCAGAAACTGGCCAAAACTAAAAGCTGCATCGTATTCACCCGAGCCGCACTGGGAATCTCCCCACACCAGGCCTGTTGCACTGTGTCGAATGTGCGCTGCATAACAACACAATGGCTCGCTGTAGAGAGATGTTCACTGCCAGCTTACCCAACCTGAGCCCTTTGATCCTGCCCTTTGTAATGCAAATCAAAAGGAGGAGAGAGTAGGACACTAGGGAGAATCTTCATGGTTCATGCTGATGTGCAGTTGTCAATTTCTCACTCGAAATTTGGACTACACAGTTAATCTGAATGGGTTCGAGAAGCGTACTGACTTGCGCAGGTAAGATATGTAGCCTGTATCTCTGGTGTACAGTCGTTTATGTGTTCTTATGGGCCTTTATGGGACAATGTTCGAAATGATACGATTAGAAAATGACTAGTGGTTGACCAATATGGCTGATACTAATATTTAATGAGCCGTACAATGAGACTCGTCAAATGAGACAAAATTACTCAAATCAAATACTTTTTTTACACAGTGTTTATGTACCATGAAAAAATGGTGTAGGATTTACATCTAAACTATTTTCAATCAGAAATTGCTAGTGAATTTCACAAATAATTACAAAGAAATGCAAGAATCTACGGAGCCCCTAAGGGGACATGGTGGTGGAAAAAATAATATGAGATGGGAGGAAAAATAAGTCAATGCTTTTGCGCTCTCTCTCACAAATGTTTTGCGATTTTTCCCCCGAGAAACTTTACCTTCGCTTGTAAAACCTTTGCGTTCCCCTGAGAAACTTGTTTGCTCGCAAAACTTTTGTGTTCTTTGTGAGTGAACACGCTTCTCGGGGAAACGCAACAGCATTACCAGATCATTTTTCCTCCCGTCTAATATTTTTTTCTTCGCCCTTAGGGGCTCATAAGAAACTGAATTAAACTTGACATTTTGAAGTAGAAAGACTTAAATGGTATTTTCTTGTAAAACATACTTCAATAATCTGTGTTTTATTGACAACACCGAAATATCGTTTTTTTACACTGTATTAAAAGAATGAAAAAGTATTATCATAATTGTTTTTTTCTTTTCCCTTTTTCCCCTATTTTGTCAGTAGGGTAATACTTTATAATAAAAAAAATATCGAGAAATTTAGTTTGGCCTCTCCATAGACATTGAAAAGTGTCTCTAATTCAAGAATTATTTTTATGTATTTATTTATATTTAATTTAAGTAAGGGATGATGTACATCCAGCTGGGGTCGGGGTCCTGATCACTCTGCCGAGGTTTATTCTGCGATAACAACCGGCTCGATGTAAATTATCCTGCTTATTACACGGCTACTACTTGTCTCTAGTAAATTAGACACAAAATATTGTCTAGAGTGTAAATATTTTATTAGCTCTCCCGCAAAGCTTCAGCGAAGAAAAACAGTTCCACACTGCTTCGAGCCTTTATCCATTGCTGAAAAGATTTGTTGAAATTAATGCTGAAGTCTTCCATTGTAACCCATGGTGGTGAAGTGTTTTTCAGTCACAAGATGGCGCCAGACAGTCGACAGCAGAGTGACACGTTAAGTATATAGACTTGGTCGGCATTACTGGGAGCGCCCACAAAACGTCATATCCGCCATATGCCGTGGGGGAAAACAAGCCATTAGAATGAATGCACGTAGACCTTGTTAGACGCTTTATCTTTACTCTTTGTATTGATTACGATTTATTTTTGCTTGGTGCAGTCCCGAAAAGTTGCCATGTGGCGTTCTGCACCTCTAGTAAGTTAAAAAACCCTGATCTGAAGTTTTATACTGCCAAATAAACAGACGGAGCCGTTCGTCAATTCCGAAAGCCTGCAATACATCCATTACAATGACCATTTGCTCTACATGATGCCGGTATTATTGTAAAGATTAAAAAAGAGATTTCATTTATTGCAATGGCAAAAGTTTGTTGAACAAAACGTCAATAAAGTCAAACTTGTCACGGGACGTGTTAAAGCAGTTTTTCACGATGAGCGATCACATACCCAAATAATGCACGAGGTTATTAATGTACAAAACATTCAAAAGTCTTCTTTATTTCATGACGGGAAGGGCTGGGCTCAAGCTTGTGCTTCAAGCTGATAGTCACATTATATGTACGACACTTGTAAATTTTCGACACTTGTAAATTTTCTCATCAAAATGCATGCTGCTCCCACAAATATTACACGATATAATAGCTAGGCTACTTCATAAATCACCCAGTCTTTTGATGAAGACGGTTGCTATAAAAAAAGTAAATAAAAAAAACTTTGCTATTGTCAGTAATTCTAATAATATTGTGACACTGACAACATATTGTCAACTCCAAATATCAATTTCATAGCACGACACGTTTAAGATCTTTTTAAAACGTTAAATGTAATGCATACTATTAATCCGTTAAATTCAGGAACACTGAAATAACGAATTAACATGGAAAGACTGGGTGATTTATGAAGTAGGCATGTCATGCCTGTATATATGTACGGGGGTCGGCAGAGCAGCATGTATTTTGATGAGAAAATGACACCTCTGGCCATTGATTCCGTTGGGTTGTTTATCAGTCACAGATACTGTACGGACAATCTGACCCAATATGGCACAGTTTTTCTATATATCTGGCTCTGTCGAGCGGCAAAAGTGATTCTACACAGGCTATACTGGGTTATGCCCATCCATTTACATTGTGGGGGTTTTCCCCCACGCCGACTCCGCCCCCCACGTCACGCCCCCAGCTATGACACGGCTCCGACCAAGTCTATAAGTAGTATCGGTCAAGATAACTCGTAGTACCCGGATGAGTGGTGTGTTATTCACTTTGACGGTTGTTATCTGGGAATAACATACCGCTGAAATGCGCGATTGACCAATCAGAATCAAGTATTCCACAGAGCCGTGTAATAATTCGAATTAAATTTAAATTAATTAAATTCATATTTATAGAAATAATTTCAATTGATAGTGAAATTTTATTTCTTTTTCCAAATACTTAATCTGTAGAAGTTCCAACATAATCATTGATGGAACGATTAGGTACCGTAATTGTTAAGAAAAAATTGGAATCTCTTAAAAGAAATGTGTTGCTTGCATTTTTAAAGCTGAGACTTGTGTTCATAAATCAAATCTACACATCAAGTTTTCTGAGAAATATTTCCCTTTAGCTTATAAAGCAATGTCGTAGTATGTGTTAGCCTAGTTTGTTTTTACCCATTATCCATATTTCCCTCCATGATTTAATGCTGTTGTCTATGTGGCTCTCATTATGAGGATTAGGCCCGCTGCCTCGTGCCACAACAGGTCGCCCCATCCTCAGGGCAGTCACCCGCCTCTTGTATGGTAACAAGCTGTTAACCCTCAGTTAAAATGAGCAACACCCCCTTCACTCCCCCGCTATCAATGGATTCACGCTGGGACTTAATGCTCTATGAGTGCTTTAATGAAAATTGGTGGATCTTGATAAGATTAGCTAGCATTGCCAGACTGCGGCCCGTAAGCAACCCGTAAACACATAAACAACCAAATCCTGTTAAAGCTAGATAGTGAATCCCGTACCGCGCTCTGGCGCATTGTCGCTCGGATTATCTCTGGCAACCCGTCTTTTATTTTTCTTCAAGAAGCATCGCTGCATGGTTCAAGCATTCAAATCAATGAAAAATATATTGGATTGACTTTTCGAGGCACCACTGCTAATGTATGTTCTTTTGTAAATCCTGATTTAGCCCACACTTTTTGTGGATTAATACGACGTGCTGATATCAAGGCGCCTACTCCCTTTTAGCTTCCACTCAAATCGTTGCAAGGGAAAATGTCAACACTAATTCATATTCAAATGAACTCCCTCTGACAATTAGAGTAACAAAGGCCTTGACGCATAGAGCGAACGTGGAGAGAACACTGGCGAGGTTCTAGGTTGCGGAGCACACAAAACGCTATTGCACGCCTGACATGGTTTTGCTGATGAAGCGTCTGACTGGGGCTCTGTACCCATGCAGTGACCTCTAACCTGGGGGTTTTAGCATGCCACTATATTGGCACTATTACTGTATTGTGCTGAACTGCCTGAAACAATGGAAAGTCGCTAGCACTGACTTGGTACCACAGAAATCAGCTGATCTTGCAGTGAGAGTTAACAACAGCTCATTGCACAAAGTGGACCACGAATAAACCTAGACTTTACAAACAAGTGACTCTTATGAGCCGATTCTTTTTAGTGAATCAAAAACATACAGCACAACCAGAGCAGTCCCAAGCCTTGCTGCCTTTTGTAGGCAGTGTTTGTGCATGAATGTACCTCACAAAACTTTTTCGGAGAGACGCCTGATGCAGCGCAACGGTTTAATTATCTACAGCAAAACAGAGCGAGCTTTGGTGAAAACTAAGCAAATATTTAACTACAATAGTAATTTCTTTTTAGATATAACAGAAGAGGAAAACGTAGGTCAAAAACATGCATTTACACACAAACTGTCCACCAACCGCAACTTTCATGCCTAGATGCCTTCCTGCCTCGGAATGCGGCCTGCAAATGACTCTGAGCTGGTCCTTCATAGTGAATAAGAAACATATAGCATGACCAATGTAGTCTGATTCTCGGACGAAACGCATCCATCAAAACAGCAAAATGAATATTTATAAATGTATATTCATATTTTTATCTTATATTCATATCTTAGTTATGTTAGATGTGAATTTATACATTTTAAATGAATGCATGTACGTGTATATATATATATATATATATATATATATATATATATATATATATATATATATATATATATATATATATATATATATATATATCACTCACCTAAAGGATTATTAGGAACACCATACTAATACTGTGTTTGACCCCCTTTCGCCTTCAGAACTGCCTTAATTCTATGTGGCATTGATTCAACAAGGTGCTGAAAGCATTCTTTAGAAATGTTGGCCCATATTGATAGGATAGCATCTTGCAGTTGATGGAGATTTGTGGGATGCACATCCAGGGCACGAAGCTCCCGTTCCACCACATCCCAAAGATGCTCTATTGGGTTGAGATCTGGTGACTGTGGGGGCCATTTTAGTACAGTGAACTCAATGTCATGTTCAAGAAACCAATTTGAAATGATTCGAGCTTTGTGACATGGTGCATTATCCTGCTGGAAGTAGCCATCAGAGGATGGGTACATGGTGGTCATAAAGGGATGGACATGGTCAGAAACAATGCTCAGGTAGGCCGTGGCATTTAAACGATGCCCAATTGGCACTAAGGGGCCTAAAGTGTGCCAAGAAAACATCCCCCACACCATCACACCACCACCACCAGCCTGCACAGTGGTAACAAGGCATGATGGATCCATGTTCTCATTCTGTTTATGCCAAATTCTGACTCTACCATCTGAATGTCTCAACAGAAATCGAGACTCATCAGACCAGGCAACATTTTTCCAGTGTTCAACTGTCTAATTTTGGTGAGCTTGTGCAAATTGTAGCCTCTTTTTCCTATTTGTAGTGGAGATGAGTGGTACCCGGTGGGGTCTTCTGCTGTTGTAGCCCATCCGCCTCAAGGTTGTGCGTGTTGTGGCTGCACAAATGCTTTGCTGCATACCTCGGTTGTAACGAATGGTTATTTCAGTCAAAGTTGCTCTTCTATCAGCTTGAATCAGTCGGTCCATTCTCCTCTGACCTCTAGCATCAACAAGGAATTTTCGTCCACAGGACTGCCGCATACTGGATGTTTTTCCCTTTTCACACCATTCTTTGTAAACCCTAGAAATGGTTGTGCGTGAAAATCCCAGTAACTGAGCAGATTGTGAAATACTCAGACCGGCCCGTCTGGCACCAACAACCATGCCACGCTCAAAATTGCTTAAATCACCTTTATTTCCCATTCTGACATTCAGTTTGGAGTTCAGGAGATTGTCTTGACCAGGACCACACCCCTAAATGCATTGAAGCAACTGCCATGTGATTGGTTGATTAGATAGTTGCATTAATGAGAAATTGAACAGGTGTTCCTAATAATCCTTTAGGTGAGTGTGTGTGTGTGTGTATATATATATATATATATATATATATATATATATATATATATATATATATATATATATATATATATACAGTGAGGAAAATAAGTATTTGAACACCCTGCTATTTTGCAAGTTCTCCCACTTAAAAATCATGGAGGGATCTGCAATTGTCATCGTAGGTGCATGTCCACTGTGAGAGACATAATCTAAAAAAAAAAAAAAATCCAGAAATCACAATGTATGATTTTTTTACTATTTATTTGTATGATACAGCTGCAAATAAGTATTTGAACACCTGAGAAAATCAATGTTAATATTTGGTACAGTAGCCTTTGTTTGCAATTACAGAGGTCAAACGTTTCCTGTAGTTTTTCACCAGGTTTGCACACACTGCAGGAGGGATTTTGGCCCACTCCTCCACACAGATCTTCTCTAGATCAGTCAGGTTTCTGGCCTGTCGCTGAGAAACACGGAGTTTGAGCTCCCTCCAAAGATTCTCTATTGGGTTTAGGTCTGGAGACTGGCTAGGCCACGCCAGAACCTTGATATGCTTCTTACAGAGCCACTCCTTGGTTATCCTGGCTGTGTGCTTCGGGTCATTGTCATGTTGGAAGACCCAGCCTCGACCCATCTTCAATGCTCTAACTGAGGGAAGGAGGTTGTTCCCCAAAATCTCGCAATACATGGCCCCGGTCATCCTCTCCTTAATACAGTGCAGTCACCCTGTCCCATGTGCAGAAAAATACCCCCAAAGCATGATGCTATCACCCCCATGCTTCACAGTAGGGATGGTGTTCTTGGGATGGTACTCATTATTCTTCTTCCTCCAAAAACGTTTAGTGGAATTATGACCAAAAAGTTCTATTTTGGTCTCATCTGACCACATGACTTTCTCCCAGGACTCCTCTAGATCATCCAAATGGTCATTGGCAAACTTAAGACGGGCTTTGACATGTGCTGGTTTAAGCAGGGGAACCTTCCGTGCCATGCATGATTTCAAACCATGACGTTTTAGTGTATTACCAACGGTCACCTTGGAAACGGTGATCCCAGCTCTTTTCAGGTCATTGACCAGCTCCTCCCCTGTAGTTCTGGGCTGATTTCTCACCTTTCTTAGGATCATTGAGATCCCACGAGGTGAGATCTTGCATGGAGCCCCAGTCCGAGGGAGATTGACAGTCATGTTTAGCTTCTTCCATTTTCTAATGATTGCTCCAACAGTGGACCTTTTTTCACCAAGCTGCTTGGCAATTTCCCCGTAGCCCTTTCCAGCCTTGTGGAGGTGTACAATTTTGTCTCTAGTGTCTTTGGACAGTTCTTTGGTCTTGGCCATGTTAGTAGTTGGATTCTTACTGATTGTATGGGGTGGACAGGTGTCTTTATGCAGCTAACGACCTCAAACAGGTGCATCTAAATTAGGATAATAAATGGAGTGGAGGTGGACATTTTAAAGGCAGACTACCAGGTCTTTGAGAGTCAGAATTCTAGCTGATAGACAGGTGTTCAAATACTTATTTGCAGCTGTATCATACAAATAAATAGTTACAAAATCATATATTGTGATTTCTGGATTTTTTATGGATTCACAGTGGACATGCACCTACGATGACAATTTCAGACCCCTCCATGATTTCCAAGTGGGAGAACTTGCAAAATAGCAGGGTGTTCAAATACTTATTTTCCTCACTGTATTAGAGGTCGACCGATTCATCGTTTTTGCCAATTAATCGGCACCGATAGCTGATTGGTGGAACAATCGGTTATCTGCAAAAATCCACAGCGATAGTTTTTCCGTGATGCGTCCGTTGCTGGAGCGGCTGAGAAGGGTCACTGTCATTACACAGTACGAGAGCTCTGAGAAGGGTCTGCTGGCAGTACATAGCATGAGAGCGCCCTCTAGAGGCCAAATAAAAACTCACTGGTGCCTTGTGTTTACATTCACACGTGAGTCTGCTCGCTGCACGGAAAGCACACGCTGCACGGAGAGCACTAACACATCAGATGCGCGTTTAAAACATGACAGCGCAACAGTTTGAATACTGAACACTACAGTACTTGTTGCCAAATCATTATAAAGTAATTCATTTCTTGACTATATGCTGCATGAACAGGTAAAGAACAGCAGTGTGTGTGTTTGTCGACGAGGCTGAGAGGACGCTAACATTAGCAGTACCTCAAGCAGTTAAAACAATGTGATAAAAACACACGCAAGTCAGACCCAAATTAAAATTAGTGATGTGAGAACGCAAACTGTATCGTCATGCTGCCGACAGAAACATTCACAAAGCAGAAACCCATTCGTTATTTATTAAATAATCTCCTTCTAAAAAAGCAGACTGTTTGGATTTGTATGAAATGGTAACACTGCAATAAGATTACATTTATAACATTAACTACGGTTAATGGTCAACATTAAATTGAGTTTGAATTTTTATTTTATCTGGTAACCCTGGTTATGCACTATGAACTAACATGAATGATCAAGGTACAGTATTACTCATATTAAATGCTGTAAAAATGTATGCATAATGCATATAGTTCATGTAAGCTAACACATCCTTGTTGCATAGGGACTTGCATAGTGTTACATACATGCATGTTTCTAGGTTATAGATAGAAACAAATTTGACCTGTAATATTTTAATGTTTAAATTATTTTCTGAAGAATTTGTTCTGTTAGAACTTCTTATTTTAATATTCATATTTATGTTTTTAATTTAGCAGATTTTCATGTTTCAGTACTGTTTTTTATTTCTTGTTATAAAGTTTTACTTATGTTTTTTTTATCCAGTATCCATTTTAAAAACTATCGGGCGATTAATCGGTTATTGACAAGTTCGGTCCAACCTAGTTATCGGTATCTGTAAAATCCAGTATCGGTCGACCTCTAATATATATATATATATAATGTGTATATGTGTATACATACATACATACATACATACATACATGCATACATACATACATACATACATACATACACTACATACATACATACATACATGCATACATACATACATGCATACATACATACGGACATTAATATGCACATACATATAGATATATATATATATATATATATATATATATATATATATATATATATATATATTTATGTGTGTGTGTGTGTGTGTGTGTGTGTGTGTGTATATATATAAAATTATTTTATATATTTATATTATTTATATTTTACTGTACGCTGTAGGAAATACTGGTTTAGCTTAAAGTAGTCACATTATTGGCTAGAAATTGGCATTTTTTGCAAGCGCCTCCTTCCTCCCACAGTAAAACTAGCTTTAAATGGTCTAGTGCTGATTGATCCACGCACATCAGAAGGCTGGTTTATTGCTAATTACATTGCCTTTCCCCCTTAAGTGCGAGCATAATATTAGCGCTACAGCTCAGGAGGGACAGGAACACTTGAAGCGCTTCATTTGCCTCCGGCTTGTAAAAATGTGCCAGCGCCTTTGTGCGAGAGTGTGATTTCTTAATTGGCGTTATATCATATCTGCTATACTGCCGGCGACTGCTTTATCAGGCCCAAAATGCATGCTACTCTATACCTTTAGCACCTTTAAACGAGCTGCGGCAAGCATCTCTGCAAAAACTTGGAAATGAAAAGATTCTGTTTGCGAAGGTACCTTGATAAGCACTTGCATAATTGAGCCATTATCCTCTTGCTCCCGTTATATGTGATGGCGTCGTTTGCCGTGTTTGGAAAAGGACAGGTCCATATATCAACAAGGAGATGACAAACAATTACATCTTTAGTGGAGGCCATTGTTTTGTCCCTCACTGCACACAGTCCTATTAATGCTTATGTCAACAGGGCTCTTCAGGATCCATTTCACAAGTGCCAGCTTCGCCTTTATGGTTACTTAAAGGTGTCAGGAGGCATTAGCCTGCATTAGCTAACAGCCGCACTCAGATAATGTGAGCATTCTTACACTTAGATCAATGTCATTTCTTTGAAAATGTTCGTTGGGACGCTTAGAAACTACTCTGTGTATTAATGTACTGTTTTTTTTTCTCTTGCTAATTTGAGGTTTACAATGACAAGCAAGACCAGAAACATACTCGAGTACACAAATGCAGACCCTTGGCTAAGACATTAAAGATGCCCAGTCCCGACTTGACATGCATTTCTGCTTCAGAGTTGCTGTAAAGGGTGCTATTGCACACATTAGCTAGTGTAAGCTCTCTTCTATAATCAACAACCTAAATACTCTGATTTAATGGAAAAGAAAAGAATGGAGCGTGCAAGATGGAGCCACCAAACTTGTTGGTCCAGCACATCCCACAGATGCTCGATTGGATTGAGATCTGGGGAATTCGGAGGCCAGGGCAAACACTTGTAATCTTCATAATTTTGTTCCTCAATCCATTCCTGAACAATGTATGTGTGGCAGGGAGTATTATAATGCTAAAAGAGGCCACTTCCACCAGGGAACACCATTGTCATGAAGGGGTGTACCTGGTCTGGAACAGTGTTTAGGTAGGTGGCACGTGCCAAACCTAGGGTTTTCCAACAGAAAATTGCTCAGAGCATCACACTCCCTCCACCAGCTTGTCGTTGTCCCACAGTGCAACCTGGTGCCATCACTTCCCCAGGTAAATGGCGCACAATGTCTGTTGGCTTGGACGGGATAGCCTTCGCTGCCCTCGTGCATCAGCGAACCTTGGGCGGCCAACACCCTGTCGCCGGTTTGTGGTTTGTCCCTCCTCGAACCACTGTTGGTAAAGTATCACCACAGCTGACCGGTAGCAACCCACAAGCCTTGACGTTTCAGAGATACTCTGACTCAGTCGCCTTGCCATAACAATTTGGCCCTTGTCAAAGTCACTCAGATCTTTATTCCTGCCCATTTTTCCTGCATCCAACACTTTAAGAGAACTGGTTGTTTGCTTCTAATCTACTCGGACCTTAATATGTGGCATTGTTAGGAGATGATCAACGATATTCACTTCACCTGTGATTCATCGGTGTGTATATATTCTACCTCAAACAGAAGAGTAATACTAAAGTCATGGGTTCAATTCCCAGGGAATGCAAGGACTGATAGAAATATGTACATATACCTTGAAGGCAATGTAAGTTGCTTTGGATAAAAAAAAAACATCTATATTATTTATGTAAGATGTAAAATATTATCATTTGAGTTTGTTTCAGGCCTTAATCTGTTTATTTTTAGTAACACGGTCATGTATACGCTTTTAACCCACTATAAAGTCTTGAGCCTAAAGTCGTCTGGCTCTTGCATCTCGTCGGTTGTGTATGCCCGAGACTGTGTGAACGTGTGTGTGTCTGCAATCTTCCTGCAGATGAGATGTAGGTTATTTTTAGGCGCCGCCTGGCGAGACTGTAAATGGGAGGCAGGGCGAGTTTTGAGGGCCACTGTTGATGAGATCACACATGGCCCCATCATTCCACCCGTCCTATCGATCGGCCGCGGCCTGAAGGGGGATTGTGTCTCAGGGTGCCGCCAGCTGGCCAGTCCCTTCCTGAATCAAAGCACTGGCAGGTGGTCATTTGTGGTCCCCTCTCCCCTTAGCCCAAGTCTTACATTACAGATCAATGACTGATCAGAGAACAGGCTGGATGAGTTTCACTTCTAAGCCCATCCGTCAGGGGGGTGTCATTGGCGTAAGTGGATAGCTGCAGTCGGTGTATATCTATCAGTGGCTGGTCTTTTAAAAAGCCTTTTGGAAGGGTTTCTTTGTTATGTCAGATCGCTAATCAGCTTGCATGTGTTTTGCCAGTGGTACATCACACAGTTGGTATGGTCAGAATGGCAACAAATACTATTTGCATTACACATTTAGCATTTACAGTGAGGAATGATGTATCCATTTGGAATAATTAAAAAATGTTATGCTTTTGGAAAAAAGGTTGTTCACCAAGGCTGCATTTATTTGATGCAAAGTAAAGTAATAATTTAAAATAATTTTCTATTGTAATATATTTTAAAATATAATGACAAAAGATCAATTTTCAGCATCATTTCTCCAGTCTGCGGTGTCACATGATCCTTTAGAAATCATTTTAATAAATTCAACCATACACGACCATTCAAAAGTTTTTGGGTAAGGGTTCAAAAAAGAGGTTAATACTTTTATTCAGCTAGGCTCATTAAATTGTTTAAAAGCGACAGTAAGGACATGTATAATGTTACAAAAAAAGAATACTGAAATGTATATATATATCAAAAATATCAAGCAACAAAGAACAATTATTAATAATAATAGTGTTACAGTTTTTACTGTATTTTTGATCAAATAAAAGCATAATAAAATACATTTTGGATAAAATAAAAGACTGTTTTTGAATTAATAGTTTGATTAAACGACTCATAAACAGTCATGTGTCGCCACCTACTGGTTTAACCTTCATAAAGATATTCATTGAATAGAGTGGTGCAGGTATGACGTCAGAACCCGAAAGACTAATTTGCTGCTGGTTGCTTTGAATTTCTTTACTATTGTTTTTATTCCGATTTATGTGTAAAATAAAGCCTGTGGTAAATATAAATTGACTATACTTTGATGTTTTGTTCTACAACGTAAATTACAAACATGTGCCTGGATCAACATCTTTCCTTAACCTGGAACAACTTTCCAATCAACCAATCAGATTTGAGGGATAGGTTTACAGTTTATGTCAAGTTTAGGCTTACAAGCAGGGCTAGGTGCTTCTACATCAGTGTTATTAATTTCCTTCTAATTTTAGGGATAAGTTATAAGTAAGGGTTAGGTTTAGGAGTAGGGATATAGTTAGGATAAAATTTTCGGACAGGAATGTTGACAAAATATGTTGACCCAGGAACGGGTCTAAGGGCCCGATCATATACCCGGCGCAATGCAAGTGTTTTATGCTTTTTTCAGCCAGACGCAGTTATCATTTTCACGTCCAGCTCCACTTAAATAGCAAATGCATCTGTGCGCCCATGGGCGTGCTGGTCTGAAAACGAGGTGTGTTCAGGCACATTGTTGGCGGGTTGTTATTTTGATAACTGAAAACGACTGCACCATTGAAATCTGGTGTAAAGTCAATGGCGCAGTATTTTTTGTGTTATTTAAAGGGCGCTTTAGTAATATGCGCCAATAGGCGCGTCCACAACATTCGTGTGTGTAATAAGCAAAGTGTAGATGTGTTGTAGACGCACCTATTGGATAAAATGGGTACAAAATAAAAGGATTCACCTCTGGAGAAGCGTTCAGTCTTTCAGCTCGCAAATTCCGACCATGTAAATAGCGAACCCGCCATGGTGCAAGTGCAACTGGCTTTTAAAGGGAATGGGAGATGAGACCCATTCGTGTGTGTAATAAGCAAAGTGTAGATGTGTTGTAGACGCACCTATTGGATAAAAAGGATACAAAATAAAAGGATTCACCTCTGGAGAAGCGTTCAGTCTTTCAGCTCGCAAATTCCGACCATGTAAATAGCGAACCCGCCATGGTGCAAGTGCAACTGGCTTTTAAAGGGAATGGGAGATGAGACTCTGATTGGCCCAAAAAACACACCTATGACTCATTAAGAGAATAGGGACAACCCTTTTAGACCATGCGCGCTGGCCATTGTTCCCGTCGTTAAACTAGCAAAAGAAGTGCCCTTGCGCCTGGCGCTTTAGACCGTTAGCTTAGATTGTTAAAATAGGGCCCTAACTCTGCAAAATCAGGACATGCATAAAACCCCATAGGGAAAACTCATAGGAACCAGCGGCAAATTGGACTTCCGGGATCTGAAGTCACACCTGTACCACTCTATATGCACTTTGCATTCAATACTGTACCCCATAAGAAAGTGACTTGACCAATATCAAGTGCTTTTTTTATTTTTTTCATTAGACTGTCAAACAATTGATGTGACAATGTCGCATTCTACTATCGCTCTTAGTGTGTTTAAGTGCACATGCTCTTGGATGGAGGCTGATATGGAAACATCACATATCCCGAGCAGCAAACGATTCTTCCTTTCTTGAAATTGGAAATGCAGTTACCAGCTGCAGAGAATCCATTATTCTCTGCAAGCACGCTTTCCCCTTTCAGACCTTTTGACAAATATAATAGGACGGCGTTCAACAGACCTGACCTGACAAATAACCCCAGTTCCCCTGTTTTCAGAGAGCCGGTTGCCTCTCCGCCGCCGACGGCCTTTAGCTTGGGACAGCTGATGCTAAATCATCTCCCAAAAATGAATAGAGCATTTCTCTGTCAACTTGCTCAACAGCTGTTTGCATTTGGTCTGGATATGGGTTGTGCTACTCTTCCACGGGTTCCCCATTAATTTTTATAACCAGCTTGTTTTATTAGCATTGCCTGCTTGAGGGAGGCAGTGCTTCGATGTTAATTGGCGCGCCGCATGACGGTATCCCCGCTGAGCTCATGGTGCGAGATTGCATGAGGGTATCTCCGAGTCCTTCTCAAATCAGATTATCCTATATTAAACTTAATATAGTGCAAGCGATAGCCGGTCTTTTATTGCGCTCGCCCATTGCTCTGTTTATGTCAGATATACGGTGGCGTTGTGATGCTTTCGGTGGCTAGAGGGTGTGCTGAGATGCAAGAGGAAGTGACATGTTGTCACAGGTGCACAGATGCAGGAAAGATAATTGCACAGCGGGTTCGACTATGAGAGACAGACGTGTCAACATTGCTGCCATAACACCCGATCGCGAGCCAGGTTCGTCACTTTACAGATGATAGATCGCCGCCAAACCCGCGGCGAGGAGCAGGTCACAAATCGGCTCCGATGGACAGGCTTCCAAAAAAAGGCACCTATGTGACTGACAGTGAAGGGCCTTGTGTTTCTCGCGCTCATATTCTCAGCTGCGCTCGCTGCGGGGCACGTCACAGATGACTCACTTTATCAGTTCCAACCTCTCAACGTTTGACAGTCGCTCCTTCCACGACGTGGTGCGAGATGCCGGCAGGAGGTCTTCGCTTGCTCAGTTTCTGCACCCAGTGACATTAGATACTGTTAGATATGCACACACTTTATAAGGTGGAGTTGAGATGCAAATGGGTTTTATTTATTTCGATTGCGTGTACTATTTGTGTACTCCATCCTAACTAGGCACAGCAGGTTTTCGTCGAAAGCTGCTGCTGCACGGCTTTACAAATCACAGCTGATCAAAAGATATTTGGAGCAGATTTCTTAGGAAGAAACATCATGGCTAGTTAGGAGGATACGGTTTTAGATGATTGTGTGTGTTGGGATGTTTTTGTCATTGGTAGTGGTTGTCACGAGGGATGTTCATTTTGACTGCTTCAATACTCAAAATCAATCAGCCGAGGGGAGAATGATAGAGTTCTGTCTGCGCTATTTTTAAATTGCCTGTCAATGTACATATGCATCAGAACAACATGTTTTACCATTGCATCACATCTTGCCATTTTTATAAGCATCTCATGCCTTGAATGTTGCATTTTTAAGACAGCATGTCAGGTGGAAATAGAACTCAGGCGTCTGAGACATGTTTATAACGGTCAAGTTTTTTTTTTAAGAATGTGTGGTGCAATTCTAACCAACTGGGCCACCATATTAAAAATGAAAAGTTTGTGACCTTTCAAAATGTGTTAATGATCAATCATTTGCGCTGGGCTGCGTTTCCCAAAAGCATCGTTGAGTTTTTTGATTGTAGAGAACAATGATCTTCACCATCAGCTTGGGCTCACAATGCTTTTGGGAAAAGCAGCCCTGGTACAAATGACCATCTTTAGTTGTGAGAAAGCAAAACCTTACTCAAGGCTGTGATATTTTTATTAGTATTATTTTTTTAAACCATGGTAAAGAGATATTGACGCATGTTTCATCTGTTTCACAAATGTTTTAAAAGGAGATATATTGTACACATTGCATCACCATTTCCCAGCCTCTAACTTCATTTCTATTATTTGTTTATTTGTTTGTTTGTTTTGAATTATTAGTACGTTTTTTTGTTTTGCATGTCAATTTTCCAGCTTTATTATTTCTGTATATTCACAAAATGTTTGCTTGTTGGAATTTAATTATTAGAACGTTTTTTTATTAAGTATTGCATGACCATTTACCAGCTTCCGGATTTTTCTAAAATATATGTGTGTATATATATATATATATATATATATATATATATATATATTTATTATTATTATTGTAACTTAGTATTGCAACACCATTTTTACGAGCTTCCAACATATTTTTTTCTAATATTCACAATTTTTTTTATTATTGCATTTTTTCCAATATTCCAAAAAATGTCATTTTTTCCATATTATTATTATTATTATTTATTAATATATTATATAATTATATACTACTAATAATATATTATTAATAACCATAATGTTAATACGTATAATAGTTGTTGTTATTATTAATGTTATTTTTAATTAATTATAATATTATTATTATATTAATAATATACTATTACTAACATATTATTAATAATATGCATATGTATAATATTATTGTTGTTGTTATTGTTGTTATTATTGTTATTATTAAAGGAATAATGTGCTACTACTATTAATAATAATAATATTCATAATAATACTAGTATTTGATGTAGAAGTAGTAGTACATTATTCATATAATAATAATAATAATGTATTATTATATCAATTATATTATTATGAATATTAATACAATAGTGCATTAATTATATAATACTAATACTAATAATATGAATAATAATTATTATATGAATAATGTACTATTATTATTGTATTATTCATAATCATCATGATATTAATATTTAGATGGTGATGGTGGTCCAGTGGGTTAAACCACTGAACTGATAAGCAGAAGGTTGCTGGTTTGATCCCAGCGGTCACCACCAGTGTGTCCTTGAGCAAGGCACTTTACTCCATGTTGCTCCAGGGGGATTGTCCCTGTAATAAGGGCATCATTAATGTTTTATTATGATGATGTGATTATTATCATTATTGAATAATTTGTGATTAATAATACAATAAGTAATAATAATATAATAAGCGCAAAAAACCCTTCTTCAGGTAATATAGTTCCAACTGTTGGCTGTTTAAAATGAGCAGGTTGTGTTTGTCTCAGGTTGTGTAGATCTGCTTTGAATGAGTCTCATCCTGTTCAGACAAAACACAGTTTTTAGAAAGTTGGTGTTTCATCTAATTGGTTTTTACAGATGAAAACTGCGGCTGGCGCTCTATCTGTTCATACTAATTCATACATATCAGCTTCATGAATATCAAATAGCTTGGCTTTCTGAATGCAATGAAATGCCAGGAGGTCGACGACTGACCTTGACTTGGGACTTGAGGTTTGTTTTATGTCACAGTCTCTCACAGATCATGTGTGACCCACACAGGGACTGCAACACAAAATTCAAGCCATCTGTTATCCAACTGAGCAGCGCTCTGCCTTTTTATTGCCTATTTTATGACAAAACTGGGGCGTCGAGTTGCGATCAGTTTTGATTAAACATCCAAATTGTCGGAGATTCACAAATCCACCGGGTAGTTTTTACGGCGTCGCTTTCGACCCGATTGGCATCCAGTCTGCCGCACCACTAAATCACACGGCCCAAAGCGACCCAGGCGGCACTGGACACATTGAGTTTGCTGCCATTTTAAGTAACAATATCCCTTGAATGTCACTTCCTCAGGGCCTGCGGGAGGAGGGGCGAGGAGAAGAGTGGCGAGACGGAGAAAAGCGAAAGAGCGATAAGGAAAAGCATGCTCTCCTCGATTCCCAAACGCCTCACCTTCAAAATGTTTCTCTTTTTCCCCGACACACACATGCACACGTCTGCCCTTTCTCAGGCGAACTCCCCTCGAACCCAGCCTGCCCGTGTTCCTGTCATACGTGTGACGGTTCAACAGCACGCCAGACCACCGCAGCCCTATAGCACGTTAGAAAATCAATCCCTCCCGTGTCGCCGTGCGTCCAAACGGCCCATGCGGCGCGCACCGCTGCCAGCGTGCTGAGTTGAGGCTTTTAAATGTCATTGGTTGAGCTTGGAAACATGCACAGAGATACACACACCCACCAGCGCTTTCACTGAATGGAGAGTACATCTTTACTGCTTCATTTAAGTGACTAATTACCCATCAGTTCAGGGCGCAGCGAAAGAGAAAACAACAGATTCTTAGAAATGCAAATATTTGTTTTGAAAGAGTCTAGTGAAATGGTTCCTTCTCCAGATTGCTCGGAGACGGTTATGTGACGATCTGTGTCTTCTAACTATAGCCGTTTCTGTCGTGTTTGGAGTGACGTCTCGGGTGATGTCAGTTCAGCTATGCTCTGTTTACCTGACTTCTGAAACCTTCGAGTTCAGCGCAGACATTAAAATGCTTTTAACGCTGAGGAAAAAAAACAGCAGACGCTCCTTTCATAAAATGACAAGCAAACAATATCGCCTAGCAACAGAGGCTGCGCTGAGCCACCGTCATGTTTGGAGCCGGAGAGTCAAGCGAGACGTTTATAGCTGGAGGCCAGTTTGTCTGAGATGATGGGTTACTGTTCTTTATCGTTTTGTAAAAGGTTTGGGTCATGTTATGAGAAACATTTCACAAAATAAAAGCTTGACACTGTTGCTCCTACTCAAACAACTGGGCAAAAAAAGCCTTTTAAAGGAAATACTATATTCTTTGTAGCATTTTATTGTTTTCAATATAAAAATATGTATTTTGTTTATTTATTTTTTATGTATTTATTTACAAAATATTATTTATTTATTTACAAAGTATTATAATTATCATTATTATTTGTAACTTAGTATTGTATGACCATTTTCCAGCCTCCAAATTTGTTTCTAAAATAAAAAAATATTAATTAAATTTTTTACAAAGTATTATTATTATTATTAGTAGTAGTAGTAGTAGTAGTAATGTTGTTGTTGTTGTTGTAACTTAATATTGCATCACCATTTCCCAGCCTCTAACTTTGTTTCTATTATTTGTTTGTTTGTTGGAATTTAATTATTAGAAAGTGAATTATTATTTATATATACAAATATATATATATATATATATATATATATATATATATATATATATATATATATATATATATATATATATATATATATGAATTATTTATATATAAAAATTATTTTTTTTTTTTTATTATTAAGTATTGCATGACCATTTTCCAGCCTTCAGATTTTTTCAAAAATATTTATTATTATTATTATTATTGTAACTTAGTATTGCAACACCATTAGTGTTGCATGACCATTTTCCAGCTTCCAACATTATGTTTTCTAATATTCACAATTTCTTTTTTTTTGGCAGCGGCTATTTACACCAAGTGTTAATAGCAACTCGATGCTATTTACACATTTTCTTAGTGATAGATGATATTTACACTAAGTGCAAATAGCATACTAAGTTGATATATTCTATTTACACCATATAGCAGTTCTTTGCAATATGTGTAAATGGTAATTACATGAAATGTATTTCTTGCACCTCAGTATTGTTGTACATTAACAGAATGCAATAATAACATAGAGTGTAAAGATTATATTTATTAAAATTATTAAATGGATGCCACCTTAATGGGACAATAAAAGCCCTCTCTACACCTACCCCTAACCCTACCCAATAAATGCTTTTTATTATTATTAAACATTTCACTAGGCACTTTATTTCCACTTTTAGAACATTTTCTTAATTTTTATTGAAAGTAAATGAATTTCTGGTGTGATTTGTGATAAGAAAAGAGATGAGAACAAACTCTGCAAAAGGCGGATTCGAACCCAGTCAATCGAGTCAAAATCAAGATCCATTATCTATACACTTCACTGAAGACGTTGAAATCCAAGAGCTTTTTTAAATCTTGTTTGGCCCAACCAGGCATTGTTAGGCGGAGCTAGTGCGAATAGACACTCATTTTTTTTTTTTTTTGGTTGGTTGGTTGGTTGGTTGGTTGGATTAAAATGTTTAGTATTTATTTGTATTAATTTTTTTATTAAATGGTTAGTTCACCCAAAAATGAAAAGTAGCCCATGATTTACTCACACTCAAATCATGCTAGGTGTATATGACTTTCTTCTTTCAGACGAATACAAATGTTCCAAGCTTTATAATGGCAGTGAATTGTTGCTTCTTTTTTGAAGTCCATAAAAGTGCATCTATCCATCATATAACTGCTCCACACAGCTCCAGGGGGTTAATGAAGGCCTTCTGAAGTGAAGTGATGTGTTTGTGTTAGAAAAATATCCATATTTAAAACTTTATTAAGTAAAATATCTAGCTTCGCCAGATCGGGAAAAAAAGTAACTGGTGTGCAATGTCATCAGACATGTAAGCATTTTGATCTGCGAGAGGCACTACACTTTTTCCGTAAATTGAATATGGAAGGCGATTTGGTGGAAGCTAGACAATTTACTTTTTATCAAGTTATAAATATGGATATTTTTCTTACACAAACGCATCGCTTCACTTCAGAAAGCCTTCATTAACCGCCCGGAGCCGTGTGGAGCAGTTATATGATGGATAGATGCACTTTTATGGCCTTCAAAAACGACACAACCATTCACTGCCACTATAATGCTTGCTGATTTTATGCGTCTGAAAGAAGAAAGTCATATACACCTACGATGACTTGAGGGTGAGTAAACCATGGGCTAATTTTCATTTTTGGGTGAACTAACACTTTAAGTATTGTATGACCATTTTCCAGCGTCCAAATGTTTTTGCTAAGATACCTTTTAAAACATATACATAGCTAAATATAATATCCATGCCCATGGTTTCTTCGACATTTACTATAGCGTTGTCTGAAATTGGCTAATTTCAACACTGTCAGTTGTGAACAAAGTGTTGCTAAATATATATAAATATATATATATATATATATATATATATATATATATATATATATATATATATATATATATATATATATATATATATTATATTGTATGCTAGTTGATGATGCACAGTCTGAGGTGGGCTTTAATCGATATGTAAATTGTCATATCATGTTTGTGGTGTTTAATTTCAAAACAAAGGAAAAAAAATGTGTCCATCATATGGCCCCTTGAAACATCTTAAGAGAGTAGTAGTGGTTTAAAAGTTGCCTTTGAATCATAGTGTATTGACGTTGCTTTTCTGCGCACAATTCTTTAGTCTGAAGTATAAAACCCATCCAAAATGAACAAATCCAAGTCTGATGGCTTTTTCTCTCGCTCTCTCTCTCGCTCCCCTTCTGTTTGAAGAGCCATTTTGCTCCACATAAAGCGCTCTAACAAGCAATTCAGGCCAGGTCTGTTTCTTCAGCTCCAGAGAGCTCCAGTCTAGCCTGTGTAATCAATCACAGTGTAACCATCTATTCCTGAAGACCTGCTGAAGCAAATGATATGCAGTAGCAGTCTCAGTGCCCAGTTAACGGTCCAGAAAGGGTCTAGTCTGAGTCTGAAAGAAAAAAACCCACATTACTTTACACGCAGCGCTAATGAGGTAGATTAACCTGGATGATTTTATCTTTCATTTACTTGCTTAAGTTGATTAATAGGTACAACAAAGCGAAGAAGAAAGAAGAATTGGACTTCTTTGTCAAGTAGCAATTGCATTGTTGATGTGTTTCAGTAAGATATAACGCTTTCAGTATGTAATGACTATGATTAAAAAAAGCCTAATTTGCATTCTTATGCAATCTAACGTTTTTACAAATTACTTATGTAAAAATGTATTTTTTGTATGTCAGATTATGAAACAATGGTTTTATTAGTGAAAAAATGCTTTTACGGAAAAGTGTTTGCATTTTTGGCAACAATTTATGCAAAAAAAAAAAAACTATTATTATGGTTTTTACATAAGATTGTCATAAAACAACCTAAGAATGGTTTTACATATGCTTTTTATCAAGGTTTTACGATTAAATAGTACATTTTATGTCAGTTTATAAAAACCTAATAACGAAGTATGTTTTTTACAAAGGATTGTCAAGAATGGGTTTACAAAGTCTGAAGTTTTTATGAATAAATCCTGCAATTTATGTGTCAATTTACAAAGTTAATTCCAAAATTAATCTAGATTAAAATGGCTCATTTGAATTCTGCCGAAGGCATTCAGAATATGTGTGCTCGTAAGTGATCGTTTGTCTTTTTGTAGTTTGAATAATAAATAACTTCTGTCCCTTTAAGTTCTCTTCGTTCTCTCGCCCCCTACAGTGCAATTCGGCTAGGTATACATCTGCGCTAAAATATCAAGGTGAAAGTCATCATAGCCTGCGTAGTATAGACCCAGCTCCCAACCCAACTTAATAAGAATAACTTAAAAAGAATAGATTAACGGCGATATTTTTTTTATCGCCCAATAAAGAGTCTCACGTTAACGCAGCACGTTAACGCTGATAACGGCTCACCACTAATATATATATGTATGTATGTATATATATATATATATATATATATATATATATATATATATATATATATATATATATATATTCTTCTATGTAAAGCGCTTTGAGTGTGTAGAAAAGCGCTATATAAATGTAACAAATTATTAGTTATAAAAAATTTCACCCCCTCACAGTTGAAGGGCGAAATTAGCCTTTTTGACCAAAACCACAATTTTTACCAGGCTGTAAACATGTTTTTTTCCGCTGTAAGGTTGGGCGTTTTAACATGGGGCTCAATGAGCTTCTGCTCCCTTCTGGGGCCTTAGTGGCCAGTCGATGAACTGCAGTTTAAGTCACTTCCATATCGGCTTCAAGAGAAACTGAGGTTGCCGCTTGGTCAAGATACAGAAGAAATTCTCTGAGAATGGCTTACACGTGTTTTACAACAAAAAGCTTTACACATGTAGTTTGCTTGTTTTTTTATGAATAAGATCACATTGTCCGCATTTTATAATTTATTTTATTAGGAATAGTATAAACTATAAAATCTAAGCAGTGTCCACTCTTATGTTATAGAGAAATGCTGATTTGATGTGTAGGTGTTTCTTGATTGTGTGTACAAGAAAGGAAAATCCCTTGCAGTGTTCAGGTCAATAAAATGGCTAAATCTTTTTCCACAGACGTGCTTGGAGTTGGAACGCTATTTGCAGACGGAACCCAAACGGCTATCTGACCTTTTCGACGAGGAATTGGACAGCCTCCTCACCCCCTCCTTCATGAAGGAAGATGGCGATGAGGACCTGTTAGACCCCCTCCTTCCCAGCCTAAACAACCCCCTTAGTCCTCCTCCTCACCTCACCCCACGCAAAGAAACCGTCTCCTCCGCTTCCTCTACTGTGACCTCTCCAGACATCACCTTAGGGGTCAACGCAGCCCAACTGAATGCCGTCACCTCCCTAACACCTCCCTCATCCCCAGAACTGGGCCGTCACTTAGTCAAACCCACCCACACACTTAGTGCCTCGCCTGACGGGACTCTCACGCTCAAGCTAGTGGCCCGAAAGGTGGGCTTGAGCTCTGCCAAGCTCGTGGCGGCTCACCCGGTGCCGCTTTCTCCCCAGCATGGCAGTAGCGGCGGACAGAGCGACGGGGAACAGGGTGGCACCTTCACCATAGGCGCTGGCGAGATGGCAGAGAACAAGAAGAGGGTCCATCGCTGCCAGTTCAATGGATGTCGGAAAGTCTACACCAAGAGTTCACATCTGAAGGCACATCAGAGGACACATACAGGTAAGCATGTATATTCAATTTATTTGCCGTTTTCATTTTTTCGATACTTTGCCATTTTCCAGTGACTCTTTTTGCAGTAGGTGGTGACAAGGCATTCACTCAACTGATTCATTCAAAAACACTGATTCATTCAGGAATGATACAAGTTACTGTATATATCAAGGGTCGGCATGCTATGGCACGTGTGCCAACATTGGCATGCCGAGGAATAATCACTGTCACGTGACGAGCTTAAAAGGTGTATGCATTTAATCTAAATAAAGCCACTCAAACTTGCATATGGATGTACATTTTGTATCATTCCTCATAGTCTCACAGCCTGTTTTATTAAGTTAGGTGCTGTATAGTCTCAGCCTCAGACGTCACGCCCACGGACAGTTGGCTGGACATCTAATGCATATGGCAGACTTTTCTGGAAACACTTCAGGAGTTTCGAAGTCATCATCTGATTGGTTGAATTCTACAGGATGTCTGCGAGACGTGTGTTGCGTAATTTAACGGTCCACCTGGAAACAAATGCCATGACGCCAAACTCCCTTGTGGAAGAAGAACGCCATCATGTTTACAACTGTGACATTGAGCGCTTACCAGGATCGACTAAACGCTGGAAGTTCGCGGCTCCATTGTTGCAGTAAACTTGAACAACGTTCTTGAATTAAAAATGTATAGATGTTATTGCAGGGACATTGACTTTACATTTTCACGCCTCTAAACATGACGCAGAACAAAACGAACTGTGATTGGTTACGTTACATGTCAGTCAAACGTCCTCTTGGGCGGTCCTTGACCAATGAAACTGTGATAGAGTCCAGACTTTCTGCCGTCAGTCTGAAGGTCTAGCTACACGAGACTAGGTGCTATAAATACTATTTAAGTGTGAGATCCGACAATCCATTCACCCGACCCGAGATGCGTTCTTCTGTGATTATCCCTCCCGCTTGCTGACCGCTGGTATAGATGAATGAGTCATTGAATCATTCATTCAACCGATTTGTTCAGAAACACTTGCTGCATCCCAATCGCATACTATCTGTCCTAAATAGTATTTGAAATTAGAATTAGTGTGTTCCAAATCGTAGTGATTGAAATGTTCCAGTTAGAATCCAAAGTGCAAATCCGTGCCCACAACCCATTGCACATTGGACGAGGATTTGATTAGAACTACAAATACGAATACTTAAAAAAACTACAAACATGGCGTATATGTGAGTCCAATGGCTAAGTAGAGAGGTTTAGATAAAGGGGTTTGAGTGATTAATAATCAGCATCTAACCTGACGAAAATATATTTATTCAGTGTTATCCACATTATATTTCATTTGCAACAGTAAATTAGCAATTGCAAACTTTTGTAATTATATGTTTGGTCATTTAACTTTTAAATGCATCATTTTGCAAATTACAAACACACGAAGAGAGTCTCTGCATGAAAGACCCATGACTGGCAGATCAACGTGCTACTACATTTCTCTCCGAAATGAAATTGAATGTGGAGGATTTTAACTGTGACAAGATCATTGACAGGGCAGTTTAAACGGTGACAGGATTCACATAACTAAGCGACAGAGCTGTCCATTAAATGATGAAGTAGTATGTCCCAAAGCTTGCCTACTCTTCTGCTACACTCTCAAAAGTATGTACTTTTTCTTCACAAAAAGAGTACATACTTTTAGGGCATTGGTATAAGTAGGAACTGGGAAGCAGCTACTGTATTTATGAGCGAGTCATTGAATCATCATTGTTTGAATTGATTCATTCAAGGACAATACAAGTGACTATTTATGAGTCATTGAATCATTCATTCTACCAATATTATATTCCTCCTTAACATAATAATAATCATTTATATTATGTTTAATTATTATGTATTCATAATTATACTTGTGATAAGGACTTCATATCATAGCAACCACATAGCAACACGCTGGCATCATGGCAGTGTCATGGTATCATTTGTTTCATATAGTGGTTAATTTAATTAAGTGTTAAGATTATTTGCTGTCGAAAGTAAACACTCAACTGCTCTTACAGCTGTGGCATGCTATATATTTAAAATTATTCAGTCAGTTCCACCACATTTATTATTAATTTTCATATTTTGCACAATCAATCTTATTTTACACAATAAGCGACAGGCTGATGTAATTAATGGTGCTTCGTCGTCGCCATGGCAGCGTGCCTGTCCAGCCCCCTCGGCTGCAAACATTTTCTCAAGGTTGCGACAGTACTTCCTCAGCAGATTCGAATGGTGCAGGAAACGGCCCATAATTCTCTGTCTCTTCGATCTCAATCCAAAAGCACTCAGACTGCTGTCCCAAAGCTGTCCGCGGAGTGAATAACTGCCTCATGATGGATGGACCCGGTGGAATGAGACGTACTCGCCTGTATATTTCCCTACGTCTGCTGCACGCCTGTTAACACACCAGGGCAAATCCCTAAGTCTTGAGACCAGAGCATGCCACATGTTAATGGCTCCCTTCTGATGTATTAGAAAGTATTTTAGATGTGCGCATTAAGACATGAGGATTGACAGTAAAGAATGCTCAAGAATACCAGGATGCCTTTTCAAGGACCAAAAAGGACGAAAAAGAACCATAAACGTATTTCATGTGTACTTTCCAAGTTTCTGAACTCATACAGTAGCTTTAAGCAACTATTCTATTGTCCTTCACTGTAGCTCTTAAAGGGATAGTTCACACAAAAATGACAATTTGGTCATTTACTCACCATCAAGTTGTTCCAAGCCTGTATGAATTTCTTGCTTCTGCTCAACACAAAAGAAGATATTTTGTAACCAAACAGTTGATGGACTAGCCTGACCCACATCAAGATGTTGGGTCTGGGAACTCACCATTGGCAGGGCTCAACTCGAGGGGCGGGATAAACGGTTGTCTTTCAAATTCCCTCTGCACGCAATAGGATATCGCTACAACCAACCAGAGCAACGAAGAAGGTGATGTTGTCAGAGGAGCTAGCTTAATACAGCAGAGCTAGCTGATAGATTAAACTTTTGTGTCAAAAACTCAGAGCACATCTTCCTTTTTTAAGAATGACTTCAGTGCCGCTCTTTGTTCTTTTCTCAAAGAAAAGCTTAACTCCAAGTCTTTGGAGTCGGGGCCAAAGCCGTTTCGAAAGACCGCTGTAGTAGCACAAGTAGCACGCGGAACTGCCGCAACTCTGCCGTCATTATGTTAAGCCCGCCCACTGACTCTATACACAATGTGATTGGCCTGACTAGAGTTCGTTTTTTCCAGCTCACAAGCCAACGGAGAGTTGCTAGACGCTCTGGCTGCAAATTATATTTGCTGCCGCTAGGATACGTCTAGATTTCTAGGCTATTGATGGACCCCATCGGCTTAAGTAGTATATATCCCCCAGTATTATGGAAGTCAATGGGGTCCATCAACCGTTTGGTTACCCATCTTCAAAATATCTTCTTTTGTGTTCAGCAGAAGACAGCAATTCATACAGGTTTTGAACAAATTGAGGGTTACTAAATGATGCCAGAATTTTCATTTTTGGGTGAACTATCCCTTTAATTACTCACCCTGATATCGTTCCAATCCCGTAAGACTTTCGTTCATCTTCAGAACACAAATTAAGATCTTTTTGATGACATCTGAGAGCTTTCTTTACTCCATAGACAGCTATGCAACTGCCACATTGACACTTCAAAAAGTTCATAAAGAGATTGTAAAACAAATCCATATGAATTGAGTGGTTAAAATGATCATTTGTGTTCTGAAGATGAATGAAAGACTGAACAACGATTTACAGGTTTGGAACGACATGAGGATGAGTAATTATAACAGAAATTTCATTTTTGGGTCAACTATCCCTTTAAATCCAATTTGTTCATAGTTAAGCTTGACGTGTCACAGCAAGTTTTGTGTGAATAATCAAAAAAACGTCACTCGCTCTGTGTGTCTCATAACCAAAAGCAACATGCTATAAATATGCTATTATTATAACACAAATAATAATTAAGAGCTACGGCAGAGGGGGACATTTAATAAAATCTGCTGATGGATAATATAATATAATATATTGGTGTGTAGATGCTTTTATTCAAAAACAAGATATAAAGATACTGATTTATATACCGTATTCTTTCCAAGCAATTTCTGTATTGCATTTGTCCAAAAAAAAACAAAAAAAAGATGCCAAATCAGATTTGTTTTGCTGAAAAATCAATGTTTAAACTGTCCTGTTGATTGCTATACCAGAAGAATGCAAATTTGAATCCCTCTATTAACTAAAATTGCATTATTCATTAGCTGTAATCTTTCGGAGCTCTTTCTGCGTTGCATTTGTCCAAAAAATACAAAGAAGTATATGAGCTGTGTTAAAATCTGATGCCAAAACAATTTGTCAACTCATTTGCAATTAGCGAAATCCTATTTCAGAGGCGTTATTACTTGGACAAATTCTGTGATTGAGATTTGTCCAGAAACGAAGGTGGCGTGAATGGAAATTACATTGCCCTCTGGAGCATTTTATGAATGGCTTTTGGGAACAAGATAAGACCGGGTTTTGCAGGGAGACATGGAGGGGTGAAGAGAGGAACGTGGCTGCACTCGTTTCCACTTTGTCTCTGCGTTCCATTATAACTATAACAAAGTCGGAAAAAAGTTGGAAGACCGTTGAAGGACAGAAAATGTCTGAGCTTGGTGCCACAGTGAGCTCCACAGATCATAATGAGTATTTCTGTCTCCAGTTTAACTTTGCAAATGTAATCAAGCAAGACTCCGGCACCTGTAAGGGTGCTCAGGGAGAGAAAAAGTGTGTGTGAGAGAGGAAAGGTTGTGTGATGGGGGTAGGGAGTTGCCAGGCAACTGGTGTGTCTCTGAACGGGACTCTATAATTGGGAACGATTCTCGGGTCTCGGCGTTGGTTTCAGCTTACACCGCTAGCCTCGTCCGTGCACTCCCATTCCCATGAGCATGCATGCACACGTTCGCGCACACACACCTATATCCTCTTGTACATGCATGTATCATGTAACATTCCTGTTGCCAGGCAACTGCTTCCTCCCCTGCCAGTATGAGCCGTAATTGGCTGGTGGCACAGAGGGACAGACGATGCCAGATCGAGCCGGCTCCACTGCTGCCTCCTACGTTACGCTCCTGACCGGTTGCTAAGCGACAAACTCGAGCATCCATGCCTCCCTGACTTCTAATTGGCTGGTGCTGTGGTCGTAGCGAGCACAGGTCTAAACCTGTCCTGCTTAATGTTGCTAGCTTGTGAATGTGTGTGAAAGGGAATGCAGTTTAGCGCTCAAATTCTGATCTAAATATAACTTGTTGTTGTTTTTACAGCTCAGAATGAAAGTGTGGCCGTCATCGAAGTTTTTCCTTGGTAAAAAAACAAGTCGAAATGGCATTCACAGCCCATTTTACTTGTGGGTAGTGGGATCTATTTCAGAGTAAAAGAGTTTGTTAAATGAAAATAATGTTGGGTGGAACTTAATCCATCAAAAAATATGTTTACCCCTGTGAAAATTGGACAGTCAATACCATAAGTTTAACCAATTCTCTCAAATTAGCAGGTAAAGTTATTCGTTAGCATTCATAACGGCAGTTGCTTGCAAAAAAATAAATAAATTGACTGACTGGATTTTAAAATAAATAAATATGCCGTAAAAAAAATTAATAAAAAAAAAACATTTCGTCAAGCTATTGAATTCACAGTCTTGTTTCAGAAGATTTGTGGATATGGCAAACAGTGGAGACAGGGCCAGCTGGTTGACAGTAAATATGAGGTTCCTCCCCATTACCCATCATTACTACTCCAATTATCACCTCTCCCAGAGATCCAAATAAACTCTGCCTGCCCCCCATTTCATACATTACGTTCAGCAGCGCTAATGAACAAGCTTCGAGACCCCATACGAACCGCAGCGCTCCTGCAAGGCGGCTGCCATCCACAAACGAAAAACATACAACATCAAAAATGGGAACACAGTCTCCCACATCTGTTAAACGCAGCAAAGATCCCATTGGAAACTCATGGACTGCGAGTTCATTTGGCCCGACAGCTGTGCGCCCTAATGACGATCATGTATTTCATAAACTCCAATTGTGTCAACACTCTTCCGATAGGCTAATCAACTTAAAACAAATGAATTAGACGGCTGGCTGGACCGAGTCGTTGAATTCAAGGCCCCTTGAGGAAGAAAGTGTGTTTTTAATCAGGTGTGTGTGCGTCTGTTTGTGTGTCCGTACCAGGGGAGAAGCCGTACAAGTGCTCATGGGAAGGCTGCGAATGGCGGTTCGCGAGAAGCGACGAGTTGACGAGGCACTACCGCAAACACACCGGCGCCAAGCCTTTCAAGTGCAATCACTGCGACAGGTGAGACTCAAAACACCAGATGACATGACACACTGTTGGTTGACATGTCAAGCGGTAATACACTTTTTTTAGTGTATTATTTCTTATAACCTTTTTCATTCTTGTATATTTATCATACATGCAATATCATTATTATACTATACTGTATAATAATGCATAATGTTATTTTGAAATACACACATGAAAATAAATACATAAATGATAAAATACTATTTTGTCATTTTATTAATAAAAACAAATGAATCTCATTTAATTCTTTCTAAGCCTCAGTAAGTTCTCGCACCTTGTTGGGATTTTGGGAATTCTTGGTCAGCATTTTTTGTAACCTGGTATATTTTTTTTAAATGGCAAAATCTAACACAGGTGTCCTGGGTATAAAATTGTGATGAATAGCCTGAAATATTTTCATTTTCAAATAACTATCCAAGATGCTCCACCTGTCACCTGTGCTGGTAGATGCAGCTTTATGATAAAAAAAAACATCTGCTATTCAGACAATGGTTTCTCTATATCCACCAGATCTCTGAAATAAGCTTTCAAATTGAACATGGTGAGTGACAAATAAAGTCGTCTGCCCCATTTTCCCCCAATTTCATTTACTCACATTAGTCTCGGGGAAGCTACTTTAAAACTTGCATTGTAACTGCCAAGCTACAAGCTAAACACACTCTCCTAAAATGTTTTCTTTCTTTTATTCTTTCTTTAGTATGTAGCATTGGGAAGTCCAATTCATCACCGGTTTGTTTGAATGGTCAAGTAAGCAAACTGGTTCAAACAAAGAGTCACAGATTAATCTTGTACGCAGGATGGCATTATGGCATTCATCTATCCATCATTCTATCTATCCGTTTGTCCATTCATCTGTCCATCCATCCATCTGCTCATAGTTCAATCCATCCATCCATAGTCCATAGCCTGGTAAACCCTACGTTATGGGGACAAAATTTTTTGAGGAAAATATGAGGAAATATGTTATAAATCAGACTGTGATGTTTTTTTAAAATGTAAAAATGCAGAATGTTTCCTGTGATGGGTAGGTTTAGGGGTAGGGGTAGTGTATGGGGATAAAATATACAGTTTATACAATTTAAAAAACATTATGTCTATGGAAAGTCCCCATAAAACATGAAAACCCAACGTGTGTGTGTGTGTGTGTGTATAAAATAAAACTGTAAAAAGTCGTAAATGTAGTCATGAACAGCAATACTTCAATATTTTGCTACAAAAAATGCTGTGCTGGGTCTTTGTTTATATGAATCATTCACTAGAATAAATTGGACTTCCCAATGCCACAGGAGAAAGAAAGAAAAAAGCCGTCTCAGACAGCTTAACCAGTTGTGATTTTTGGGCCGTGCTAGCTTAGTTCTAGCAAATAGAGTACTGGCTAAGACATTACTAAACTGAAAGATTCGGGATACTCCACACAAAAGCTGTAATTCATGCAAATGCATGCTGGTACACTATAAATGTTCCAACATACTTTACATGGAAGTTCGTAAAACATCAAATATGCATTTCCATTTGGGTACAAAGCTAAGCACATAGATCTGTGCTTTCTTTCAGAACATTTTCAATTTGGGCGCAGTGCCTGCGAGACATTTGCCTCCTGGTATTGACCAAGAGCTTCCACCTCTGAAGTGAAGCTGAACTCGTCTTCGCTTTGATGTATAAATAGGTTCTTCATGCTTGTTAGACTTGCGTATCTCACTTTGAGCTCAGCTCCGCCCTCTCTTGTCATCCTGGCTGCTTGTACACCTTGGGGAATCCATTCTGCCGTTGTCAAGGGAGCCTCGGATTACCATTATAAAGATGGAATTGACAGGAACAGTGGAGAGCAGCATGCGGAGGAGCTCCCTGTCTTGTCTGAACAGTAAATACAGTAGAGCGAGACGCTAGACCTGTAGCCGTGGCCCTCAGGCCCCTTCTTAATCCGTCCCGACCGTGTCCGGACCCCCTGTCAGGAAAGTAGGGTGGGGGGGTGTAAGAGGGTGGAGGTACACCAGCTGGTTTGATGCCTCCTGGCAGTGGCTTGATCTGCCATCTGTCCGACCCTGCCAAAAACACACCCATTGATTTCCCAATTCGTGTTCCTCCTCTTGCCCGTTCCAGGACAGGTGAGACTTAGCATGAAAGCATATGTCTTAGGGATGGGTCAAGATGCTCCAACAATCAACTAGTTCAGGGGTTTTCAAACTGGGGTCCAGGGACCTCCAGAAGGTTCTAAAGGGTCCCCAGAAAATTTCAGAGAATAAAAAGACAAAGCAAAAATGGATAAAGTCTACCGAAAATTCTAACGGTTTCCTTTCTAAATGTTTCTCTCCTTTCTTGCTGTATACATACTTTCCAGAATTGTTGTATATATTTGCTTTGTATCTTTCTAGTGAGTTTTACTCACTATAGTCCCCTTTATCTGCTTACATACATTTATTGGGAAAGTTGCTGAAAGGTCCCGTTCTTCGTGTTCTTTTGAAGCTTTGATTGTGTTTACAGTGTGCAATATAACATGTGTTCATGTTTCGCGTGTAAAAAAAAACTGTATTTTTCACACAATTTACTCATCTGTACACCGCTGTTTTCACTGTCCTAAAAACGGCTGATGACTTCCTTTATTCTATGAAGTCCCTCCTTCAGAAATACGTAACGAGTTCTGATTGTGCCAGCGGTTCCCGTGTTGTGATTTGACCGCAGCTTAGCAAACGTGGCACGGTTCCTGTGTTGTGATTCGACAGCAGCTTAGCGCACGTGGAAAGGTCACGCCTCTTAACGGAAGATAAATGCGCTTAATGATCTCTACAGCGTCCCTGGGAAAGCCAAACAAAGGTGATTTGACTCCGGGATGAAAATAACAGCGTCTCGACGACATGGCGACAAACACACTCAAACGCAACACTTCCTTTTCTCCACACGACCGTCCTCTTCTCCACGTGGGACAGCAACAAGACCACGCCCCCTTTTTCCGCGTATTCTTGTGGGCGGAGGTTAGTCTGTTCTACTGTTCTACTGACGTCATTAATGAAGGAAGTACCAGGATGTAGTCCAAACCAGCCGTTCGCTGTAGGCTTTGAAAGGGAACTTCTGTTAAATAAAATATCTCGCTTGGCATTGAACTTTGAGCTTTATAATTTTACAGGTATTATTTATGCTCTAACAGCAACATTACACACTAACTAAAGTTTGAACAATGGGATCACGAAGAACGGGACCTTTAAACAAATAATTTTAATTGAAAATGTTCTTCAGGTTTATACATCCAACATTAAGCATAGCCGATTTAAGTTTGGAAACAATATGTTGTATTTATAATGTTTTTTTTTTTCATACATAAAAATATATAGATGGATATTAGGAAGGGGGTCCCTCATAAAAGGTTCATCATATTTGGGGGTCCTTGGCATCATAAAGTTTGAAAACCCCTGAACTAGTTCAATCTATCTAGATTTACTTTTGGACATGGAAATTGCCAAACAACACTGAAATCATTCTAACAATGTCTTAAAAAAAAAAACAACAAAAAAAAAACAATAAGAAATTTTACTTTAACAAGTTAAGTCAAATTAACAAAGAAAATAAGTAAAAGTATACTGTGAAAATGTGATCAGTTGACTGGACTTGAAAAAGTGAGGAAACCTGTTGCCTTAAAATGATTAAGTAAATAGACTTAACACGTAATTAATTGAAAAAAATTAAGATATGTGGAATTGTCAAGTTCACTTAACTTTTTTTTTCCAATTACGCATGAAGTTTATTTACTTAATCATTTTAAGGCAATGGGTTTCCTCACTTTTTTTAAGTTGTCAACTGATCACTTTTTACTGTTACTTTAACTTGGCCACTTAAAATTTGTTGAGTTATTTCTACTTAGCAATACTCTCTTTTAAGTACATTTTACTCAATATAACACCAAAGTAAACCATTATTTTAAGGTGTATGCTTTACTTAGAAGATCTAAGTAAATAAAACAGTAGATATTGTGTAGACATATCGACATAATAGAAGTAATGTTGTAAAATATGCAATAACGGTAACATTCATCAGATCATTTTTGAGTTTGAATGTGTCATTTTGAGTAGAAAATGACCTCCAGGTGTCACAAAACAGCAAGTTAATAAACCTAACAACAAAAGCAACGATAACTATTCATGCCACAGTGCATGATGGGAACACCCGTTTCAGAAAATTAAGTTTTACTTAATTTTATAACGTTGATATTTACAAGTTTATATTGAGTACTAATATAGAATTGACTTTTTAAAATTCTTGCCTGAACTAAGTTATTCAGGTAGAAATTGTATTTGTTTTTTCTGTAGCATTTGCTTCATTTATATCAGTTATTTTGCCATAGCAAGCACCGCTCACATTTTCTCTGAAAAATGTACATATCTAGTTATTATTTAAACATTAAATTAGGTATACTTATTCATACAGTGTTATAAATAAATTGCATATTATTCACAAGAATGTTGGGAGGGATTAGGGTCCAATTCTCACTATTAACTAACTACGACTTTTGCCTCAATAAACTCCTAAATACTGTGTATTAATAGCTAGTAAGATTTTTTTTTTAGGGGTTTTTTTGTGTGTAGGATTAATCGATGTAGAATATGATCATGCAGGCATTAATATGTGCTTTATAAATACTAATAAAAAGCTAATATCCTAGTAATATGCATGCTAATAAGCAACTAATTCATAGTGAGAATTGGGTCCTAAACTAAAGTGTTACTGTTATTTTAAAACATTTATTATTGGGGCAACCACATTTTGAATATATTTCAAAATGTATAAAAAGTAATAAAAGACCATTTAAAAAGTAAACATTTCTATAAAAGCTACACTAAGGGAAAAAAAAAAACACAAACACACATTGTGTTTCAGGCCAAATGGAATATTAATAGAAGATCCAAAAGATCAGATTTCCAGTCACACGGGTTTGCTAATAGGTTTTTTTTTTTTCTTCCTTTAGGTGTTTCTCTCGATCCGATCACTTGGCACTGCACATGAAGAGGCACATCTGAGGAGGAGGAGGAGGAGGAGGAGGAGGTGGCAAAATGGCGAGGTGGAGGAAGAGACAGAGAGAAGGTAGAGGGAGAGAAAGAGAGGGATTATGGGAAGGAGCCGGATAGCACTCAAGCCATTCGCTCATCCCACCAGAGGGAGGCCCCCCGGGAGGGACCGATAGAGGGCCACAATCGATCGATCAGACCAGCTCTTGAGTTTTGGTCGGCGAGATGCGATTCACTTTTGAAAGCGATGTAAAGTCAGAGGTCTACAGATCTGAAGAGGTGATACGACAGCTTATGTCACTCAAAGACAACGTGCTTCAGTAGGTATTTGCGTAAATACTCAAAACATCAATTACTCGATTTACAGTAGTTACTGCTATTATTGCGTTCCTTCATCTCCGAGATCCATTTAGTGTTTTAGTCAATGTTACTTAAAGTACGTCTTGCGCATATTGTCACAAACTGACAAAAGCTACCATTGCACCTGATTTGATTTACTGCACTGTGTGCGGGACGTGTCCTGAATGCATCTCCTCGAGAACCTTTGGAGAATATCATAGCGATAGGTCGGCAATCCAAAGAGATGGATTTTTTTTTTTTTTCAATTCTGAGCAAGGATTATCTTTCTGCTTTGATCCCGCCGAGCTACAGCCAAGATCTAAAGTGGAACGTCCATCCAGAGAAATCTGGATTTCAAAGGTGAGAGGCGACCAAGTGGAATCGGCCAATGCTCAAATGGGGGCAGTGGAGGAAAACTCTCTTACCTTCTTCGTAGACGGACAAAACTCTCTCTTTCACGTCCCTTCCTGCCAACCAACAGCTGCGCAGCGACACTTTGAGACTTTTTATAAAAGGAAAAAAAAAATTACGGAAGAGATCTTTTTGAATGATGACTATGTTATATAATTCAGAAGACTTCTTTTTTGCTTTTCTCCTGTGGATGTGTACAAAATAGAAAAATAAATAAAAATGGACCAAAAAAACTGCCATATGCACAAGAGTAGTGGATTCTGCACTGGCACAGATCGCATCTGAGGTGGACTTCATTTCTATAGTAAACAAACTTTTAGTGGCGAAAAAAGAAGAGCAATGTTGTTGTTGCACACGTTTTGAGCATTCCTCAACATTATTTATGACCCATGAAACGTTACCCCATAAACTTGGGTTCCTTCGGGATTTCTAGGACTAGCATGAAATGAGAAAAGCACCATGGTTTATCTGCGGACTTCACAACAGAATAATGATTTCCATCAATCAAGGCAGAGATTTGCAATCGCAAAGTTTAGGTTTTGTAAATGCATCACGGTATATGTCCTGAAAAACGGTCCAGACAGACATTTCCTATCAGTTATTTTAGTTTGGATGGATAAAAGCATCATAAGAAAAATGGATGTTGTGCGTTTCGCTGGTCCTGCGGGTGACATCTACATGTTTAAACTTTGTGATGGGTTTTTCCCCCTAACATTACAGGCTGTACAGTGTGAAAAACTTATAGTTAAAGTGAGGTTTGAATTACAACGTACAATCAAGTGTGGGATGGAAAGTGTTCTTGAATGTAAGGTTGTTTGATTGTGGATGGCCCTGCACTTATGCAATCATTCAGACCCCTGAAAGGCCTGATTTGCTGAAGATAGATCCCACTGAGGCTTGTTGATGAAGGAATATAACTGTTTAAAGAAAAATCTGTTTACTCACCCCTGTATCTTTCCAAACCTGTATGACTTTCTTTCTTCAATGGGTTGCAAACGATATTTTGAAGAATGTCCATAGTGCCCTTTTTCCTACAGTAAAAAACAAGAATGGTGAGCTGTCAAAAAAAAAAAAAAAGGCACCAAAAAAAATTGTCAATGTGACTATATTTCAAGACTTCAATGCCTAAAACAGACCAAAATGTATCTCTTAATGGGCCACTGAAGTGTCTTGAAACACGCAGCATTATTCAATGTGTTGGCGTAATTTCCCCAGAAACAGGAAGATGGGGCGGGACATATCAAACAGCTCCTCCCCTTTTGAAAAATAGCATTTTGTTTATATCACAGCTTGACTAGAGCCTTTCAGCTTGGTAAAGCTGCAGTTTCCTCCTAATCTCTTACCGTTTGTCCTCTTAATCTCATCCATATCACTTTTAAATGCAGAATTCAAATGGGTCCGATACGTTTAGTGGTTTCCGCCAACTCGGATTGTATATTCCGCTCTGTGCTCGTGTCTATATTTTGCAAACTGTGTTCGCGCTGCTGTAGTTCGTGTGAAATTTACGAGAAACAAGACTTAATTCGACTCAACAGCATATTTACACTGTCTGAATCATTCCCTATATAGTGCAATTCACCATCTAGAAAATAGTAAATATGTGAACAAATGACCGATTTCAGCCGAAGCTTCAGCGTCTATTTAGGGGTCGGGATGTTTCAGATTCTAGAGAGCATTTTATTGGACAGAAAATCTGATGAGAAGCTGAAGAGTAGTGATGTCAATAAAAATCGTTGCTCCATACTGGCAGAAGTGAGAGACTGTAGGTTTTTAATTCTTATATCTTCTAAATGCGAATTTTGTCATTGTTGTGGAGCACACTAGCTTATATAACAGTAAGACTAACATATTCATACTAAAAGCCACAAAAACTTCAGGGGGACTTTAAATGTTGCTCTTAAATCTCATGCTCACATCCACATATTCAAACAAGACATGCAAAAACCACAGGCTTTGAGGAATCATTGACTTCAAAACTGTTGTGATGTCTTTTTATGCATCTTCATGCATAACGTTTGCATGAAATCTCGAAAAGCTCTTATAGTTAACAATATTTCAGATTTTTCTTGGGATATACTGTAAGTTGTATGGTATGGAGCCCCTCACGTCACATGCGGACAAAAAAATAGGCTATATATCGTGGTCACGAATTAGGAATTTGTTTTCTCGTTTTAGTTAAATCATGGCCACATATTAAGAATTCGTTCCCACAACTTAATTTGTTCCCTCGTTTTAGTAAATTGTGGCTATGTTGAACAAATTCGTTCAATCGTTTGGATTTAACTAAAACAAGGGAACTAATTATGGTAGCACTTTACAATAAGGTTTCGTTAGTTAACATTAGTTAATGTATTAACTAACATGAACTAACCATGAGCAGTACATTTGTTACGGTATTTATTAATCTTTGTTAATGTTGTTAATCCAGCTGTTCATGGTTTGTTCATGTTAGCTCACAGTGCATTAACTAATGTTAACACAATTTTAATAAAGTATTAGTAAATGTTGAAATGAACATTTAACAAAGATACATAGATGCTTTAAGTGCAGTTCATGTTAACTAATGTAGTTAACTAATGTTACCTAATGAACCTTATTGTGAAGTCTTACACAAATTATTATATTGTGCGCACGATTTACTTAAACCAAGGGAGCGAATTAGTAAAACAAATAGTTTTCCCTGCATGCCATGTGTGGGGCTTCGATTACAAACTACCTTTGGTCTTTTTTTTGAGGGGGGGAGCAGCATAATTGACATTTAATAATTCATATTTAACATTCTGCTAAAAGAAAGTCATACAGTTTTGGACCCAACATGAGGATGAGTGAATGATGACCATTTTCATTTTTGTGTGAACTATCTTGCCTGGCTATCACCAGACCAAGCTCAATCTTTTAAAGTTGAACATTGGTCTGGGGAGTCTGCTCTGTATTTTCTACTACACAAGAGGTGTGATCAACGCGCATAGTTCAAATGACTCTGTACGAAATTGGATAGTCCTTCAACCAATCAGACCACAAGAGGCGTGATCAATGGTCAGAGTTCAAATGACTTTGTCTGTACGCAATTGGATAGTCCTTCAACCAATCAGACCACAAGAGGCGTGATCAATGGTCAGAGTTCAAATGACTCTGTCTGTACGCAATTGGATAGTCCTTCAACCAATCAGACCACAAGAGGCGTGATCAATGGTCATAGTTCAAATTACTCTGTCTGTACACAATTGGATAGTCCTTCAACCAATCAGACCACAAGAGGCGTGATCAATGGTCATAGTTCAAATTACTCTGTCTGTACACAATTGGATAGTCCTTCAACCAATCAGACCACAAGAGGCGTGATCAATGGTCAGAGTTCAAATGACTTTGTCTGTACGCAATTGGATAGTCCTTCAACCAATCAGACCACAAGAGGCGTGATCAATGGTCAGAGTTCAAATGACTCTGTCTGTACGCAATTGGATAGTCCTTCAACCAATCAGACCACAAGAGGCGTGATCAATGGTCATAGTTCAAATTACTCTGTCTGTACACAATTGGATAGTCCTTCAACCAATCAGACCACAAGAGGCGTGATCAATGGTCATAGTTCAAATTACTCTGTCTGTACACAATTGGATAGTCCTTCAACCAATCAGACCACAAGAGGCGTGATCAATGGTCAGAGTTCAAATGACTTCTCTTCTCTATCCATAATTGTGTTAAACCCACCAATAGCACGCCAGATGGATAAGCCGGTTTGTGATTGGTCCCTGCAAATTCGTAACAGAAGCAGGATAAAAATATGTACTGGTTTCCAGACTGAGCTGCTGGGCGAAATCAAATCGCCGGCAGATTGGGCTGGGTTTACCCAGTCTATGAACTATCCCTTTTTTCCCCCAAATCCTGTTATAGTGGTTTTGTGCGCGTTGTGGTGTAAACCACATTTGTATGATCAAACTCAGAGGCACAGATCTGAAGATGTATAAAATGAGCGCAACAAACCTAGATTTTATTTATTTTTAACTTGTGCTGTATATAAACATCAAGATGCTCATATTGATGCTTTGGCTTGTTCAAAGATTTCTAAACCCTAAACAGAATCAATTTCATTTTAGACAGTTAAACATTTGCATAGTCATTTTTTTTTTTTTTACATAAGACCGTTTTTAACCATATCTATAGATTTAAAAAAAAACACCATCTGGTTCATTTCACCCAAAAAAATAGGTGATGGACAAGGATATTCATGTCTTGTTCAAGCCGTCTGGTCACCTGTCAGTTCCTTCTTCTCACTCACTTGTCCAACACAGACCAACAGGGAGGCACGTGTGACAGAACGGCAGTATGGGTAATGAGAAAGGAATTGGGCTCTCCCGGCAGCGGCCAGCGCTGGTCGCCCCCTCAATGGGGCGGAACAGAGTAGGACCGCACTGGGGGTCACACGCCACACTTATGCTGACCGGGAGATCTTATCGCAACCGCCCGACACAGTCAATTTCACCATGTAGCCGGGTGTCAGCTTACCTCCTCCCTGGCCACATTAGCTCCATGAAAAATAACAAAGACACAAGGTCACTGGATTCCAGAGCAGAGCCGCTCGCATCCTATGTCCTCAAGAGACTTGTTTCTTGAGGACATTTCTTTTCACGTTTCGTGAGGATTCACAGGGACAGTTCAGCCGAAAATGAAAATTCTGTCATTATTCACTCACCGCCAAACTGTATGAGTTTGTTTCTTCTGTTGAACACAAGAGAAGATATTTGAAAGAAGGCTGGTAACCAGACTGTTGATGGTAGCCATTGACTTCCATAGTATTTTTTTTCCGGACCCACTTTATATTAGGTGTCCCTAACTACTATGTACTAACATTGAAACTAATCATTTGATACAATGCACTCATTGTGTACATATATGTTTTTACATTGTACTTGTATTTAAAAAAAAATACCTGCATGTAATTACATCTGTAATTAATTTCTGTAGTTACATTTATACAAACACTGTTGACGCTTCCCTTAGACCTAACCCTACCCTTAAACTTACCCATACCACCACACCTGTCCCTAACCATACCCATATCCCACCTCAATATCAGCAAAAGTGTTTTACAATACAATATGAACACGATAAGTACATTGTACTTCTTTTTGGTTGTAAGTACATAGTAGTTAAGGCCATCTAATATAAAGTGGGACCTTTTTCCCTACTATGGAAGTCAATGGCTTTGATTACCAACCTGTTTGATAACCAACATTCTTCACAACAACATCTTATCGGTTCAACAGAAGAAAGAGAAACTTGAGGGTGAGTAAATGATGACAAAATGTTCATTTTTTGGGTGAACTGTCCCTTTAATATCTTCTAATGGATAGAAACAGTGTTCTGTCACAAGTCTTGTGCTAAACTTCTCTCATTGAGCTTGTCAAGTTATTGCATTCTGTGAATCAAGACATATGATGTTTACTAGTGGTTTTCCTTGTGGACTTCTGACCATTTGTTCACTTTAAGTGCACCTTTCCCCTAAAATCCTTATTTAACACCCTCCAGCAGGACCAATTAGGGATGTTACCTTGGCAAAAGCTAGCTAATGAGTTTGTCTTAATGGTCCCGAGAAGCCCCACAGAGAAGCTCGTTGTCTGCTTTTTTGGGGCTTGTTTTATGTGCACCGTCGTTTCTCAAGTGTGTATAAACCTTGTATGTTACAGCTTTTAAGTCGCACAGACGACAACTTACCGACCTTTTTGCTGTGGGATAATGCAATTATTTGTAATTACCGATGCACACTTACAGGTACACTTTTACATTCTACAATGTAAAATTTACATCCTAAGCTTCTGGCACGAGCTGAGACACTACTAAACATGCAGGGAACACTAAATTAGGAGTTTGAATGCATTTCATATCTCGTGATACTATGATTCTGAGTCTGTTTTAGAGGTCTGTACATTGTTTTTGGATTGTCTGTATGTTCATGTTAGCCGCTGGTCTCCATTCGCTCACTAGCCATCTAACGCATTGTTTTTCCGTACCCTTCTATTGCTCAAAACGCTGTGCTAAAAGCTTCCAAATGGATTGTATGAAGCTGATGGAGTGATTTTCCAATGTTTGTTGCACTCGTAGAGTAGTTTTCCGGTTAAAGGCTTTTTTCCACACTTCCTGCTGTAAATTAAATCCGTTCCGATCCCTCTGCTTTTTGCAGGCATTTCATGCTTTCCACTTTGCTCCTATATTTATGCCGTTTTTTATTTCTTGTTTTATTTGCTGTAAAAAGTGTTTGCATATATTATTTGTATTATATGATGTTAGTATGACAATGTTCTTTATTAAGGAAAAAGGAAAAGAGTTTATTTTTGTTACTGGTTTGTTTCATAATTCTTTTTTAAATTGGTATTGTAATATATCTATGCAAGAACTGTTAAGTGAAGCATTTTTATTTAAGAATGTCTTTATGTGTAATAAATGGTAGAATCTTATTAATATTGTAGTCTCCTTTTTGTTTTTAACCATTTCTAAATTGAAGTCAGAAAGTCTAACTATAGAACAGTCCATTTAATAAAGGAATATCTATCATAATTTAAACCAAAAACACTAAAACAATCCACTAAGAATCAAATAAAATCCTGCTGGCTGCAGTCCTAGTTTCAGGTCCAGAATTTCACTTTATCCAGTAGAAATTAGGATTGGTTCCAAATTATATCTACATTTTGGCCTTAATGTTGTATTCCTAACTTGGAAGTCCACATGGAGATGCTCCTGAGGAGATTAATGTACACAATTAACGATAAATATTCAAGTTTAAACAATACAATGGCATCAATGACTCAGTTACTGCATTGCGCGATTCACTTGTTTAGCAAACATTGGCCGAGACGTGCACTTAAAACAATAAAGTGTGACATGTGACGGCCAAGTATGGTGACCCATACTTGGAATTTGACCTCTGCATTTAACCCATCCAGTTAATGCACACACATTAGGAGCAGAGTAGTGAGTAGTTAACACACACACACTGCAAACGTGTATACAAACACCCAGAGCAGCGGGCAGCCTTGTGTGGCACCCGGGGAGCGAATAGGGGTTAGGTGCCTTGCTCAAGGCCACCTCAGTCATTTCCCACCGGTTCTGGAATCGAACCAGCAACCTTTGGGTTACCAGTTTAACTCCCTAACCACTAGGCCATGACTGCCCCTGTAATAAATTACCTTGATGATAAATGTTGTGATGGTATTTCCATCAAGAGGTGCATCAATTATTGGTCAAGATCTTTTATTGACAATGCAAGAGTCCAGCACTCTGTAAAGTCTCCTCCAGCACATCCCCAAAGACTTTCAATGGATTTAAGGTCTGGACTCAGAGGTGCCAATTCATGTGAGATCATGCTCCCTCACAACTATTCTTTCACAGTCTGAGCCTGATGAATCTTGACATTGTCATCCTGGAATATGGCCATGATGTTCTTCCTGCATGGTTGTTTAAGAGATGAAAAGCTACACACTCCATCAATTAGGGTTAGAAGAACTGTTGCCAAGCATATAACATGCTAGAAACATCACTGCAATAATGATCCAATCATTGACTCTTAAGCATTTGCCTGTTTAAATCCAAACAGCAACTTATTTTTTGGCTGGGCATATGGTTTTTTGGATTCTGTTTCAACTCAATCCACATCCACAATTCACAGTACAATGGTTGAATTCCTTGAAATCATTTGCAAAAGAATTCCCCAGATTGTTGTGCATCAGCAGAGAGAAAGAAAAGCAAAAATCTTCAGTTACTTGCGCAGTCTCTTACACTTACTAAACTAATGGCTTCCTTGTAGCTATTTGATTCTTAATTACAACCCGAAGATGCTCATGAATATATGTATGTATCTTTCTCTCGGTCTCTCCATCTATGCCTCACTATCTCTCTCCATCTGTCTCCATCCTTCTCTGCTACAGTCTCTCTCTCTCTCTCTCTTCCCTCGCTCTCTGTGTTGCAAATTTGGAGCGTTGATAACCAAGTTGATGATTTCTCTCCCATTTATTAAGCCTTTGCCCATGACAAACAGATAAAAGGGTAATTCAATAACTAATGGATAATTAGGGTGCAATTACGTACAAGAAAATGGCCTCGCACAGTGTATTAATTCTGCAAATGTATTCGGTATGGGTTATTCCCAAAAGGTTCCTCATCTATAACTAATGTACATAATTGAAACGGGCACCCTCATCTTACGATTCATTCGCTTGTATCTGTCTGACTTATTGCCTATCATTTTACAATTATACTGACATGATGGCTCATGTCTAGAGTGCTTTGGGGACTGGGAATCCATTTGCAATGGAGAAAAATCTCTGAATATGACGTTCCTTTCACTTAAAGGGAGAATCACACAAAGATCAGGTCATATTTCACCCCAAAATCAAGAGAAAGGGAATGAGAATAATACATTATATTTTGCTTTGTGAAAATTAAGACTGTGTTAGGACCATTACAGCATTAGATTCTCATTACCATAGTGCAAAACAATCTCATTCTCATTACTATAATAAATAAACTGGACATAAAATATTTAAAGTCGGCATGAAACAAAGGTTGTGATAGTCTTTTCTTCACTACTGAGGTTTATATCCGAGTGAAACGGCTTCTCGAACAAGGAAAAAAATGTGTTTTTTGTCTATCGGGAATTGATTGGATGGCTGTGGTTTGTTACTGGTCAATCGCATGTGAGTGACAGGTTGCCCCGCCTTCGTGCCAGCAAACGCTCATCAGAGAAAAGAGATGTCACTGCATGCTGCATACAATATATATGATAAATTATGGTAATGAGAATTTTACACTTACTAAGCTAGTGGCTTCCTTGTAGCTATTTGATTCTTAATTGCAACCTGAAGATGCTCATAAATATACGTGTCTCTTTTTCTCTGTCTCTCCATTTATGCCTCACTATCTCTCTCCATCTGTCTCCATCTTTTCTGCTACTGTAATGTAGTCTTTCTCCATCTCTCTCTCTCACTCTCTGCATTTTCCCTCACTCTCTGTGTTGCACATTTGGAGAGTTGATAACCAAGTCGATGATTTCTCTTCCATTTATTAAGCCTTGAAAAGAGAATGTATGCATGTCGCTGCATGTTGCATACAATATATATATAAAAAATATGGTCATTTGATGGAGAAATGCGCTTTATTTTCATGAAAATCATGCCACAAAATGTAACAAGATTGCATATAAAATGCACTGCCCAGCCAAAAAAATAAGTTGCTGTTTGGATTTAAACATGCAAATGCTTAAGAGTTTATGATTGGTTCATTATTGCAGTGATTCTTATGTTTCTAGCATGTTATATGTTTGGCAACAGTTCTTCTAACCCTAATTGATTGAGTGTGTAGCTTTTCATTTCTTAAACAACCATGTAGGAAGACACATCATGGCCATATTCCAGGATGACAAGGTCAAGATTCATCCGGCTCAGACTGAAAGAATGGTTGCGAGGGAGCATGAAGAATCATTTTCACACATGAATGATTCCAGACCTTAAATCCATTGAACGTCTTTGGGATGTGCTGGAGGAGACTTTACAGAGTGCTGGACTCTTGCATTGTCAATACAAGATCTTGACCAAAATGTATGCACCTCTTAATGGAAATAACATCCCAAAATGTATTTCATCAAGAGTTTTTGTTTATGAATATGTTTATGTATTACCAGAGAAAAATGAATAATAATCTTCTATTCTTGTTTTCAAATAGCAGCAGTAGTTTGCTGTAAAAGATTTACTCAGCATTGCCTTGGCTTAGTCAGCTCTTGGCCCCAGAACCAGGAACACAGTGCATGTATATGAATGGAAGCGCTCACATTCTGCTTTTGGCTTGGATTCTGCCTATTTGCTTTAAACAAAGACAGTCCCCGGAGAAATATTTGCTGGAAGCAGGGAGAGAGGGGGTTGGACGATGTGTGAGGGGAGAAAATGACAGAGGAGAGAGCAGCTCTGGGGCTTTACTGGGGGATGCGCTGATCAAAGACACTGACTGGAGAGACAACATGAGACAACCCAGTTTGGAGTTTGCCTTAATTGTAATCTTAAGATGTTTGCTTTGGGACGTTTGGGCTCTTATTAATTCATTCGTGTCTTGTATTGTACACTTAAAAATATTTGGTGTAGAAACAATTTGCACTAAGAAATTGCTAGTACATTTCAAAACTAGTTATAAAGAAACATTTAATGTAATGTGAAATTTTGAAGTAGAAACAGATTTTTTGTTTTTGTTCATTTTTTTGTACTGTAAAAATCATTTTTACAGTCTTATGCTTTGATAAGAATATATGATTTAAAATTAAGTTTCATAAGTAATAGGTGAATGTCACAAACCAGAACATTTACAGGTCATATGTCACTACTAAATATATTTCTGCACTGTGAAATTATTTTTTAAAACAATTGTATACATTTTATTATAATTTAAAATAAATTCCAAACTTAAGCTTAAGATGAGATGTGTAAGAAATTAGTAATAAGAGTATTTTAAGGACAAAAACATGGCAAATGTCTTGTATTAACACATCTGAACAATATCTTGAGGTGTAGTAACCATAGCAGAATAACCGACTTCGGTCTGCTGAATTATTGAAAAATAATTAATGTATAATGGCCGCATTACCACCTCTGGTGTGCATTATTTTTTGAAAATTCAATGAAAAAGAATTATTTAACTATAGTTTGTAGACCATTATAAAATATAAATATTACAACATGAATAAAGTAAATGTATTGTTGGATGTCTGAATGTATTTTAGTAATAAGAACTAAGGGCATAAATGTACTTAAAGGGATAGTTCACCCAAAAATGAAAATTCTCATTTTCATTTCCTCACCCTCAAGTTGCTCCAGAACTGTATGAGTTTCTTTGTTCTGCTGAACACAAAAGAAGATATTTTGAAGAATGTTTGTAACCAAGCAGATAGAGCAACCATTGACTACCATAGTATTTTCCCCCCTACTGGGGTAGTCAATGGTTGCTCTATCTGCTTGGTTACAAACATTCTTCAAAATATCTTCTTTTGTGTTCAGCAGAACAAAGAAACTCATACAGGTTTGGAACAACTTGAGGGTGAGTAAATGATGACAGAATTTTCATTTTTGGGTGAACTATCCCTTTAATTGTCATGCAAATAATGTCACAATGAATGGTCTATTGGTTTTAATTTAAAAAATCTTAATTTTCCATTGCCGATTGAAATATAACCATGACATGTTTTCTTCAGATTCACCCAACTTGTAGGCATTTTTAATGCACGTTTGAATGTTCATTCTTATCAATTGAAGGGCCAATTACATGACACCGGTTTCAACTAAAAATGGAAACGATTTTATTCGTTTTGGCCATTCATTTACACGAAAAACGGGATTTATTATTGGGACTGTTATTGTCTCCTTGTAAACTAGAAAATCACGTATTTGTGAAAATGGTGACGTCATGCGCATGCATATTGCATGTTAATAGGCACGTGGTGTGTCTTTACAAGGTGACATCGCCATCTACTGGCCTGGCAGCAGAATACAGCGTTTTTAGTCGTTTTCGTGGATCCGTGTGAATAAGGATTGTTTTGACAATGTTGTCATCTGTACGTGAAAAATGCAACGGGTAAACTTTTTGTAACCTTTAGTACATCGTTGACCTGTAAACGTAACCTTAGTCTAAAACTAAGACATAAGTATGCAACGTATATGCATCTTTTGACTGAATAGTGGGCTATATTTACAGTGTGGAAATTCCACGTTAATTCTTTTTTTTTAATGAATGCTCACAATATGATGCCAGCAGCTGGAGGTTCACTGGCCTGGCCGAGAGGGAGTTGTGTTTCATAACCACTGCTTTGATCATGATCATCATACATACATAAAATCATACCCCACACTGACTGCATAGACTAAACACACTGCCCAAGGTCTTCTGATCTCACTCTGTGATTCAGTCCGGTCCTCCACATACATATAAAGCACCAAAACCTCCCACTGTCTTCATGAACTGCCCTAGACTGTCACTACCCCTTGATCCTGCTTTAAAATTCATCACGATCAAATGTCAGCACCCACACACGCACCGAGAAATACACACATTGCCCTATATCTGCACTGACCTGTTCTCCGATTTCACATCTCATCATATCACACATATACAGGGGTGGCGCAATGCTTTTCTAGCACAGAGGAAATCTGACCTCACATCCCTGAATGTACTGCATGTTCAGGGCACCAACCTATAACAAAAAAGATCAATAATTCAAATAAACTTAATTTAAAGAAACTTTGATGTGTGAACTGATGTTTTCTTAATGCAACAACAAACACAGCATGACCCATGATGTCCGATCCGCGAACAAATGACGAGAGTCACGAGATTCACAAAACGTGCACGTGGGTTGGCCATGTCATAATTACCATGGTCTCGAGATTACAACTCGTGACTTTCTATTCGGAGTGGTTCACATCCCCTGGGAATTATGCATTTCCATAGGCTTGTTCGACTTCATGCAGCGCTGCGCAGACCAATCGGTGGCTGACTTGAAGTAGTGCATGCCGGTTTTAAATTTTGTCCAACTTGAGACAGCGCCAATGCCACGTGACTGACATATGCCATCAAAGTACAGCGAGAGTGATTCGAGAGCAGCCGGCTGGTGCATTTTGCGCAGCTTCTCCAGAGCGGCTGCATGAGCTCTGATGACGACACCGCTGCTCCATGATTGGCCGGATTCACCGCATTACAGTGGTCACGTGTGTGCACCTGAACACACCTGAAGGCACCGCTTTGTTGAAATTCTGAAGCATCAACTTGAAACTATTTTATTCAAAATACAACTAGAAATTCTAGTATGTAGGCATATATAGGCCTGTTAATAATATTTATACAGATATACCTATGTCTGATATTAAAGGGGTAGCTCACCCAAAAACGAAAACACAAATCGGAACTCAATCATAAAACTAATCCATATGAATTGAGCAGTTTACTCAATCCCTTTATATGGTGAACAGATTGAATTTAGACTTTTATTCACGTATAAACATTGATTAGCGAACATTAACAAAAGCTCAACCGAACCTGCCTGACGCACAGGAACAAACCTCTTGTGGAAGCTCAAACGTGCTGCATAACATGAGATCGAACCTCATTGGTTCTTGTGGAAGCTCAAATGTGCTGCATAACACGAGAATGAACCTCATTGGTTCTTGTGGAAGCTCAAATGTGCTGCGTAACACGAGAATGAACCTCATTGGTTCTTGTGGAAGCTCAAACGTGCTGCGTAACTCGAGAATGAACCTCATTGGTTCTTGTGGAAGCTCAAACGTGCTGCGTAACTCGAGAATGAACCTCATTGGTTCTTGAGGAAGCTCAAATGTGCTGCATAACACGAGAATGAACCTCATTGGTTCTTGAGGAAGCTCAAATGTGCTGCATAACACGAGAATGAACCTCATTGGTTCTTGAGGAAGCTCAAATGTGCTGCATAACTCGAGAATGAACCTCATTGGTTCTTGAGGAAGCTCAAATGTGCTGCATAACACGAGAATGAACCTCATTGGTTCTTGAGGAAGCTCAAATGTGCTGCATAACACGAGAATGAACCTCATTGGTTCTTGAGGAAGCTCAAACGTGCTGCGTAACTCGAGAATGAACCTCATTGGTTCTTGTAGAAGCTCAAACGTGCTGCATAACTCGAGAATGAACCTCATTGGTTCTTGTGGAAGCTCAAATGTGCTGCATAACACGAGAATGAACCTCATTGGTTCTTGTGGAAGCTCAAACGTGCTGCATAACTCGAGAATGAACCTCATTGGTTCTTGTGGAAGCTCAAACGTGCTGCATAACTCGAGAATGAACCTCATTGGTTCTTGTGGAAGCTCAAACGCGCTGCGTAACTCGAGAATGAACCTCATTGGTTCTTGTGGAAGCTCAAACGCGCTGCGTAACACGAGAATGAACCTCATTGGTTCTTGTGGAAGCTCAAACGTGCTGCGTAACTCGAGAATGAACCTCATTGGTTCTTGTGGAAGCTCAAACGTGCTGCGTAACACGAGAATGAACCTCATTGGTTCTTGTGGAAGCTCAAACGTGCTGCGTAACACGAGAATGAACCTCATTGGTTCTTGTGGAAGCTCAAACGTGCTGCATAACTCGAGAATGAACCTCATTGGTTCTTGTGGAAGCTCAAACGTGCTGCGTAACTCGAGAATGAACCTCATTGGTTCTTGTGGAAGCTCAAACGTGCTGCGTAACACGAGAATGAACCTCATTGGTTCTTGTGGAAGCTCAAACGTGCTGCGTAACACGAGAATGAACCTCATTGGTTCTTGTGGAAGCTCAAACGTGCTGCGTAACACGAGAATGAACCTCATTGGTTCTTGTGGAAGCTCAAACGTGCTGCGTAACACGAGAATGAACCTCATTGGTTCTTGTGGAAGCTCAAACGTGCTGCGTAACACGAGAATGAACCTCATTGGTTCTTGTGGAAGCTCAAACGTGCTGCGTAACACGAGAATGAACCTCATTGGTTCTTGAGGAAGCTGAAACGTGCTGCGTAACACGAGAATGAACCTCACTGGTTCTTGTGGAAGCTGAAACGTGCTGCGTAACACGAGAATGAACCTCATTGGTTCTTGTGGAAGCTCAAACGTGCTGCGTAACTCGAGAATGAACCTCATTGGTTCTTGTGGAAGCTCAAACGTGCTGCGTAACTCGAGAATGAACCTCATTGGTTCTTGTGGAAGCTGAAACGTGCTGCGTAACACGAGAATGAACCTCATTGGTTCTTGTGGAAGCTCAAACGTGCTGCGTAACACGAGAATGAACCTCATTGGTTCTTGTGGAAGCTCAAACGTGCTGCGTAACTCGAGAATGAACCTCATTGGTTCTTGTGGAAGCTCAAACGTGCTGCGTAACACGAGAATGAACCTCATTGGTTCTTGTGGAAGCTCAAACGTGCTGCGTAACACGAGAATGAACCTCATTGGTTCTTGTGGAAGCTCAAACGTGCTGCATAACTCGAGAATGAACCTCATTGGTTCTTGTGGAAGCTCAAACGTGCTGCGTAACACGAGAATGAACCTCATTGGTTCTTGTGGAAGCTCAAACGTGCTGCGTAACACGAGAATGAACCTCATTGGTTCTTGTGGAAGCTCAAACGTGCTGCATAACTCGAGAATGAACCTCATTGGTTCTTGTGGAAGCTCAAACGTGCTGCGTAACTCGAGAATGAACCTCATTGGTTCTTGTGGAAGCTCAAACGTGCTGCGTAACACGAGAATGAACCTCATTGGTTCTTGTGGAAGCTCAAACGTGCTGCGTAACACGAGAATGAACCTCATTGGTTCTTGTGGAAGCTCAAACGTGCTGCGTAACACGAGAATGAACCTCATTGGTTCTTGTGGAAGCTCAAACGTGCTGCGTAACACGAGAATGAACCTCATTGGTTCTTGTGGAAGCTCAAACGTGCTGCGTAACTCGAGAATGAACCTCATTGGTTCTTGTGGAAGCTCAAACGTGCTGCGTAACTCGAGAATGAACCTCATTGGTTCTTGTGGAAGCTCAAACGTGCTGCGTAACTCGAGAATGAACCTCATTGGTTCTTGTGGAAGCTCAAACGTGCTGCGTAACACGAGAATGAACCTCATTGGTTCTTGTGGAAGCTCAAACGTGCTGCGTAACACGAGAATGAACCTCATTGGTTCTTGTGGAAGCTCAAACGTGCTGCGTAACACGAGAATGAACCTCATTGGTTCTTGTGGAAGCTCAAACGTGCTGCGTAACACGAGAATGAACCTCATTGGTTCTTGTGGAAGCTCAAACGTGCTGCGTAACACGAGAATGAACCTCATTGGTTCTTGTGGAAGCTCAAACGTGCTGCGTAACACGAGAATGAACCTCATTGGTTTTTGTGGAAGCTCAAACGTGCTGCGTAACACGAGAATGAACCTCATTGGTTCTTGAGGAAGCTGAAACGTGCTGCGTAACACGAGAATGAACCTCACTGGTTCTTGTGGAAGCTGAAACGTGCTGCGTAACACGAGAATGAACCTCATTGGTTCTTGTGGAAGCTCAAACGTGCTGCGTAACTCGAGAATGAACCTCATTGGTTCTTGTGGAAGCTCAAACGTGCTGCGTAACTCGAGAATGAACCTCATTGGTTCTTGTGGAAGCTGAAACGTGCTGCGTAACACGAGAATGAACCTCATTGGTTCTTGTGGAAGCTCAAACGTGCTGCGTAACACGAGAATGAACCTCATTGGTTTTTGTGGAAGCTGAAACGTGCTGCGTAACACGAGAATGAACCTCATTGGTTCTTGTGGAAGCTCAAACGTGCTGCGTAACACGAGAATGAACCTCATTGGTTCTTGTGGAAGCTCAAACGTGCTGCGTAACACGAGAATGAACCTCATTGGTTCTTGTGGAAGCTCAAACGTGCTGCGTAACACGAGAATGAACCTCATTGGTTCTTGTGGAAGATCAAACGTGCTGCGTAACACGAGAATGAACCTCATTGGTTCTTGAGGAAGCTCAAATGTGCTGCGTAACACGAGAATGAACCTCATTGGTTCTTGTGGAAGCTCAAACGTGCTGCGTAACTCGAGAATGAACCTCATTGGTTCTTGTGGAAGCTGAAACGTGCTGCGTAACACGAGAATGAACCTCATTGGTTCTTGTGGAAGCTCAAACGTGCTGCGTAACACGAGAATGAACCTCATTGGTTTTTGTGGAAGCTGAAACGTGCTGCGTAACACGAGAATGAACCTCATTGGTTCTTGTGGAAGCTCAAACGTGCTGCGTAACACGAGAATGAACCTCATTGGTTCTTGTGGAAGATCAAACGTGCTGCGTAACACGAGAATGAACCTCATTGGTTCTTGAGGAAGCTCAAATGTGCTGCGTAACACGAGAATGAACCTCATTGGTTCTTGAGGAAGCTCAAACGTGCTGCGTAACACGAGAATGAACCTCATTGGTTTTTGTGGAAGCTCAAACGTGCTGCGTAACACGAGAATGAACCTCATTGGTTCTTGTGGAAGATCAAACGTGCTGCGTAACACGAGAATGAACCTCATTGGTTCTTGAGGAAGCTCAAACGTGCTGCGTAACACGAGAATGAACCTCATTGGTTCTTGTGGAAGATCAAACGTGCTGCGTAACACGAGAATGAACCTCATTGGTTCTTGAGGAAGCTCAAATGTGCTGCGTAACACGAGAATGAACCTCATTGGTTCTTGTGGAAGCTCAAACGTGCTGCGTAACACGAGAATGAACCTCATTGGTTCTTGTGGAAGCTCAAACGTGCTGCGTAACACGAGAATGAACCTCATTGGTTCTTGTGGAAGCTCAAACGTGCTGCGTAACTCGAGAATGAACCTCATTGGTTCTTGTGGAAGCTCAAACGTGCTGCGTAACACGAGAATGAACCTCATTGGTTTTTGTGGAAGCTCAAACGTGCTGCGTAACACGAGAATGAACCTCATTGGTTCTTGAGGAAGCTCAAATGTGCTGCGTAACACGAGAATGAACCTCATTGGTTCTTGAGGAAGCTCAAACGTGCTGCGTAACACAAGAATGAACCTCATTGGTTCTTGTGGAAGCTCAAACGTGCTGCATAACACGAGAATGAACCTCATTGGTTCTTGTGGAAGCTCAAACGTGCTGCGTAACACGAGAATGAACCTCATTGGTTCTTGTTGAAGCTCAAACGTGCTGCATAACACGAGAATGAACCTCATTGGTGTTTGTGGAAGCTCAAACGTGCTGCATAACACAAGAATGAACCTCATTGGTTCTTGTGGAAGCTCAAATGTGCTGCGTAACACGAGAATGAACCTCATTGGTTCTTGTAGAAGCTCAAACGTGCTGCATAACACAAGAATGAACCTCATTGGTTCTTGTGGAAGCTCAACAAGCTTTTCTTCAAGCAATTTACTTAATTTTAGCAACCAATTGTTTCTTGTCTGGTGCGGACCTTAAAATGAATCGAAAGAGCTACATTTTTCACACATTGTCCTCATCCCAATGTGTTTTTAACATTTGCTATTGTAATCTATATTGGGTTTACTGTCATCTTTTATAATCTATAGTGTGTAAATAGTCTCCAAAATGTATTTTCTGTTCTGTTTTCGGGTGCTATTTTACTAAAATATAGGTCTAACCTCAAAAATGATTTGGGGTAGGCAAATTTGTCATACAGCCCTCGTCTCTTTCATCATTTCATATTTTGAAAGCTGCGTGAATAGGAGCGAGGTGATGTCGGATGAAAGAGCGCCATCAATCAAACAGTAGAGTGAAGTCTCTCGCTCTCTCATGTAAAAACCCAACATGTTTGACCTTCACTTTCGCTGGCTGTGTTTGCCGCACGCTGACAGCATATAATCAGTGGAGCGTTTGTGTCCTGGCAGTCGTACGAGTACAGTCAATGTTTAATTTATACCAACAGCCTGAATAACGTTGGCACTAGTATAGCTTTGCCCCATAGCTCTCAGCTCTTACTCCCTCTCTTTTTTTGTCAGATGGCTGTTTTCTAATGGGGTCTGACAGTCTGTATCAAGTCTGTTTAAACCTTAATTCACCCAGGCACCAAGACAAAGGGGTGAATTCTTATCTAGCCTAATTGAATTAGTCCTTTAACTGAGAAGCTCAGTGCGATTGGAATGAAATGTAGGCCTATTCTTCAAATACACCACATTTTTCAGGTGTCAACTACTAGCGTACGTACGTAGAGTTTGACTATTTGGTTTCCCATTCATTCTTTCTTGCAATAAATGGCAAGAATTCATGATTATGAAGCAACAAACTCTGAGAAACTTCACTACGCTGTGAGATTTAGCTCTTGCCGCTTGGTAATACCAAAACAAGCTCCTTTGGAAATGCTTGGATGTCGTCAGTTGGGAGCTAAGGGTGCGTTTTCAAAGCGGGAGAAGAATCTAGAAGCTTCAGAGCCCTTAATGCAGCGGGACAGACCTTACAAACCCTATTGGCAGAGAAACAGCAGAATCATTGAGAGCTGTCAGGTATCTGGCAGGCGGCTGGCAGCGGTTTCGGGACATTATTGTCACATTTGGCAGTGTTTACAAGCCTGCCAAGTTGGAAATAGAGTTCAGCGTCTCCGCTTATCTTGCTTCTCACTACAGCTTTATTATAAACAAGCCTGGCGTGGTTGAGAGGGTTTACTACGGTATTCTGCTTTAGACTCGAATTTACCACCCTCAACGAAATCATACCTCATTCATTCGATTCACTCACACAAGAGCATAATTCAATCGTGTTGTTGCATTACTGTCACATGATTACTGAAGGAGCCCTTTGACTATAACTGAAGCGTTATATTAGTGTTTTTTTGCATGGTGACCAATTTAACTGTGGTATATTTGTAGTCAGACCACAGATGAAACCAGAAATGGCTCAACATTACCATGGTTAGCTACATAGAAAAATGTTACTTGTTATGAAAACCATTATTCATATTTGTGACCCATGCTGGCTAAATGATTTGCAACGAGCAAATATGTTCTCTCTGTTAAAAAGCCTTCCAAATTATGTATGTTTTGTTTGATTCGGACAAAAAATGAAAAATCGAGTTTTCTGAGGGTTCCAAAACAAAATCACCTAGCAACCCAACCTGATCTCACGGCAATTTGTACTTATTTTACGAGGTGGCTATTTCGTGCGTATTTGACGAGTTGCCTAGCCTGATGTCGTCATACTCAATTCTAGTCAGAATTTGAGTCTGATGCTGCTCCGTTGGGCTGTGATTATGGGGCGTTTCAACCAAACCAGGAAAGACCTCAATTGGATAGACCTACAACCAATCAGAGCAACGGAGCGACGCATAACGCTAGTTGTCAAATGTCAAATGCCAAGTCCGCGGGTTGAAGCGACCACAATTATGTGATATACAGACACAGGAATGCGAAATTTAACAGGCAGTCCAGCCAAAATAACACATATTTTACCCCCCAAATGCCATTTTTCCCGGAGAACCCCCCACCCGGAAAGCTATTGGGCTTGTTTTTGGCTAGTTTTGCCAAATTCTAAAAAAAATTGTGGGTGGGGCTAAGTTCGTCTGGCATCCAGGCTACGAGTTTCCCTTTCGTACGAATGACCTAATCTCAAACCCTGCCCCTAAACCTACCCGTCACTGCGGTTTAGACAAATTTGTGAGGTCGTACGAATTAGCCACCTCGTACAAATACGTACGAATTGGTCATGAGATAGCGTTGAGCAACCATACCTTAAAAATCCCTAACACCAATTTGGCACACACCAAGTCAAAACCAGATATCTATAGGGGAAAAAAACAATCAACTTTTTTTTCCACGATACCACAATTGTTTGATTAACATTAATGAAACAGGCAGCCTATATTAAAAGGGTCATGAACTGGCTTTTTAAAAAATGTTATACTGTTGTCTGAGGTCAACTTATTGCGTTCGCTGGGTTTTTACATTGAAAAACATCATAATGAATAAGTAATAGGCTATTTTCTGACCTGGTTTTGAGGCTCTCTGAAGACACGCTCAGTTTTGATGGGCGTGCCGCACTGAACGGCCCACGGCTAGGATTGGATAACATTTGCATATCTAATGAGCTTCTGCTCCCCCTGTCAGTGACAGTGTGTGGCAAACGGCAACCGGAATGAATCGCCCAGCCCACAGCCAGGGCTCACAAAATGTCTTTATCAAACAAACACAATGATTCATCTCTCATCCACCTGCGATTGATTGGAATTATATTTTTTTATTAATGTTACTTGGTCCACCCGATCAATGAATATAACCGCGAACCGTACACACACACACACACATTTCAAATATCGAGTCGAGAGTGAACAACGCACATCAAGACGGTCCTGAACCAAGAACACCTCAAATAAAGGATTCTCCAGCCTGTGACAGCGTGCTAAGGTATGTTCAGTTAGACACGTACACATAATCCATAGATATCAAATGATCTGTAACAATGCAATACTATCACATATAAAAGAACATTTTACTCACATTAGTGTGTTGCTTAATTTTTTCATGTAATTTCATCCTGTCTGCAAATCCAGTCTCTTGTTTACAAATGAATCCGTGGTGAAATGAAGGAACAAACGCGCAATGTCTTCCCCATGTGAGCTGGATATTCATTAAAAATACAGTTCAGCCATGCATTCATTATATTGGAATCCGAATGCTTAAAAATCCGAATCCGAAAAGCTTATGTGGTATGTTTACTGCTTAGAAATTCGATGCTGTTTAGCTCTATGCTTTTCTTAGCTGTCATGTTAGTGGCACGAGTCGGTGGGCGGGGCTACAGAATCAGGCGTTGTTCTTCTTCTGTTGAGGTGGCGTTTCACCACACTTTCACGTCATAGCCTGAAACATTCTGAGATCTCTCGTTTGCTGGGCCTGGTGTCAATAAAAGCTTTTCTTTGACTAACAAGGAAGTTCTTATATTACAGGATATTCTTATATTACCATGACCTTTTATATATCAAAAGCTCAAGCGAAAGTTGATTTCTCAATTCATGACCCCTTTAAGACCTACTGTACCACACGGATCTAATATAATGTTACACATCAGATGTTTTCCCCCAACAGCTAACCAATAAGTACTGTAATTCTGTGTATATGTGTATATCGGGATCGCGCGCTGTCTGAGGCGTCTTTGTGCGCACGACTTTTCGTCATAATTTTCGTCAACAACCGAATGACAATGCTTTTCAATGCTCACTATCACTGATGAAAATGAGACGATAACTAAATAAAAACTAGTGATGGATGACAAAAACTATAACGAAAATCAACTGTCATTTTCGTCAACAAATAAAAAAGAGACGAAAATGTTAGGGAGGGACGATTAGGGAAGAGATCCAGTCAGAACTGATGTCCTCTGTAACAGATGCGCACATAAACGTGCTGATCTAACCGCTGGAGAACACGACTCACTCATCCCCAATCCAGCGCTCCAGAGCGGCTCACAATCAATCAATAACACACATTTATGCCAGGCAATTGTTTATGAACTAATGCTGATGAATAATGACAATGTTTACTTTACGATGTTTATATAGTAATGTGTTTTAGACGGTTGTAACAATGCTTATTTTATCTCCTGAACTTGAATGAGCTCCTGCAACTGCAATAGTAAGGAGAGATTTCAAAATAAGAGTCCCGGTGTATTTCCAGCTGGTTTATAATTAAAAGTCACGCATTATATATTTGTTTTTGCTTACACAATAAACTGTATTTAATTTCATTCCCATTTAATTCATAGTCAGGAGGAAACACCAGTATTTGACACATATTAAATAAAGTATCAGGGTTATAATAGTTAACTAAAACCATTAAAAAAAATCTTTGTTACTTGAAATTAAATAAATGTTAACTGAAATTAAATAAATAAATAAACAAACTTATTTGAAGCTTTAGCTTAACCTGATATACTAACTAAAACAGAAATACAAAGTTATAAAAACTATATAGATGTTTTTAAAAACAAACAAAAAAGTGAATTGAGCTCTTTCGTGTATTTTCGTGTCGGTTATGTAATGCTTAAATGCTTAATGTATTACAATTGAACTAAACTCATTAGATTTTAGGAGACTAAAACTACTGTGGATTTAGTCGACTAAAATCTTATGATATTTAGTCGACTAAAACTAAAAACAATTCAGGTGACTAAAATATGTCTAAAAACTAAATGGCATTTTAGTTTTTAAAACTAAATCAAAATTTGCTGTCAAAATTAACACTGGCGCACGAGTCGGATCTGTCGAGTAAGATCGTTTTTCATGGATAAAGAAAATGTACTCCTCTCTGAAAACGTACAAATAAAGATACTTTTAGATGTTTAATTGCTGTTTGGAGCACTGATTGGAGCAACTCATTTTTGTGAAAACATTCAAATCGACCAAAATTGACCGAAATCAAAATTTTTCACTTGTTTTGCCTGTAGCTCGAAATGATCGCGTGCGCATTCCAACTCCTTTTGCCAGCACAGGTCACATTTAGACATTTAGAAATAACTTACAAGTACTGTGGTGTACCATGGTAGAATGATGGTATCATATATGGTTATTTGATATGCAACATTAATTTTTACCATATTCAAGTTGCCACATGGTATTTAAATGGTACTCCAAAAGAATAGCATTGTACTATGGTAAGGCCAAAAAAATTTAAGTTTGGTACTTTTTGTTAGATATTTTCACTTTATTTTCACTTTAACATTTACACACAGTTCCATTGTAAAAGTTCCATTTGTATTTTGTATCAGTGGTTGGTATAGAATTAATCAAAGCTGTGATAAAATAATAAATAATACAAAAATAATAGTTTTTTTCTTTTCTAAATTTTTGGTTCCTAACTAAAAGACCGCCTGCTATACAAAACATAAAATGGCAAATAAATATGAAACAAGATCAATCCAAATTTTTTTTTTAAATAAATTAAATAATCACAATCTCTTAAAACCAGATGTCAGATTTTAATTTATCATGAGACAAGGGTTATTTTATTAGTTAAATAAAATAAACATTAACTGAAAATAATAATAATACAGGAGCTTGTTTTGGAATAAAATGATTCTTTCCACTTGTTTACACGTCGCCGTTGAAAACAGAAAAGTTTTGAATGCGTTTTGACCGTTTGTTTACACGACAATAGCGTTTTGGGGACCTGAAAACGCACATTTTTTGATAATTGGATAAATACGTTTTTGAAAATGATAGCACTATTGTCTTTTTAAACTTCAAAAACGCAAATGTGTAAATAAAAAATAGATGACACCAGGAGCGCATGTATTACATGTTCATGAGAAATCGAGTCCCCCCAGGAATCGGCTCTCCTTTAGGGCCCAGGGTGATCCCACTGACGTTTTATGGGTGGAACCAGTGGTTCATTCTTGAATCCATAAGATCTTACCATGCTGTAGAAGTACAAACCAGAAGACCGAACACAACGAGCACAAAAGGGACAGGCTATATAAGGCCTTTATGGACATCTGTTTCCACCTCAGAGTGAAACATAAAACAGGGAATTGTGAGATGAAGTTTAACCCTCTGGTGCTCTTCGTTTAGGGGTTGCATTGGTTGTCTTCCCGGTCATAAGTGACCGGACACCTAAAAATTAAACTTTCTCCACCCCAGTAAAACCAATGCAATTTATTTTTCTTCAATAATATTTTTTAATTTGTATTTTGAGATGATTTGATGGAATTTTTTAACATTTATGCAATAATTATGGTCTATTTTTGCCATTAAAAATTATACAAAAATTATTTTTTTTGTTATTATTGCTAGCCTGACGTCGTCATACTCAATTCTAGTCAGAATTTGAGTCTGATACTGCTCCGTTGGGCTGTGATTATGGGGCGTGTTTAAACCGAACCAGGAAAGACCTCAATTGGATAGACCTACAACCAATCAGAGCAACGGAGCGACGCATAACGTTAGTTGTCAAATGTCAACAGAACTCAACTGCACTGTGTTGCCAAGTCCGCGGGTTGAAGCGACCCCAATTATGTGATATACAGACCCAGGAATGCGAAATTTAGCAGCCAGTCCAGCCAAAATAACACATTTTACCCCCCAAATGCCATTTTTCCCGGAGAACCCCCCCACCCGGAAAGCTATCGGGCTTGTTTTTGGCTAGTTTTGAGTAGCAGTTGGGCGAGTTTTGCTGTAAAACTTGGTAACCCTGTCTGCACGCACGCTAGAATAAGTCACGTTTGAAGAAGAAGATGAGTGTAAACGATCTTTGCCGGTGTTGTAAAAAAAGAATTTAAGGATACACAGAGTACTTACCAACACGATCATCATTTCTGAGAGAAATAGTAAAGGTGAATGCATATACGAACAAGTTCTCCGTTTAGGATTAGAACAAATTCAACCCAAGCGCCTTTGATGACGTGGATGATTACGTTACTGTTTATCATCTGTCCATCATCATCTAAACCCCGCCCTGACAATTTCATTGGTCTGAACAGTTTCTGTTCGGGCATAATTACTTCTCTATGGATCAAGTCCAGACCGAACTGCCCGTGCAAAATTTTGTGTGGGCGGGGCTAAGTTTGGCTGGCATCCAGGCTAAGATATTGCAGTATTTCAAGTTAAATTAGAGACTAGGCCTTCAAAATATATATTTTTGAAGGCAGATTAGCGCCCTCTTTTGGAATTATTTAAGAAATCATACAACCATGGGTGTAATCACTAGAGGTCTCTTTGGAGAGGCTTGAGAATTCCCTAGTTCTCTTTTGAACACATGATTTTTTTTTTTTTTTGATGGATTTGAATATATATTTAAAAAATCTCAAAGACTATTTATTATACATTTTTAGATAATGTTTTTTGTTGTTAGAAATAAAGATTTTTTTTCATGTCCTATGGTGGTCATTTTTGACGGAAGAGCACAAGTGGGAGAATTTTTTTTTACGACCACTTAGCATGCTTGAATCATGCCCTCAATTTTTTTGTGTGTTTACATCACAATGAAGTTTCATATCATTCTGATGAAGCTGTGATTTTTTAAAATTCAAAATGTGGTTCATAGGTTCAGTTTTTCATAGGTGTGTGTGTGTGTGTTTGTGTGAGTGGATGTGTCAATATGACACTCTTGATGTTTTAGAGAGTCACCCCTTTACTGCTGTGTACCTTTTTTCAGCATCGTGGCCGATTTGTAGATTGTACACACAAATATTCGGAGAATTTTTGTGTTTTTGCCGATTTCCCATTCATTTCCTATGGTCGGTAATTTATGACCAAAGACAATGAACAGTACTTTTTTTTTTTTTTACGACCAATTAGCATGCTCGAATCATGACCCCCGTGTTTACATACCTAATGCTACAAAAGAGCACCAGAGGGTTAAAGCAAGAAATAACGTGATACTGTGAGACAATTGTGAATTTGTTTAGTTGATGTATTGAGCATGAGTCGTGAAAACAGGAAAAATACATTTTGTTCGACTCGATCTCAGTTGGTTGATAAAGCTTTCAGCTCTTTCTCTAAACTCTCAATAGTCTTTGTCGAAGACACCAGAAAGTCAAAGAGGGTCAGTGGCGAGCTAAATAGACATCTCATTAGACACACTAATGCATTCTTTTGTGTTGTCCTGCAAATCAAAAAGCCCCAAAATATTTCCAATTATTGGAAATGTGTCAAGCTGACCTGTGGTAATTAACACTTAATCATCATGGCTGGATTCAGAAAAAAGCTCCTCATTAGTCATCACCTGTCTCCAGAGATCCGGACCCGCCGCTTCTGCTCATGAGAGACACACTTCACACAGAGCTATTTAGTCAAATCAGCCTCCATTTGACTAAACCAAATATGCATTACTAGCTATCACCCAACGGTGCTTTTATCATGGTGTCAGGATTTTAAATTCCATGAACTTCTCTGTACCTGCAAAGAATTTTGTTGTGGTTCATCATTATTGGCACTGGCTAAGACGAATAAAACACACTAAAAGCTAATCACAAATCTCTAGCAACCACCCAGAGCCCCATATAAAAACTAGAGATCGACCCCGGATATTGATTTTTAATAACAGATACCGATTATTTGCATGTTTATGTGCCCGATAACGATATATAGAACCAATATTTATTTATTGTGTTATACAAGTAACAGCACTGAACTGAACAAACTGTTTTATATAGTCCTAACACACTTCTACATCAATAAATAGTCTGAAAGAGGGCAATTTTTTTTAAAATACAGTGCAAGTAAAGTCTTTTTAACATTAATGCTGGTGCATCTTTTTATTTACAACAACAGCATGTTAACAACAAGCAATATTTGAGTAAAGAGTGAAGAGCGCAAACATTGTCAGGAAAAAAAAAAACAGCGCTATTACAGAGTCCATCTCATCTGGCATGTCATCATAATTATTAATAATGTTTTAGCCGGTCTACATTATGAAATACCTGCTGATGAGAGCGCTGTTTTTATCTAGGCTATGCGTTAGAACGTCTCTCGCGGAGATAAGCCTAATAATTAGTTTCCACAGAGCTGTAATTATTTATATGTTTAGCCTAGTATATAAATGTTAAATAGTAGACGTTAATATAATTTAAGGAGTTTTAAACGAGTGGGTCTTGATAAAAGTTACATACGGGCATGGGCGTCGGAACCATTGTATGTGGGTGGGACAAGACCCACCACTTTTTACGATCAATGATATCAGACCCACTCACTTTTATCGTCTCTAACATTCAGCACATGTGTGTTTACCTACCCCTAATCGATAAACACTTATTATTAAACACATGTTAGACGCTTTATTTCCACTTTTCTAATATTTTCTTCATTTTTATTGAAAATAAATGCCTTTCCGATCTGATATGTGATGGGAAAAGGGAGAGGATTGAGTTCGGCGAAAGGCGGGTCGATTTGTGTCAAAACTAGATGCCGTGCGTCTTACCCCTACCAGTCCCTCCAGAAAAACGCGATTATGCGATCGCGTGATTTAACGCATAATCAGCCAAAGTCCGCATATTTATGCGTGGGCCGCATTTTTTCAAATACACCGCACTTTCGCCACATAAATTGCCTATTTCCACGTGCAAAATATGCGGGGCTAGCATGATTTCATAATCCCCGCATTTTCGTTGCAAAAAAAGTCATATATATATATTAGCAGAAAGTTGAAAAATGTTCGCCGTTTCCCCCTGTTGCCATGGGAACGTTTTGAAGTGACGTTACCCGACGTGAACATCATCGAAAAGCTGCAAACCCCCGTGGAGAAACATAGATATCGGTGAAACCATGATGAAGCGCAAACTCCCATTTGCCAACGCAAAGCAGTTTCCCGGTGTGATGACCGATTTCAAAACACAGCATCATGAAGCTTTGAAGCGTTATGAATCAGTGAGTCGATTCAGCGGTTCGGATCACCAAAGTCACGTATTTCAGCAGTTTGACACGCGATCCGAATCATGAATCGATTTTGTAACGACGTCTTTAGTACCTTTTATGGGTTTTGAGAGTGTACATTGTGCCAATGGAGGCCTTTCTGAGCCATCGGATTTCAACTAAAATATCTTCATTTGTGTCTGAAGATGAACGGAGGTCTGACGGGTGTCCAACGACATGAGGGGACGTCATTCATGACAGAATTTTAATTTTTGGATGAACTAACCCTTTAAGAGATTGCACTTTGTGCATTGGAAGCACTCAAATGTCTGTTTTGTAAAGCTACCTCTGTAAAACAGGAAGTTATTTATTCATTTTTCAGAAATTGTAGCATATTCCTTTTGTAAAGCTACAGAACTTGTTTGACTCAATGTTTTGTAAATTTGAGCCATGCGTTTATTAAGGTCTTCAATAAAACAAGATGGGAACTTAAATATTCCCAGCACTTTCTGTGATGTAGTGCTTTTTTTCTCTTTTTCATCAAACCGCAGGTTTTGCAAGTTCCCGCAATTTCATCGCATAAAATTGCATAAATATCCCGCATTTTCCATCGCATTTTTTAAGAAAACATGCCGCATAATCAAGGATTTTTGCCCGCAACAATCACAAAAAAAAAGCCGCATTTTTCTGGAAGGACTGCCCTACACTACTGCCCTCAATGATATTGCGATTTACGTAATTTTGTCTTTCCGAACTATACGTTTAGCAAGCAAACCCACATTTTTTTTGCTTCCGACGCCTATGCATACGAGAACTATGCTGGAGCAGTGAGAGAACGGCTATAGAGTCTGGGAAACTACGTCATTGCGCATTGCATTATGGGTAGTCGCCGCCATGTTTTAGGACACGCTCAGGAGCGTACAATGATAACAAAGGTGAATCACCTGAGGAAAAAACGACTGTATTTACTTTAATACTTTTTAAGAACTCTTGCTTGCACTCACTTATAATAAATGGACTAATATTTGAATCTCTTACGTACATGAGCGCTCAGTCGTGCGGCCAGGACATTGCACATATTCATCACGTTTCATGCAATCAGAAATCAGATGGCCGCCTTCTATCGCACCACACATTGGTTTGTCTTTTGCAGTTTATTTTTTAATAGCCTAACTAAAAAGTCTGTATCTGATATATAAAATAATAAATATACTTATTAGCTTGATCTCAGCCAGTGGATAATTTATTCAATCGACATAGCCTATATCATATCGCCCTAATTCTTCCTTAACGTTAAAGCATTAAAGGATAACAGATTATGGCTCGTAATGCAGCTTTTGAAATTATTTGTATTTGAAAGCGCTTTAGCCTACAGTACTAAAAAGTTTTACTGGACTTAAATGGAACAAGAACAATATTTCCTTCTACTGAGAGAAGCTGAACAATGAAGCATTTGCAGACGCGTTTCATGCATTATTTATGGTGTGAGCACATTCAAGCGGTTCAGAAAATATTCATCTGTAATATCGGTTATAAATAATAAATACAAATTATAAAGACACATTTTGGCTAAGTTGTTTATTTCCGAGTGTTATGCTGCCTTCACGTGCTCTCTGAATTATTGTAAATAGGAGTTTCCTAGGTAAAAATTGCACGTGAACGCGCTCCACCCCTCGAAATATGAACGAGATGAGTTCATACTTCATAATCACGACTTTAGAAGTGGGAATTGTCAAATTTCCGATAGCACGTGAAGGCAGCATTACTTTCACTTACTTTTGTTATTTCCAAGCTGGTAAACTGAAATATTGCGCATGATTTGAGATATGTTTTCCACGCAGGTTGTAAGAGAGGCTATGACAGTTCATAACACAGCAAGCGTTCACCATTCGAATGTGTTTTTAACTGTATAATACAAGTTTTAAAGTCTACCTCCACTATTACTCATTCTCTAATGTAGTGTCTGTGTCCTAAAGTCCGCGAATGCATTGCGTTGGTGACGTCACGTTCCCATTCTCTATTGCGACTTAACGAGATGAGCACGGAGAGAGAGAAATAAATTAATTCAGCGCTTTTATTACCAACAACATGCTCTCATTCATGGCTGTTTTATTTAATTCACGTAAAGTTACATCTTTATTGGGACATAACTACGTGAATACTTGAGTTCATCTATTTTCAGCTACAAGTTTAAACTACATAACATAGCCTATCTCATTTGTGCATCACTGGCTGTTATGTTAAATAAAGTTAAATAATTAAGGGATGCAAGTTATTTTACCTTTGAACACCGTTGTTGACTCATCTCCCCTCAGACCCAATGCTTTGATGGCGGGCTTGTACGCAATTCTCAAAACGTCCACAAGATGGCGCCATTGATCGGCGAATCCGATATTACAAAACCGATACCCGATTATGGGAAAATGCTTAAAGGGATAGTTCACCCAAAAATGAAAATTAGCCCATAATTTACTCACCCTCAAGTCATCCTAGGTATATATGACATTCTTCTTTCAAAAGTCCAGGCTAATCCAAGCATTAGAATTGGATTCATAGTTGCTCTGTTTTTGAAGTCCATAAAAAGTGCATCTGCCCATCATATAACTGCTCCACGTGGCTCTGGGGTGTTAATAAAGGCCTTCTGAAGTGAATTGATGCGTTCGTGTAAGAAAAATATCCATATTTAAAACTTTATTAAGTAAACTTTCGGCCCACCGCCTTCCCTGTTCAATTTATGGAAAAATTGTTGAAAGTTCCCCTGCCGATCGAAAGACTAACTCAGGTCCGCTCGTCATGACGTCATGTACGCATCTTGAGTTTCACTTTCAACATTCAACACTTTTCCACGGAAGGCGGTGGGCCGAAAGTTTACTTGATAAAGTTTTAAATATGAATATTTTTCTTACACAAGCGCGCCGATTCGCTTCAGAAGGCCTTTATTAACACCCCAGAGCCACGTGGAGCAGTTATTTGACAGACAGATGCACTTTTTATGGACTTAAAAAACAGAGCAACTATGAATCAAATTCTAATGCTTGGATTAGCCTGCACTTTTGTAATATTACTCCGTCTGAAAGAAGAATGTCATTTACACCCAAGGGGGTAATCCAGCCCCCGGAAACCGTACCTTCCATCACCTGCTGTTAGCATCCCATTGACTCCCATTCATTTTGGCCTCACTTTGACAGTGAATATCTTTACATCTGAGGTGTTTAAAGACTCCATTCATCCATTGTTTATTTCTAAACAAACACGACACTGTATAAAAGGCTCCATTACCTTGTATCTATCGCCCCGTTGAAGCTGTTTTTGTAAAATATAGGCTAACGATTGCGTCATAACCACACGACTGTGTCGCGCTGTTGAGCAAATTATCGTATAGACCCGAGGAGAAGCTCGTAGGCAATCTTTTACTGTCTGTGAGGCAATTGGGGGGACGTGGAGGCATAAACGCAGATAGAGATGTTGCAGATCCTGCTTCATTCATCAAAAGTTGCTCCTGCTCACTCTCTGTCTCTGCAAGATTCGGTGATTCAGATTTCACTTTGCACAACTACTAGAAGACTTGCCACTGTCGGACAGGCTGCTCACTTCACATCTACGTCGTCAAGCTCAGTCCGAGGCTGCGCAGTACATCAGCCATCAGGAAGTGAGTGCTTCTGTCTGACTTCAATTATCTCCGTTGAAGTCTATGGGGTCGCTCTGTTCATTTCTTTTACGGTCTATGTATACACCTAGGATGACTTGAGGGTGAGTAAATTATGGGCTAATTTTCATTTTTGGGTGAACTATCCCTTTAAATATAGGGAAAATATCGGGAAACCGACATTTGTGTCGAAAAACACAATAAAAACTATGACGAACACCCTAGCAACCACATAGCAACAGACTAAAAACCCCTCAGAACACCCTAGATTGTTGCAACATGTTTTGCATGGGCAAAATTATTCACAAAAAAAATATTACAAAAAATAATTATTAATAATAATATAGTTTGTTCATACAATTGCACATGTAACATTTTAACTGTATTTTTTCTCATACTATAGTACAGACCATAAAATGCACATTTACATGCATACACACAAGATATAAAAGCATTAATTTGTCTGTTGTCCCACTAGAGGAAGTGCTGTCTTCTGCTCCTCTCTTTCTCTCGGGCCATGCATAATGCAAGACAGTCTTTCCATTCCACTTCCTCCTGCCATGCCTGTAAAAATAGACCCATGGAGGTCCACACCGTTCCTGCTTCATTATTTTATCATGCACACTCCTGTCCTCCGCACTGCAACCGATCGCATCAGAGCTATACGTCAACTTCACGACAGATGTGTTTTGTAAATGTGTGATGATAAGGTGTCTGGTGAGCCGTGGCTGCTAAATTGTCACATGGAGAAATTGATGTCCGTCTGTTTCCATGGTTCGCATTTAGTGGGTATTTTCCAGAGAAACATTTATCCATGTCAACATAAATCTCATGATTGAATAGATAGCATGCAACATCTATTTGGGAAGAAGTGACAAGGAATATTCAAGATTTAAGGCATTTATTGTCCCCGCTATGAAAAGTGATATTGGCAGGGAGAACGATTCAAGATCTTTTCTTGGTTCTGGAGCACCACATTAAAGCGATAATTCAATGTGTTTCCAAACCAGTATGAGTTTCTTTCTTCTGTTGAACACTAAAGAATATATTTTGAAGAACGTTGGTAAGACAGTAGCCATTGACTTCCATAGCAGGAAAAATAAATACTTGAAGTCAATGGCTACCATCAAATGTCTGGTTACCAACATTCCTCAAAATATCTTCTTTTGTGTTTGACACAACAGAAGGGACGGTTTGCAGCCGAGTGTGAAGCGGCTGGGATGAGAATCAGCACCTCCAAGTCCGAGGCCATGGTTCTCAGTCGGAAAAGGGTGGCTAGCCCAGGTTTGTGGAGAGTTTCTGCCTCAAGTGGAGTTCAGGTATCTTGGGGTCTTGTTCACGACTGAGGGGAGGATGGAACGGGAGATAGACAGACGGATCGGCGCAGCTTCTGCAGTAATGCGGTCGATGTATTAGTCTGTTGTGGTGAGCTGCAAGGCGAAGCTCTCGATTTACCGTTCGATCTACGTTCCTACTCTCACCTATGGTCATGAGCTGTGGGTCATGACCGAAAGGACAAGATCCCGGATACAGGCGACCGAAATGAGCTTTCTCCGCTGGGTGGCTGGGCGCTCCCTTAGAGATGGGTGGACTCAGGAGGATCTCAGAGTAGAGCCGTTGCTCCTCCGATTTGAGAGGAGCCAGCTGAGGTGGCTCGGGCATCTATTTTCAGATGCCTCCTGGACGCCTTCCGAGGGAGGTGTTCCGGGCACGTCCCAGCGGGAGGAGACCCCGGGGAAGACCTAGGACACGCTGGAGGGATTATGCCTCGGGTTCCGCCGGAAGAGCTGGAGGAAGTGGCTAGGGAGAGGGAAGCCTATGTAAATGATGATAACATTTTCATTTTTGGGTGAACTCTCCCTTTAAACAAACATAGTCTTAACCTCAACCACAAGCATGAACTACTATTAAAACTGAAATGAATTATCAAGTTCAGAATGTTATTAAAGCCCTAAAATAAACCATAACTAACCCTAATCCTAAAATCTGACTGGTTGATAAAATGCTGTTCTTAGACCAACAAAGTTGTTGATACAAATCATATTCTACTTGGCAAAAGCACAGTCACTGTACTATTGCGTTTACATACTCCAAGATACGTCATAAAGTGGCATTACCATGTCAAAAAACATGGTATTCCCTTACACACAAAGTACCCTGGTACAGTGATGGTGTCAGATGTTAATACTGTGCTACTTTGAGCTATGGAATGGTACTAAAATATATTTTTACATTTACATTTATGCATTTGGCAGACGCTTTTATCCAAAGCGACTTACAGTGCCCTTCGTACAGGGACAATCCCCCTGGAGCAACATGGAGTAAAGTGCCTTGCTCAAGGACACACTGGTGGTGACCGCTGGGATCGAACCAGCAACCTTCTGCTTATCAGCTCCATGGTTTAACCCACTGGACCACCATCTCACATGGTTTTTAAACCATATAGGCTACATGTCCAAAATACCATGGCACTTCTTGGTACTTTTTTGTAATGTAGTTATACCTGGTTACCACATTTAACATTTGTACTTCAAGAATCAAATACCATAGTATATGATACTCACATCAACACAATTTAAGCCAGCAGCCATATCACCCTGTAGCTCAAGACTGGTTTCCCACTGAAGCTAAGCACGGCTGAGCCTGGACAGTACCTGGATGGGAGACCAACTGGGAAAACTAGGTTGCTGCTGGTAGAGGTGTTAGTGGGGCCAGCAGGGGGCGCTTACACTGAGGTCTGTGTGGGTCCTAACACCCCAGTACAGTGATGGGGACACTAAACTGTAACAAGCACCATCCTTCGGATGAGACGTTAAACCGGGGTCTTGACTCTCTGTGGTCATTAAAAATCCCAGGATGTCCTTCGATAAAGAGTAGGGGTGAAACCCCGGCATTCTGGCCAAATTTGCCCATTCGCCTCTTTCCATCATGGCCTCCTAATCATCCCCATATATATATATATATATACACACAGTTTGGCTTCATCACTCTGTCTCCTCTCCACCAATCAGCTGGTGTGTGGTGGGTATTCTGGCGCAAAATGGCTGCCGTCGCATCATCCAGGTGGAGCTGCACATTGGTGGTGGATGAGGAGATTCCCCCCTTCCATGTGAAGCACTATAAAAATGTAACAAACTATTATAAAAAAGGCCCTCTATTGTGTAAAAAATGAATAAAACTGCATGCGTCTTGTGGAAGGACGTTCCCGGAGCGACTTTTCTATGTTCGGTAATGACGTGACCAGCGTTGGGGGTAACGCATTACAAGTAACGTAATCAGATTACTTTTTCAAGTAACTAGTAAAGTAACATTGCTTTTAAAATTCACAACAAAATATCTGAGTTACTTTTTCACATATATTTGATTGACAGCTCTCCTGTCCCCATGTTGAGAAAAATCGAGATTAAGTGCAGAGGCGTTGTCTGTAAACATGCTATTGTAGTGCTAGACTAAATGTGAGCATTTATTCATCTCACTTGCACAATAAAGATTCAGTATTCCTCAAAATGAATGAAATCAGGCAAATGCAAAATCAGAATAATATGCAAACCTCTAATAATTAAATGCCGGTAACACTTTACAATAAGGTCTCATTTGTTAACATTAGTTAATGTATTAACTAACATGAACCATGAGCAATAGATTTACATTTACACATTTGGCAGACGCTTTTATCCAAAGCAACTTACAGTACCTGTATTACAGGGACAATCCCCCTGGAGCAACATGGAGTAAAGTGCCTTGCTCAAGGACACACTGGTGGTGACCGCTGGGATCGAACCAGCAACCTTCTGCGTATCAGTTCAGTGGTTTAACCCACCTGGACCACCATCTCACTTTGTTACAGTATTTATTAATCTTTGTTGATGTTAGTTAATGAAAATCCAGTTGTTCGTTGTTTGTTCATGTTAGGTCACAGTGCATTAACTAATGTCAACAAATACACCATTTGATTTTAATAATGTTGCAATTGACATTATTTAACTAAGATTAATAAATGCTTTAGAAGTGCAGTTCATTATTAGTTCATTTACCTAAAGTAGTAAACTAATGTTAACTAATGAAACCGTATTGTAAAGTGTTACCTAAATATCAAATAAAACTAATATTTTTATGCATGTACATGCGTGAATTACCATTTTTACCTCAGCCTGGGGCTTATTATTTCAATTTTGGTGTGAAGAGGTCTTTACATTTGCAAAAAAATAGAACTTTTCAAAAAATCAAGCCCAGCCCAGGTGAGAAAAAGTGCCGCAAAAGTAACGTAACGTAACATTACTTTACAAAGTAACTCAGTTACTTTTTAAGGGAGTAACACAATATTGTAATCAATTTCTTTTCAAATTAACTTTCCCCAACACTGGACGTGACTGTGGCACGTTAGAATGCCATTTTTATGCAATTTCCCGCAAAATCCGTCCTGACAGCTATGAATATAAATCATTATTATAGGTTTACACAAAAGGTAAACACAGAAGCTCATTAATACGATGGTTAAATGTTGGGTCTACAGTCCTTGTCCAAAGTATAACCATGATACATTGTCACTTGTACTACCACAGTTACCATGTGGGCCATTCTTTGGAGTAAATACTCATAGGACATATACTTTAGTATTACATTATAGTTAAAATATAGCTTATATGACACTGCCATAGTACTCATTTGCAAGGCATCCAACCATAAACATAGTAATACCATGGTACCTTCTGGTCTTTAAATGTCAATACATAAGAACAGGAACATCTAGTTTGACTTTAACCACCAAAAGCATTAAAAAGACATGTGTCTGACAACATTTTGATCTGTAGTTGAACAATTTAGGCTGATTTTTAAAATATTACTTCAATATCTTGATTTCTAATGTCTTAATTCCTCATTTCCTCAACCCAGGGGAAGATAGTCTACCATATGCGCATTCTCGTGAGCAACATGATTCGCAGGGAATCTTCCAAAGGCACTGAGCTTTTTTTACTCCCTCAAGGTCAATAACTCAATATGTCTGTGTGTCTGTGCATGTGCATCTGTACCATCGCATTTGTGAGATATTGAAGTGCACGGAATGACAAGTCAAAAAAATGGTCTATTATTGTGAATCTGTGCTCACACATATGATGCATCAATACCAATGATTGCATTTACCGTAGTATTTTGTCCAAAGAAGAGGAAAAAGAGTAACCTTCCTGATTTATTATTATATATCGGATGAGTTTATCACATCCCATGGGATCCTACACACCAGCTGTTACAGCAGGGTCACCCCCACTCACTTTACACACACGCACACACATTGTGTTTTCATGTTTATGGGGACTTTCCATAGACGTAATGATTTGTATACTGTACTGTACATTCTAATCCCTTACACTAACCCTACCCATCAGAGAGAACTTTCTGCATTTGTACATCTTCAAAAATCATGTAGTATGATTTATAAGCTGTTTGCCTCATTGGGACCAAAAAAAAAGGTCCCCACAAGGATTTCGGATATTGCCATCTTCGTGGGGGCATTTTGTCCCCGTAGTGTAGGGTTTGGCAGGCCACTAACACACACGCATTGCATGGTCCATGTCACACTAAAAGCACAAGGGTTTATGGGTAGTGTCAGCAAAGCCCTACTGAACAGATAAAACAGCTGAAATGGGTTTCCAAGGGACCCTGAAAATACTGCCTCATTGAACAGAGGCGGTGGGCCCGGAGTTCACGCAACCGGCAATCAAGGCCTGTGTGATTGTACGGTGGCAGCGTTTCTAGCACCCCACATCAAAACGCTCTTTCATGCAGCAAAGACGCGCATCTCTCCCAGTTGTGGATGTGTGCGC